>JAVSCE010019166.1:0-277735 GCA_032199065.1 Smutsia gigantea
TATTGTTTTATTCTTCTCAATTTCATTTATTTCTTCTCTAATCTTTATTATGTCCCTCCTTCTGGTGACTTTGGGCCTCATTTGTTCTTCTTTTTCCAATTTCAGTAATTGTGTCTTTAGACTATTCATTTGGGAATGTTCTGCCTTCTTTAAATAGGCCTGGATTGCAATATACCTTCCTCTTAGAACTGCCTTTGCTGCGTCCCACAGAGGTTGTGGCTTTGTGTTGTTGTTGTCATTAGTCTCCATATATTCTTTGATTTCTGTTTTGATTTGGTCGTTAACCCATTGATTAATTAGGAGAGTGTTGTTAAGTCTCCATGTATTTGTGAGCCTTTTTCATTTCTTTCTAAAATTTATTTCTAGTTTTATACCTTGGTGATCTGAGAAGTTGGTTGGTAGGATTTCAATATTTTTGAAATTATTGAGGTTCTTTTTGTGGCCTAGTATGTGGTCTATTCTGGAAAATGTTCCATGTGCACTTGAGAAGAATGTGTATCCTGTTGCTTTTGGGTGTAGAGTTCTGTAGATGTCTGTTAGGTCCATCTGTTCTAGTGTGTTGTTCAGTGCCTCTGTGTCTTTACTTATTTTCTGTCTGGTTGATCTGTCCTCTGGAGTGAGTGGTGTGTTGAAGTCTCCTAAGATGAATGCATTGCTGTCTATTTCCTCCTTTAATTCTGTTAGTATTTGTCTCACATATGCTGGCGCTCCTGTGTTGGGTGCATTTATATTTATAATGGTTATATCTTCTTGTTGGACTGACCCCATTCTCATTATGTAATGTCCTTCTTTATTTCTTGCTACTTTCTTCGTTTTGAAGTCTATTTTGTCTGATACAAGTACTGCAACACTGGCTTTTTTCTCTTTGTTGTTTGCATGAAATATCTTTTTCCATCCCTTCACTTTTAGTCTGTGTATATCTTTGGATTTGAGGTGAGTTTCTTGTAGGCAGCATATAGATGGGTCTTGCTTTTTTATCCATTCTGTTACTCTGTGTCTTTTGATTGGTGCATTCAGTCCATTTAGGGTGATTATTGATAGGTATGTACTTATTGCCATTGCTGGGTTTAGATTCGTGGTTACCAAGGGCTCAAGGGTTGCTTCTTTACTATCTAACAATCTAACTTAACTTTCTTGTTAAGTTATTGTAAACACAGTCTGATGTTTCTTTCTTTCTCTCCCTTCTTATTCCTCCTCCTCCATTCTTTCTGTAATAGGTGTTTTATTCTTTGCCTTTAGTTAGTATTTGGATGGTCTGCTTTCTTTGCTATGATTTTATTTTCTGTGGTGACATCTTTTTAGCCTTAGGTGTGCTTCCATCTAGAGCAGTCCATTTAAGATATCCTGTAGTGGTGGTTTATGAGACGCAAATTCTCTCAGCTTTCATTTGTCTGGAAATTGTTTAATCCCTCCATCATATTTAAATGATAATCGTGCTGGATACAATATTCTTGGTTCGAGGCCCTTCTGTTTCATAACGTTAAATATATCATGCCATTCTCTTCTGGCCTGTAAGGTTTCTGTTGAGAAGTCTGATGATAGTCTGATGGGTTTTCCTTTGTAGGTGATCTTTTTTCTCTCTCTAGCTGCCTTTAATACCCTGTCTTTATCTTTGATCTTTGCCATCTTAATTATTATGTGTCTTGGTGTTGTCTTCCTTGGGTCCCTTGTGTTGGGAGATCTATGAGCTTCGGTGGACTGCGAGACTACTTCCTTCCCCAGTGAGGGAATGTTTTCAGCAATTATTTCTTCAAAGACACTTTCTATCCCTTTTTCTCTCTCTTCTTCCTCTGGTACTCCTATAATGCGAATATTGTTCCGTTTGGATTGGTCACACAGTTCTCTTAATATTCTTTCATTCCTAGAAATCCTTTTATCTCTCTCTGCCTCAGCTGCTCTGTACTCCTGTTCTCTGTTTTCTATTCCATTAACATCCATTCTGCTGTTAAGCCCGTCGATCGCTTGTCTGATTTCTGTATTGTCTTTCCTCAGTTCCCTCACTTCCTCCCTCAGCTCTTGCACATTTCTCCGTAGGTCCATCAGTATGGTTATGACTTTTATTCTGAATTCTTTTTCAGGGAGGCTGTGCATTTCCATCCCTTCAGACTCCCTCTCTGGAGTTGTCTGGTTGATTTTGGTCTGAACCATATTCCTCTGTCTTTTCATGGCTATATAATTGGTCACTGATAGTTGCCACGTATGTCAGCTGGGCTCTTTAAGACTTTAAAAAGAGAATAAAAAAAAAAGAGGAAAAAAAAAGAAAAAGAAGAAATAAAGAAAGAAAAAAAGAAAAAAAAGAAAGAAAAGAAAAAACAAAAACAAAACAAAACAAAAAAAACAAAAAAAAATGCCCACCGGATGTAGATTCTGTGGGAAAGCTCTAGGTGGCGCTATTGCCCACTATTCCACAGCTGTGACTGTGCTGCTCTGCAGGGCCCTTTATCGCTCTGGCAGGGGTGGGAACGAGTAGGAGGCTGTTGATCTCAGTGAGAAGTGTAAGTATGGCTACACTTCCTCAGTCGCCAGCTAAGGCGTCCGAAACTCCCCAGGACTCCCAGCCTGCTGGGCTGAGTGTGCTGGGGCGATCCGGCTCCTCCGCTGGGCTCCTGTCTCTTTAAGACCGCTGAAGAAAGCGCGCGCTTTTTTTCCTTCCCGGAGCCGGCTGCAAGCACCCTGGCGCGTTCCCCGCTCAGATCCTGCCCCTCTGTCTCTCCAATCTCCGCTGCACTGCACAATGTGGGTCAGCACTCCCCGCGCAGATCACCGGGGCTGGCTACTTCGCGGGGTGCACTTCCACTCCCTCCCGGCTCTGAATCCTCTCCTCCCGCCGGTGCGCTGGGGTGGGGGAGGGCTCGGGTCCCGCCGGGTCACGGCTCCGTATCTTACCCGCCTCTTGGGGTGCCGAGTCCTCTCGGATGTAGCTGCACGCTGTGTGCTTTCCTGTGTATTCTCGTCTCTCTTTTAGGAATAGATGTATTTTCTGTGTTTTCGTAGGTAAATATAGTGTTGGGAGGAGATTTCTGCCGCCCTGCTCACACCGCCATCTTCCCGGAAGTCGTACTCTGTTGGTTTTGGTTAGCTAATATTTTGTGTAAGATTTTTTTTACATCTGCATGAATTAATGAAATGGGGCTATTTATTTCCTTTTTCCTGTTGTCCTTACCTGGACTAAGGTTAATAATACAACAATGAATTGTTCCTTACAAGATTCCGATGACTTTTCACCAATTATACCCTGGTACAAGTTACCACAGTCCTTCACCTGGACTGCCAATGAGACCTAACTCAATGGGGGGAGCAGAAGACATGGGGTCTTGGAATGAAGCAGGCCCGTTGCTTAAGCCCGCTCTGTGGCATCATTATAAGCTGCCGGTGTCCCCATCCCACATATGCATAAAATAAATTTTAATTATTCGGTGCATTGGACTCCTGCCCTTCTATGAACCCTATGGTTTGGGAAGGGTCAAATAACCTCGGTTTTCCCATCTCTATTATCAGGATGATAATGATAAAACCACATCCCATATTTGTGATAAGGGTTAAATAGAACAATGTATGTGGAGTGCCTTGTTACTACCTGACACATGGTAGCATGCACGTGTGGATGGAGCTCAGCTCAGGAAGAAGACGCAGCCTATTTAAAAATAGGGCTCAGGACACCAACTGGCCAGAAGCAGGGCTGATGTTTCAGGCTGGAGGAAATCCATACGGACTAGTGCGTCTGCCTATACGAGAGCACAGATCCGCTGGGGGTGCCCTCCCTAACTTCCAGGGGTCCCCGTGCTGATCGGCATGTGAACAGGGGGAAGGGGAAAAGGAGTCTCTCCTCTGGTCCCCAGGCATGCTCCCCGCACCTCTCACACCCATGTGTCTCCGCTGATTAGTGCATGAATGGGGCATTGATTACCAGGCTAAGCTATTGTGCAGCCTTTCAATGGAGTGGCTCCATGTGAGGATCTATTAGTAATTAAGCCTTGAATAAATATTTTGCAAATGGAGTCTCTCCCGATGAATAGGAAGGGCTTTAGGTGCTGAGAAACCCTCAGAGCTGGGCTCATCGAGGCCTGCAGTGTATGCTTTCACCTCCACATCACTGCTTCTGTCCACTTCAAGGCTTCCAGGGCTCCAGTTGGCAGATAACAGCCAGCTACAAATGCAGGTCTGCCCTCTGGGTTGTGGCCTTTCCTGGAAGAAATGGGTATGTTTTCTGGATTGTTTATCTTGGCTGTAAGCAATGCAGTGGCACCCTCACGCTGGCATACCTCCAGAGAAATACCACAGACAAGGCCTGCAGGGAGTTCAGCCTGGTGGGAGAGCTCCATTTCTCCAGGTGTCACGCAGTTACATTCAAGTTTTGCACACGGTTTGCTCTGGCCAGCAATTTCCAGAGTGATTACTCTGAGCTTCCAGCAGAGTTCTTGACCTTGACGTTACTGACCTTTTGGGCCACATAATTCCTTTTTGGGGGGTAGGGGCTGCCCTTGGTCTTGTCGGATATTTACCTGCACCCATCATCTACCCCTGCTAAATGCCAATAGTCTGTGGGACAACAAAGATGGCAGAAGACATTGTTAAAATTGCCTCCAGTTGAGTTCTGCTGCCCCTACTGGAAAGGGCTTCCAAATGATTTCAACAAAAACACTGGACTTGCTTGGGGGGGAAAAAATGTCTGTGGATCAACAAATTCTAAAGAAGTGAAGGGAAAGGCTGTTGACAAAAATCCATTTATTCATGCCTTTGTCCATTGAGTCCCCCTTCCAGCATTCCTCCACTGTACCAGGTACTATTCTGGGTGCAGAGGGTCCGCAAACAACAAGACACACAAGATCCCTGTCCTCGTGCAGCTTGCCTTCCCTATGGGAGGGGAAGACTCACAATAAACAAGGTAACAGTACGTGGAATCTTTATGTGTGGTTGGTATGATCAAGAGTAACCTCAGTGGGGGTGGAACGGGTCACTAATTTAGACAGGAGGTCAGGGAAGGCTTGAAGGATGAGCTGCAGTCGGCCACAGGACTATTTGGGGGAATAGCTTTCCAGGCAGCAAAAAGAACAGAACGGGGGCAAAAAAGAAAGGGGGAGGTATTGGCAGGGTCAAGGAAGACGAGAGGCTGGCATGGCTGAGCTGAGGACTAAGGGACAGGGGTAGGGGAGGCGTTGGAGTCTGGCAAGGAAGCTGGGAGGCACACCACGGTCTGGATCGTATACTATGTGTACTTACCAATCACCCCACCATTAGTCTTCCTAGCACTCTGATTGCAACAAGTCTTTAGTCCCACAAGGTCTACCAAGAAGGTACAATAAAGGTACTGCTTTCCTGGGTCATGGCTGTCTCAGCCTCAGAGGACTGTCAGCCCCACAGGTGCAATATTGTCTGGACCACAGGAGATATCGGTTGCAAGCCCTGGGACAGAAATAAGTGCGGTAAGCTGAGCTGGCTCTTCTGATGTGCGGGTGTATGCGGTGCTGACCTTTACTCCCGTCCCACCGTGGCTACAGGGCCCAGAGCTGGCTGAGGAAACAGGTGACACCAGTGAGTGTCAACAAAGCCGAGGCCTAGCGTAAGACTTGCGCTGACATGTTCTCTCATTTGTATTGAGACCCTGTTAGCGAAATGACATTTATAGTGTTGAGTTTCAAACATGAAGAGGGAAGCAATCCAATCCTGAATGCCTGCCTCACCAGTGGAGGATGGAATCCACATAAGTTATAAATGACTACCTAACGGACTTCCGACTGATGGCTGAGACATGGCTCCATGGGACAGGACCTGAAGAAGGAGCTGAGGAAATTCCTGGAGAGGTATTATTTTTTGAATCTAGAGGCCTTCTGCACAGATGCCACTGGCAGAGGGAGTAGTGGTCTCTCACCCACATCCAACTCCTGCCTGTCTTATTGAGCTGGGACACCAGTCTTTTCCTGTCCTTGGGTTCAGATTGAAAAATTACCTCTTCTTGGTTCTTGAGCCAGAATTTATGCCATCTTTCTTGGTTCTCAAGCCTTCAGACCCAGACTGGAACTACACACTGGCTCCCAGCTTGTGACTGCAGATCTTGGGGCTTCCCAGCCTCCCTAGCTGTGTGAATCAATTCCTTATAATAAATACGTGCATATTTATGTGGATATGTATAAATATGTGTATCTGTTTCTCTGAAGAACCCTAACACACTTATCAGAAGATATCAAGTGCTTCCCAAGACAGATTTATATCAGCTCTTGAAGCATTCATGTAGATAATTATCATGGCCCATCCATGGGCCAGTAAATAATATTAAGACCCATTTATTGAGTAATGAGTATATGCCAGGCCACGGGCTAACCTGTTTACATACAGTATTTCATTTAATCAGCAAAATAACCTCAAAGTCATTTTATGACTCCTATTTTACAAATGAGAAGAGTGCCTAAAAACATTAATTAACCAGGCCTGGGTCACAAAGTTGGAGAGCTATGGGTCTAAGGTTTGCACCCAGGTATCTCCAACATGAAAGCCTATGTTCTTAGCCACTGTAGGAAAACTCAGTCATGGAGACTTAAAAGAACATTTTGAAAGGATTTACAGTGGACAGTTTAGAAAAGCCAGGTCTGGCCATTACATCACCTTCTCTTCTGACTCTGGCTCTCTCTGTGTCTGTCTTACAAGGACCACCGTGATTTCATCAGGTCTATCAAGATACTCCAGCATAGTCTCGCCATCTCAAGATCTTTAGCTTGATCACAACTACAAAGTCCCTTTTGCTATGTAAGGTAGAAGCCACAGGCTCCAGGGATTAGGAATTGGACGGATGTGAGAGACCATCACTCCCCCTGCCAACGGCATCTGTGCAGAAGGCTTCTAGAGTCAAAAAATAATACCTCTCCAGGAATTTCCTCAGCTCCTTCTTCAGGTCCTGTCCCATGGAGCCATGTCTCAGCCATCAGTCGGAAGTCCATTAGGTAGTCATTTATAACTTATGTGGATTCCATCCTCCACTGGTGAAGCAGGCATTCAGGATTGGATTGCTTCCCTCTTCATGTTTGAAACTCAACACTATAAATGTCATTTCGCTAACAGGGGCTCGATACAAATGAGAGAACATGTGTTGTCAGCGCAAGTCTTACGTTAGGCCTCGGCTTTGTAGACACTCACCGGTGTCACCTGTTTCCTCAGCCAGCTCTGGGCCCTGTAGCCACGGTGGGACAGGAGTAAAAGGTCAGCACCGATACACCAGCACGCCAGACGAGCCGGCTCAGCTCACCGCGCTTATTTCTGTCCCAGGGCTTGCAACCGATAAATCCCATGGACCAGACAATATTGCACCTGTGGGTGGACAATCCTCTGAGGCTGAGACAGCCATGACCCAGGGGAGCAGTAGCTATTACTGTATCTGCCAGCTAGGCTACTGTATAGGGAAGAAAAGAACGCTAGGGAAAGAGTCAGTGAGGTTAGAACTGTCAGATGCAGGGACAGTGAATTTCATCATTCAATCACTTAATCACTCTCTCTTTATTAATTACAAGTCTGACGGTTCCCACCATTGTGTTGGTGCTGAAGAGGTAAGAGGCAATATTGTAGACATGGAGTTAGGGTCTCATGCAGCTTACTGCCCTTCATTTGAAACTTGCTATGGGCCTGTCACATGGAGGAATTATTTGGAAGGCAGAACTTGTATTTATAGTCCTCCAACCCAGTATCCCAGAGAATTTACACCCATCTTCTGATTCAGGAGGACCTGGTGGCTGGAGGGAGCAGGGAGGGGATTCAAGTCAGTGACACATAGGCCCGTGCACTGTGGATTCTGTTAGCCCCGGGAACACATTTGGGAGCTTTGGAATATGTGGATTGTATCCCACCTGTCAGGGTTAGGCATGTGCTGATTCAAATCACTTACTGAAAGGATTAAAATAACCAGATTGGGTCCATCTGTAGAGCAGCCTCGTATTCAATGTGTTTTGTACGATTGTTTCAACAGAGCCCGGGACCCAGCTGTCCAGGGACAGGGCCATGATCTGAGGATAGCCATTATCACAGGTCATACCTCATGTCTCAGAAAATGTGGTGCTATCTCTCGGAGGCAGGAGGGAATGTATATTTTGTTCTCATCACAGGAACAGGAAAATTCCCTTTCGGAGAAGGCGCTGCCAGGAGCTGGTGTGCAAGGAGCATAGAGCTAACCCTTGTCGATTGTGGAGACAGGAGGGAAGACAGGACCAGCTATTTTGAGCAGCAAAGTATAGTTATTTCCTTGGATGGCCGTGGATAATTGCAAATTAAAAAAAACAAAAATGCTTCATGATGCCTGGCCGAATCACACTTCTGATGTGATCAAATTCTAATGTCAGCATCCAAAAAGTCCAGAAGACTGGCTGCAGTGTGTGCCCCACATCCATACACTCAGCAATTTCGGGGCACATGCTCTTTAGCCACTGTCACTGACTCCCACTTTGAACTATGTGCCCAGCCTGATTGATGCCACCCTTTCTGGAGGAGGAAACCAGGCCAGGTCTACCCACAGCGCTGACCTTAGAATGGAGTCTCAGGGGCCTGACTTGGGACAACTAAAAAATTTACCTATAATAGCTAAAAGCAAAAAAAGAGGTATACGATGTGCAAGATGCCTGTAATAAAAACTGTGAGAGATGGGACAAGAGGAAGCCTTTCTCATTCATTCATCAGCCAGCATTTCATAAACACACACTGAGCCCTTACTCTGGGCCAGGCTCTGCAGCTAGTGATTTCAGTTCAGTGGTGAATGGAACACAAATCCTGCCTGCAAGCTCTCCTTGCAGGGCAAATGGGCAACATGGTTTATCAGGAGAAGCATGGACACAGCAGCCAGCAGGGCCCAGGCCACTATAGGGAGAGTGGGTGGCTGCCCCTTCAGCATCTATTACACCTTATCCCATCCAAACAATAGGCCACTTCATTCAGGCCCGCGGTTTGGGTGGGTGAGATGCTACCTCTGGAGCTGGGCCCCATTAGCTGAGACTGATCACCAAATCTGGAACTGCAATCAGGCAACAGGGCCCCTGTCTTGCAAACCGCCCTTCAGAATACCCACTTCTACCCTGCTCCAAGCATGCATTTTACTATGAAGTGAGAGTCTGAGGGACTGAGGGGACAGACCGGCACGAAGCCTGTAACTCCCCTTATAGACCACGCCCTTGGTATCAGGCTCTACTTCCTGGGCCTGCAATGACCTCTTCCCTAGTTCCCTCATCCCAAGGGCAATTGTGCTGCCAGTGGGCACCTGCACAGGCCAATGTGGAGCTTGGATATGAGAGTAGGGCGTCCACATGCATGCATACAGTGCATACATGTCTGGGGACCATACTTTGAGAACCACTTTTGGATGAAGTTAGAACTTCATCCTCCTAGCAACATGGACCCTTTACGGCTTTTGAGTTGGGAAGAAAAACAATGAATTAGCTGATTTGTGAAGGCTTATCTGCCAGAGGTCTGTAGGATGGGCTGGAGAGGGTGGAGGTAGAGGTAGAAACAGAGGTTGTGGCAGTAGGAGGGAAGAATGAAACCAGCATTTGGGGTGGGTTTGGCAAAGCTTAACTGTATTATTTACAGCAAAGACATGAAGATGCTAACCTCCAAACCCCAACTTTATCAACTGGGAGCAAACTAATCGAGCTAGCTGCCTTATGCCAAGGAGAACTCTGGTATTGAAGGGGTGTGGTATTCATGACTGATTTTTTTAAAAAGAAAAAAGTAAAGATGATATGTGCTTCTGTCTTTGTACTCTACCCAGTTGCAGCCCAAAGAAGTTTATATTGAAAAATGAGAAGCAGTTATGGAACCCACAAATAAATGATCAGGTCATGATTAGAAGAAATAGGATGGCAGAGAGAAACCAGGTCAATGGATCCCCATTCCTTCCAGCTCTGACTGTCCCCACTTATTCTTATTTTGCCCTAACCAGAGTTTGGACCTCTTTTGGGCTTGTAGGTAAGACTGAAATATACAGGGAGGCAGGATAGCCAATCGAGGATTTGGACCAACCTAAGTTTAACCCTAGTTTTAGTTGTGAAGCCAAGTGGTGGCCAGTCTCTAGGAGACCTTTGTAAATTAGAAAAGGTACCCTCTGGGCTCAGCATGACAATCAGAATGTGGCTAGATTTCAGTCCCCACTTGTCCCCTTGGCCATGAGCCCTTGTATAGGACACAGCCTGTAGGACTCAAAGAGGTGGTCCTGCTGTGAGAAGTAACTGACCCTCAAGATCCCTGGGAATTTCTTCTGTTCGATGGGAGGGTAGGCAGAAGCCCAAGAGCTCTGGGTGCATTAAGTGAAGTAAACCATATAACGTCCCTGGCACATCCTTGATGCCCAGTGAGCACCAGTTTCCTCCCAGATGTCCCTTTGGATCAGTGAGGATAGACGAATGCGTTAAGCCTCTTGGGCTGCCAAGGAATCATCTGTTCCTCTAAATCTTGGCACACTTGCCCCAGCCTGGCATTTGCAGCGGTGTGCCTGCTGCCTCTCTGCCAGCATCTCATTGTCTGGCATGAGGAAAAAATGCCAGCTCCCCCTGCAATGCAGAGCACAGCAGACGAGACCAGCTGAGCTCTCCTGGCCAGCACATTAGCTCTCTTAATTCTGCCAAGCTCGGGGGGTCGCAGAGCGCCTGACTGAAGCCTAGAATCCCAGTGACGTCCCTCCCTTTTCATTAACTTCCTAAGCTCCATCGCCGCCGAGATAATGCCCTGCCAGGTGCAGACCCTGCTCTAACCCACTTTGCCCGCCAGGCCAGCCCAGAGCAGGGCCCCTGGGAGGCTTGTTCAGGTGCCGGAGAGGCCAGAGGGGCCGGGGGGTCATTTCAGCAGCCCTGTAGGTGTGCCACGATGTGAAGAGCTTTCACTGCTGAGGACTCTCTTTCTAAAGGGGACAGCCAAGAGTGGCTGAAGCACCAAATCCCAATTAAATCACAAAAGTGGGAGCAGCCAGAGGACGATGAGTGGGGAGGGAGGGAGTGAAGCTGCTGTGTTGATTCTCCAAGGGCCACTTACCCCACTGGCCTGCGGCCGAGGGACACTTGCTGGATGGGGACTTCTCTCTACAATATGCATTATTGTCACACATGCTGAGCGCCATTCTTGGGCTGGGCACACAAAGGCCATCCGCAGCTGAGGGAGACCTCGTGGGCAAGCTCAAGTCGGGCAGTAAGACAGACCTGCAAACAGAATTCAGCCTCACAGTATGACAAATGCTCTACCAGAAATCAGCGACGGGCATTGGGAGTATTGGGGGTGCCCAAAGGAGGGACTGTCCAACTCTGCATGGCCTCAGCCAGAAACCTCAGAAAGGAGGATGCACTGGAACTGGTACCCTAAGGCTTGGTGGGAATTTGCAAGGCAGAGAAAGTGGGCGTGGCATCCAAGGAACAGGAAGAGCGCGTGGCAGCACCGAGTCCTGAAACTCGGTGGGGGGTGTAGGTAGAGGGACATGTGGGACAGTGAGACCAGGAGGGGACTTGTATGCTGACAGCCTTGGGGCGGGGGGTGGCGAAAAGCAGAGGAGGGAGAAGGCTTGCAGACCAATAAGCAAAAAGGAATATCGTTAAACTGCCCTGTAACTCACACACACACACACACACACACACACACACACACGCTTTCCCAATCCCCATTTTGTGGGGCTAGGGAAGGGCAGGCTGGCAGGATGAAGCTCTAGGCATTGGTTACTTGATAAGATATCCAAGAGGCAGAGAGTAAATCCTAAGATCAGTGCAGAGGCAAGATGCTGGGAACAGAAATTAAAAGATCTGAAGGAAGGCAGTGGAATAAGAAGAAGGAAATTGAGCAAAAAGTGGGACTTCTGCCTCACCTAAGGTTCTTCAACTGCACTATCACCTTAAGCTGATCCCCTCTCTAATTACCTGTAATTGGATTCATCGGTTATCTGAGCCCACCTGACCTGTGCCCTATGTAGGAGTTAGTATCAGAAAAGGCAGCAGACAGGGAGCTACTGGGGACCAAAGGTCGGCCTCTTATAGAGCAAAGTTGTTTGAGTTACTGCTTATGGGTTCTGAACGGTCTGGCCCCGCTCAAGGGCTTGGAATGGTGTGCGTGGGGACTAGATTTAGGGCTCAGAACAGAAGCAGGACCATTCTCCAGCCACTCAGAGAAAACCAACATCCTGCCCATCTGACTTCTCCCCAAACCGTGAGATGGAGAGAATACACAGGTGAGGCCCACCATGACAGGGCATGAAGAGACATGCGCCCAGGGCTTCTGCGGATAGGAGCTGATTTTTCATTGTGTGCTTCTGATGTCTAATAATAAATAATAAATAATTTTTAAATAAACTGTCTAATAATAAATAATCCAAATGGTCCTGAGACCCTGAAGGGCAATGGGCCAGGGGAAAGGACCACAGCCATTCAACGTGGCAGGCAGTGCTCAGTGCCTGCTCTGGGGTGGGCCCTGGGCCCAACACTGAGAAAGAGGACAGTACCCACTCAGGCCCAGCCCCCGAAGCTGACAGTCTAGTTGGGAAACGGAAAACTAAACCTCAGTCACAGTTGACCTGGGCCCTATCCTACGACTGAGGAACTGATACCGTTGGGGACCATGACTCAGCCTGCTATGCCTCCATCACCCGCTCCCCTCCTGCTGGTCCAGGAACCACACTTTGAAAACCATTGCTTTAGATGTCAGTGGTCTGACAATATCCAAATCCAGGCAGCCATGAAAACCTGCCCCAGGGACCCAGTGTGAGGCTGGGCAGGCGTAAAGGATGCTCTGGGCAGAGGGAAGACGTAGCTGGCTCTGCCATCACAGAGGCAGGTACAGATGAGCAGCAGAGAGCCATGGCTGGAAGGGGGGTGTGAACTGGGCTGGGAGGTAGGTGCAGACCAGAGAGAAGTCCCAAAGATGGTGGCAGGAGAATGGGCTTTACGTGGAAATCAGAGGGAGGCTTTGGAGGATGTAAAGTGGGGGAAGAGCCTCACAGTTTGGGGTAAATGACTCTGCCTAGTGGAAAAGGGGCTGGAGGGTAGCAGGAGAGCAGACAGGACATCAGCAAAGGGATTACTGTGTAGTTCGGACAAGAGGTGATAGAACCTGGATTTGAGCATAGCAATGGAGAAAGAAATACAAAGACTCAAGAGATACTTAGGGAGTAGAACGGGCAGGATTTGGATATTGTCAGACCACTGACATCTAAAGCAATGGTTTTCAAAGTGTGGTTCCTGGACCAGCAGGAGGGGAGCGGGTGATGGAGGCATAGCAGGCTGAGTCATGGTCCCCAACGGTATCAGTTCCTAATCGCTGGAATTGGAATGTGTAAAGATTACATTATATGGCAAGGCCTTTGCTGACGTGATTGGGTTAAGGATTTTAAGATGGGGAGATTAGTCAGTGGGTCATAAATGCCATCACAAATGTCCTTATAGGCAAGAGGCAGAGAGATTTGACAGAGAAGGCTCTGTGACCATGGAGGCAGAGATTAATGTGGCCACAAGCCAAGCAATGCTGGCCAAAACCTGGAAGAGATTCTCCTCTAGAACCTCCAGAGGGCGAAGTGACCCTGAAGACATCTTGGTTTCAGCCCTGTGAGGGGAACTCCAAACTGTGAGGGGAAATTTTTTTATTGTTTTAAGCCACTAATTGGTTACAGCAGCCCCAGGAAACTAACAGAGAGCTGAAGAGCACATGTAACCACTGGTTTTCTAGCTCAGGCAACTGGGTGGAGGCTGGTGCCCTCCATGGAAATGGGGGAGCTGGTAGGAAATGGTGGGTTCCAGAGCGGCCGTGCTGGCTGGGAGGGTTCCGTGTGATATTGCTGGGTAGATGTCTAGCAGGTGGCAGGAAATACAGGTTTACTGCTCAACACCAATGTCGCAGCTACCCTAACTGACTCAGCCGGGGCGCTGCCCAGACCTCCCCATTTTTTTTTAACTTCTCATATGATATTAATATGCAACCAGGAGGCAGTGAAGAGAAAGGGGCCTAAGACAGACACCACAGTCCACTGACCCCTATAGAAATGGTTTTCAAGGTGTGGTTCCTGGACCAGCAGCATCAACCTGGGAACTTCAAAGAGACGGAAATTCTCCGGACCCACCCCAGACCTCCTGAATCAGAACTTCTGGGGGTAGGGCTCAGGAGTCAGTGTTTTAACAAGCCTTCCAGATGGTTCAGATACATGCTAGCATTTTTGAGAACCATGGGCTTATAGGGGGATCTTCAGAGACAAAGAAGCCCCTCCTCCAAAAAAGAGATTGAGTAGAAATAGCCAGCAAGGTACGTGGAGATCCAGGAAAAGGTGGTGAACTGGCATGTGAAGGAGGCAGTACTTTTTGTCAAGGGAGTAATAATACACCACAAGTCAGATAAGATAGGGTCTGAAAAGTACTCCTGGGATGTAAGGTCTTTGTTGACCAGTCGGTATCTTCATTGACTTGACAAGAGCATTTTTCATCAGGTTGGTGGGATTACAATGGGTTGCAGAGACTCGGGAGCGGGTAAAAATGACGATGAGGAAGCAAAGAGTAAAAACCAGTAATTCAAAAATATCAGTGAGGAACGGGGGAAGCAGAATGGGGCCAATAGCTAGAGGAGAGATGGGGGGCCGAGGGAGGCTGTTCCCTATTTATTTATATTTTTTAGGGTGGGAGTGACTTCAAAATCTTTGAATGTGGAAGGAAAAGAGGCAGGAGGGAAGGAGAAGTGGAAGATACAGGGCAAAGGGGGATAAAGAAAAGGGGCCGAGGAGGCAGAAGGGAAAAAAGTCCAGAGCACATGGGGTGCCTGGGCTTGTACGCAGGGGAAGAGGAGAAACGGCACGTTTGGGTATCAGTCTGTTTGTAGGTTTGAGGAGGCCTGAGGACATTTGCCTGTGGTGTTGTTCTTCCCTGGAGGTGGAATGTGAGATCACATGCTGGCACGGGGTGGGTGTAGGACTGACCATTAAAGGCACTGTGAAGAACGGGACAGGGAGCGACTGGAGAAAACAGCGGCAGTCCTGGGCAGGGCCACAGCTCCACTTGAGGTTGAATATTGGGAATATATCTTGGCTCCAATTTGCAGGCTTGTGTGGGTTTTTTTTTTTCTCCCATGATGCTCAGGGTTGGAATCTTGCAGAAGGGTGAGATAAAGGGACTTGAGCTGAGGATGCTGGCAGGAGAGTAGCAGCCACTCTGGAGGGACCCTAGACTCGGAGCTGGGCAGGGCAGACAGGAAGGATGGAGCTGCTGACAGGCGGGGGCAAATTGATAAGTCAAGTGACCGACTGTCTGAACAAGGATGAGTGTAAGTCCTCACAACTGTGAGCAGAGACGGGGTTGTGATCAGAGAATGGGATGCCGGGAATGTTATGATTTCAGAGGTGGATTCTAACAGAAGCAAACTGAAGGTAATGCTCAAAGGAAGTATCTGGGCATGGCCAGAGCAAGGAGTGTGATGTCAAGTCCAGGCAAAGGGCCAAGTGGAGACAGGAAGCCAAAAGACAAGAGAAGCGGGGCTGTGCTCACTGAGCTTTCAGAGGGCCAGGGCAGGGTGCTAGAGAGATGCCTCTTGGGCGGGAAGTAGCAGGAACTCTGGGCCTGCGCATCAGATCCAGGGCCCCAGTTCTGGGCTCTTCCTGTATTATGTGTGACCATTGCCAGAGGAGGTATTAAAGGCCAATTAAGTCACATCTACCTCACTGTGGTTGAGTAGCTGGGGTGATGGATCCAAACATTCCTATTATGAAGTCAGTGTCGACACTGTCCTCATCTGAGCCCGCATTTTGGAGGCAGCAGAGTTGGGAGGAGACAAAGGCATCATTGCCTATTAAAGGAAGCAATTTCTCTGTTCTTTCTCAACTCCGGTATTTATTACCTTTCAAGGGATTTCCTCTCTCCCTTCTCCTTCCCAGGTTGGTGCTGAGGGCAGAGGGGAGCTGGCACTGCCTCGCAGTAGTGAGGAGCAGGCCTTATGGTCACCAGCTGTCCTCTCGGTTCCTGTAACCTCTGCCAGGCAGTCCTTCTCACTTCCTCACTGGGTTTCCTGGGCATTTTCACTGAGCACCTAGCTGTTTTCTTGAGTATTTTGCTAGAGTCCAAAGTGAAGTCTGGAGTCTCTGACATGAGCCTTCACTTAGGTTCCTCGCATGCTGGGGCTACTTACCAGCAACATTCTGGACACTGGGATCCCAAAGTACTTCGTGTCCCTGCCTGGGTCATGCAAGAACTTCTGGGGCCCCAGCTGCCACAGGTGGACACAGGGGAACCGGGCACTATCTTGGGGACAAACATGCCCAGCCACAGGCGGTTGCCCTTCTATGCTGCTGCCAAGCTGGGAGCATGCCTTCCCTGAAAGGCCTGTTGTTTTCCTGGGCTACCCTCTAAGAAACAAGTGCAGGCCCTCTCTCTCTGTGACTCACCCAAATTATCTGGAGGATTCTACACATCCTCCTCAGTCTATCAGAGGAGGTGGAAGTTGAAGAAAGGTAGGGCATTTGTCTGACCCTTTGCCTTGCTTCTGCTCTCTCCCTTTTCTCCGCCTCCCCAGCAGTGGAAGGGCTTTCTACTTCCTGCCTGAAACAAGCTATCCCTCTGACAAACCTTCCTTCCTGAGCATATTTATTCTTCCTTCCCTCAGGCAATGAGGAAAGAAATGTCAAAGGAGAAAAAACTCTATAACTGAGAAAAGAGAGACCTTTGAGGGGTATTTTAGAAATATTATTCCAATTACAGTCATAAGCAATACCAGGAAAGTGACATGCATATACTGTTTCATAAAACTGCATAAAAAGCCTGTGAGGTGGTACTTTTATCACCATTTCATAAATGGAGAAACCGAAGCTCAGCAAGCATAACATGGCCAATATCACACAGGAATAGGTGATGAAGGGAAGCCTCGACCCAGGTCCATCCGACCCACAGGCTCAGATCGCAACAGCTATTCTACACTAGCCCACCCAGCTTTTGCCTGTCTCCAAATCCCACAAGCCATGGATTTAGTTTTCATTTTCTGTTTCTGGCACCCCACAGGTAGCATCTTCAGCATTTTCCCCTAACAGCAACTGAAGGATGTGAAGGCATAATTTGCCATCTCTCCAGGGTCTTAACCACAGGGGTGGAAGACTGGGTTAATGTTCCTCCAGGTTGCTCCAGACCAGTCATGTCAGTTGTTAAAATACTGAAAGTTGAATGGTTAAAATATATCCATTCCAGTTGGTAAGTGGCTGCTGTCCCCACATCTGCCAGAGGCCATCCTCCAGTGCCTCATTCTGTTTAGTTGGTACCCAGCCCCTATGCATTGATAAATATATTGAACGTCACCCCTGGAAGAAGAAAATAAAAGTTTTGCCCTACTAGGATTGGACCCATCTGTATAAATGTGACCTCAAGCTATTGATGGTTCCATAAAATAATAGTCATCTTCTATAACATTAATGAGATAGTGTGTGTGAAAACACAGAGAGTAATGCCTAACACATAGCAGATGTTCACTAAACATTAGCTGAATTATAATCTAGGTTGTGTTGCTCAGTCTCCCTCGAGGGATAAACTGGATCTCTGTAATCCCCAGAGTTGATATAACTGACACATATTCTTTCAGGAAGCAACACTAGAGCAATTTTCATTAAAGTCCCTGAAGTGGAGATACCAATCAGAGATGGCTGGGACTGGAGCATCTGCATAAGTTACTGAAGGCAATTGCCTGGCCATCAGAACCACCTGACCTGGATGGGCACTGGCCAACAGGCAAAAGCAAAGTGGAATAGGAGAGGGATTTGTGCCAACAGCAGAAGCTAGTTGTATACACTACTAAGTCCTCCCCATGGACAGATGTTGGGCCCTGACATTTGCTGAGTGCTCTATCCTCTTTGAACCCTCAAAACCACTGTAGAAAGAGTGACAGCATTCCCATTTTTGATATTTGGAAATGGATTTAGAGAGGGTTGGTAACTTGTCCAAGGTCACAAAGGTATGAGGACATGGAGTCAGGAATCCCATCTATTCTATCTGGCTCTAAGGCAGGTATTCTGTCCCCTCCACCGTGTGCCCCCTTACATGCTTCTGTGGCTTGTTTTTACAGACCCTTACATAGAAATCACAAAAGTAGTAGTTTAATATTCATATATTCCGAATTAGACATGTTTTCAATAGAACCCATCCACGATCCAGAGAGGCCAGCAAGGTCTGCGAGGACAGAAAGAGCAGTGAGATGCAGAGGACGAAACAACAAAAAAAGGCTTTGGTTGCCAAGACCAGTGACAGTCGAAGGCTTCTTGCTGCCTCCAGTGCTTTAACCCTGGGTGGAGGACTCGGTGGTGCCACGGATATGCTTTGTCCATCAGTGGGATCCCTGGATGAGCAGGCTTGGTCTTGGTGTAGAAGGGAGCCATGAGCTGTGAGACAGATGAAAGTCCACGGTGAGCTTGGTGGCTGGATCAGTGCGGCAGAGTCTATGTCCTTGGATTATGCGTGTGTACGACTGGCACCCACACAGGGTGGGGCAGTGTGACTGAGGTACAGACACGGGGCAACCTCAGCCTGGAGTCTGCACTCTCGCCCAGCTCCTCTGATGTCCAGCCTTCACTATCTGTGTATGTGTGTAAATGTGTAGCTCTCCATGGTCTCCAAAGTGCTCTCTCAGACAAGGTGGCTTTTTCATTGGATGAGGATTTTGAAGACATTTTGGTAGTCTGCATCACTGGAGCCCGCCTTTTCACTGGCAGATGGGTGGGTGAGCTTGCTTTTCCTTTCCTTTTTCCCTCACTAGAATTAGCTGATTTCTAACTGGTCTCCCTGTCTCCAGGCTAGACGCCACTGTGTCCATCCTTGATCCATTGACCAACATGCCTTCATGATCACAGAGCTATGGGTGCATCACGCTGCTCAGAAGCTGTCTGAGGGTCTCCACTGCCTGCTGCCATCTGTCCATGGATGATAATTCTGAGCATGGAAATGTGGCCAAATAAGTATGGGGAAATGGTGCAAACCAGATCCTCTCTTTGGGTTTCACAATGCACGGTAGCATATTAAAGGGAGAACATACGCTTGTTTTCCTGTGTTTTGAGGGACTTCTCAATGAATTGGGCTACAAAAATGTACTTCCTTTGCCCTCTGAAATATCTGCTAACATCTAAAGACTGCATCTTGTAGCACAGGCCCTGGCAAAGGCTTGCCTCAAAGATAACATCCACACTTCTTAACCTGATCTTTAAAACTTTCCAGAATCTTGGCCTAATTGTCTTCTTCAATAGCAGCTGGAGATCAAGCTCAAGAATCAGACAGATCTTAGTTTAAGTCCCAGTGCTGACCCTGACCTCGGTTTTACTCGCCCATTCTGTACCACAGGCTCCGTATCTATAAACTGCAATGACTGCAGCAACCTTGAAGGGTTGCTGTAAAAGATGGCATGAGATAATAAATATGATGCTCACAGTAGACTATCTAGCCTACAGAAAATAACTCAATGAATGGAATTTCTATTATTATCATTATCTCTTAAAGTCCCTTGGCCAACCTTCTGTGACTCATTCCAACCAATTTGTATGCCTTTTCCCAAATATTGCCCTATGTCCAAATTTCTAAGCAAATGGAAGGCCTCTCTTCCCCATCTCCATGAATCAAAACTCCTTCCCATTACTCAAAGCACAGGAAAATGGTGATCACATATTCAGCTTCCCTGCCAAGAATCAGTGTGGGCCTCTCTATTCCTCCCACGCCTAGTTTCTGTATCTACAGGGTGGCTAAGCCCAACCAGTGTCTGTGTCCCCTAGTCTAGAGGCTTGAGGAAGCCTTGTGATGTGGTGAGATGGGCTCAGGTTTTGCAGCCAGACAGGTTTGAACCGTGAAAGGCTAGCTCTGTGACATTGGGTAGGTGTGTTTCCCCATCTACAAATCAGGATGCGAATTCTGACAGAAACGCTACGAGGACCAAAGGAGGCAGTGTGCAAAGTGTCCACTGTTAAGAGTTAACTCGTGTTTCCTTTTCTCAAATTCCCACCATGAAATTACGCACATACCCCACCCCGTGTTAGGGACCCAAGGAATATTGAACTGACTAGTCAAGCAGCCTTGGTCAATCAAGAGTATCTTTCAAACCAACTTTGATGAGCATACCTGTTTGCCTGATCTCTAGTTTGCTTTGATTCGAAAAAGAATGAGATCATTTCTGGGCACATGGTCCCCGATTCCCTTCTGAAACTTCTATGGAATCCAAGAATCAAAGACCCTCTGATTGCAACAAAAGCAGTGAAATAACTGACCAGGATGCCAAATATTAGCAATTTTCAGCACCAAAAAATATATATATATATACAACAACAGCAACTTAACTACATGACATAACTGGTTTGGTTGTAAAAACTAGAAAACAGAAGGCATTTTCTGGTCCTGGCTCTGCCTATTACCTTGCTATGGGACTCTGGGAGAGAGTCTTGCCCTCTGAGGGACTCCACTTCCCCTTCAACATATGAGGACATTGGCCAGAAAGATGAATAAACTCCGAACCTACTCTAAGTCTGTGGGAAAACCATGGCACTCTCTCTCTATTGCTTCAGGGCTGCTGTGTTAATTAGCTCCCAGTGTGACATTCACTGTGGCCTCTAAGAGCGTCACACTGAGCACGTAAGTCCAGTTGTGTTGCCTGACTTCACAAAGGACTACACTGGACCATCCACTCAGCCCAGATCTGCCTGTGTGATTGGGTCCCACCAACAGGAAGCTTTCTCTGAACATGAGGGTCCGTCAAGAGGAAAGGAAATAAGAGAAGGTTTTTCCTCTCCACTGATTTGGCATCTTTGTCTTGTCTTTATACATGAATCCCCTGGGATGGCAGTAATAATTAGGATTTTGGTTTTATGGTACAAACCATGGGGTAATCTCTGTAGAGAGATGATAGAGCACTAGTTTCAACTGGGTGAGAAATGACAGATGCTCTGGTCTGTGGGTCTGTCAGGCTATGTTAAGCTCTGGCCAATTAAGAATTTCATGCCCACAAGGAAGGAGCGCAGCTCTTTGAAATTTGAGCTAGCAAGTTTTTGTGTTTCTGTATTTACTTTGGGTGTCTGCTGAAGTTGTAGAATTGAAGCAACAAGCTCTATACAATTATCTGTGACTTCTCATTGCAACAATTAATACTGTTGCTTGGGGGCTATTAATAAATCAGATGGTGTTCCTTAAAGGACTACTCTTCAGGTTTGTTTATAACCATAACTAAACACATACATGGAAATAAAAATATTGAATTTCTGATACTATAATATTCTAGACATGAAGAAATCTACTTGTACAAATTGCTAGCTCAGAAATATTTTAAGGATCTAAACTCACATGAGTATGGTAAATTTTGGCAAATCACATTGCTTCAAGAGAAACTAGCTATATTTAGTTGATAAAACTGATTTATTAGTGTTAAGTATAATGCAATAGTGTATTTTCTTTTACTGGGTTTGTTTCCTCAAGAAAAAAATCTAAGTCTCCTACATTTATACAGGTTTGCTAGCCAAATAAGCTTACATTACTCCACTGATGTTTAAGACTATGAAAAAATGTAAGTCTGTGTTCAACTAAATTGAGTCTTTACCTGACAAAGTTTTCACATCAATAGTACTTTATAGCAAACCAGCTCAGACATAATTTCTACCTCTTTAGGTGAATTAAAACCTTGGACAACTATCAAGGTGAGCTAATTAATGGATAATTATTAGATATGTAGATGTTTTCTACATTAAGATAGAATACTGAAACACTGATTAATTTAATTAATTTAAAGTTTATGTACTTTTGCTTATTTTTTTGCTATAGACCTATATCTTTGGGTCATGTTAATAGACATGTTCATTCTAAAGTATAAAAGTGATGTCTGTGGCTAAATAAAATTGTATTATATTTATTCCAAGCTTAGTTAGTCAGCAAAAATGCTCATATATGACAGACAGTTCTCAATTATCTACCCCCCGATTTTCTCCGTGAAAATAGAAGTCAGTTACTTTAGTTAGAATTCATAATTAATATGGACAGGTGAGACTATGTTAGGAGCCATAGTAACAGAAATACAGGTGCCTGCGTGCTTTCATTTTTCAAGCAAGTCTGTTCCAGAATATGAACGAGGGTAAGCAAGGGACAGAACTTGGAAACTGAACTCTATTGCCTTGGTTTATAATACCTGAGTCTGAAAAGAAGCCATGAAAATGTTAACATTTTGGCAAAGCTGTCTCAGTTTTGAAGGGCTAGCTTCCTTGGGTTACTGACCAATGCCTTTATCTACAATATCAAAGAATATTCTTCACCTTCTGTATAATCTGCCTAGGTAGCAAAGATTGTCTTTTCAGAATAATTTTTTAGGCTTCTCTCTGTGCTGTGTTTATCTTACAATGTCCTTGATTATTAAAAAACAAAGACTCACCACTTTTAAAGAGCTAAGATGCTTTAAGTCTGTTACTCTAAAGTATTTAATTGTCACTTTGATGAATAGGTAGTCAATCGTTATTTTTCACATATCCAATGACCTTATCTTAACCAAGTGTCTAAGTCTCACCTGGGAACTCTTCAGATTTCACCTTTCCTAGAAGTCCAGATCCTGGTTTAGAAAAAATACAACGTTCAGGCTATTTTTTACACCCATCTTTGAAAATTCCCTGGAAAATTACAAAGATTTGTCTTACCTTATAAAAAGAGAAATGCTAAAACATAATTAGTTTTGTTTGGTGGGACTCATGTTCTTTGAATGGACTCACCAAGGTAAGAGATGCTTTGGAAGGTGTGAGACATCGGGAGGAATGCTCAGCCTTCCCTGCCTGGGGTGAGTTCCTGCCCCGACAGCCAGGAGGCCCCAGCATGGCCCTGCTCCCTGGTTGGGGCAACAGTGAAAATGGCCTGGTTTCCCTCCTCCATCTTAGAGCTTCTCTAGGGTGAGGGGACTTAGGAGTCCAAAGGATGTAGGGTGGGTAAGAGTTCAATGATTGGAGGGAGCACAGAGAAGCCCCTTGAATGCCTTCTCTCCTCGCCATGTTGACAGGCCCATCACTTTCCAGCTGTTTCATTTTTTGTGTAACCAGGGTGACCTTTAGAAATCACAGAAAAATAGAACCACATGGGTAGATGGGTGGATGAGTGGATGAGTGGGTGGATAGGGGGATGGGTGGGTGGGTAGTGGATGAGTAGATGAATGGATAGGTGGATGGATGGGTGAGTGGATGGGTGAGTGGGAGGAGGGGTGGGTGGATTTCATGTCTTCTGCCATCATCCAAGGAACAGTGACATTTTAGCTTGTAAGTAGGGTAAAATACTAGACCATTGATGGTTCTTTTCAGTGGTGCCTTCTCCATGCCTTCTCCCAAAGGGCACATAGATCACATTCAACACCCTCAGTGTGACCCCCACTAAGACCCTGCTAAATGACATGACAAAAAGGAGACACTGGCTGTGATAACAAAAAAACAAAGCCTTGGTAGGAATCCGCTGTCTGCTTCCTGCAGGATGGTCTTGCCTGGCACCCATGCCGAGAAACCTAAAAACATGAAACAGGAGAGGCCAGTTTGATGGTATCCTGGCCCAGGATAGGTGCCTGGCTGATGGGGGCTGCATTGTTGAAGGTTTTAGGAAGAAGAAATCTATCCATACAAACCGGCTTCTTAGCCTGCTGCTAGCAAATGCTCGCCATTCCCAGACTCCTTGCCGCCTTTCCAGGCTGGTTTTCAAACCTAATTAAGCTTAGCATTATCATTGTTTTTATCACATGAAGTTCCCACTTGGCCCTCAGCAGCAGAGACCACAAAGTCAGCACTGCATCTTTAAACAGAAACAACAGATTTTGGTTCAATTAAAAATTCATTAAAATGCAAATTAGTTGGTAAATTTTTTTTCCTCCTTCTGATGATTCCTCGGCATGGTTTTTTAATCATAGCTGGCGCTTGAAGGAGAGGTGAACCTGTGGCTAGAAAGGAAGAGAGAGGCAGAACCAGCGTCTGCAACCCCTCTCACCTCAGCGGGACCACCGATTCCCCGAGAGCCTTGCCCCATCCTTCACCCTCCGTGGCTCCATTTCTCCCCAGAGGGCACTGGTTTCATTCTCACTGTTCCCCAGGGCTTGACTGATAAACTCAATCATTTTTCTGATCTCAGTCTCACGGAGCAATGCTATCTTAAGGGAAACACCAGGATAACATGAATAATTAACCTTATCCTCCTACAGTCTCTGGGCTATCCTGTAATATTTCGATAATGTTTTCAGAGAGCTTTCTCCACTAACAGGACATTGAAATGTGACTAGGGCCTCCTGCAATGACTTAAAATAACAATCTCCCAAGTGCTCAGCCAGTCACCTCTTTGCCCAAAGCCCTGAAAATCACAGACCCTACTGAACAGCACATACAAGCCAATAACAATGTCTGCTGTATGCAGGACCCGTAAGGCCTTTTCCCTCACTCCCTCATCTTTCTACCCAGCAACCTCACTGAGCTCTCTATTTGTTATGCCTAGGGTAGGAACGCAGACACTGAGGCTCAGAGATTTAACGGGATACTTGCCCAAAGCCACATTATTAGAAAGCATTCAGCAAGAGTTGAACCTCTGTCCTTTGGATCCCAAAGCTGGTGCTCTCTGCATTACACTAATTCCAGAATACTGTGTTTCTATGTCCACAGAACTAGTCCAGCTTAGTGTTTTGTTGGTTGACCAGCTGTTCAATTCAAATGATCCTAAGATGGGTTGGACGCATACACTGACACCAGTTCTCAAGAAGACAATCCCACACTGTCTCAGACACGGAGGGCAGTGTTCTCATCGTCCCGCTTGTGGTGGGAAGCAAGCAGTGACTGAAAGTTCATTAAGTGCCCCTAATTGCCGAGAACACATTCAGGAAGGATGGCAAATGCAACTTAATTGAGAACTCATTAACTCGTTATAGTTATCTCGTTACATGCCAATTAAATGTCTAAATATTCTCTTCTTCTCAGATGAAAGAATAAAAAAGGAAAACCAGTAGGGAAACTGGGTCATCCTATGAGAATTCAGGTAGTAGGGCCCAGGTAGACATCAAACCTAGAGAATCAGCCATGGGGCCTCGTTGTCCTGAAGACAGACATAGTCAAGCTCATTAACACCATTTTAAGGGATGATGTTCCGCATCAGAGACAGGCCCTGGTGATGGCTGCAACTACCACCCAGCTTCTCTCCAGCTAGTTAAGGTTTGGGCTTTTTATCCCTTTGTCCGCTTCTAATCTGCCCTTTACTGTGAACATCCAAGGAGACCTTTGTGTAACCGCCATTCTCAGGAGCATATTGCCAGGGCCAGGCTCAGTTTTAGCTCAGCTCCCAAGTAATCACTCACTCTTCATCTGCTTTCAATGGCAGTGCCGCTGGGCCCTCCCCCGTGCAGAGCTGCCAGAAGCTCTTTCGTGGGGAGTGATGAGCAATGGAGATGCTGAGGGGTGCCTGCTGGCAGGGCCAGTGGAGGAGCCAAAGCTAAAAGGGTAAGTCCACTCCAAGCGCTTCGCTCACAGCCCTGGTATTTCATCCTCAATTATGTCTGTTTAAATCACCAAGCAAAGCAAATTCTGTTTATTCCTGTCAGAAACACAATAACCAGTCCTGGCAGATGAGGGAGTCGGATCCTATTCTCATGGGCTCACCACCATCGGAACTGATGGACTGGTGAGCTTGGGCTGCCATAGTGAGATCGGTTTGTCCTACATGAGGAAAGGACATACCCGATTTTTCATCCTAATGAAAAGCAGGCATGGCTGCTTCCAAACAGTCTACTTAACTCCTCCAACCTCTCCAGTTTGACTCGTGCCCTTTCCAGATCTTTCTGGGTCCATGTCTCCATGGAAGAATTCCCAACCACATTGTTCCAGGGCTCTCCCAATCTTCCCTTTTCACAAGCAGTGTTTATTCTCTATTCAGGGGCTGATGGTGATAACATAACTTGCAGCATCTTAGACAGAAATTAGAATGCAAAGGGTCTGCTCCAGGCTGGACATCCAAATGTCTCAGTCCAGGCATGTTTCTGTAAAGGAACCTGATGGGATTCCTTAGTTCTGGCTTTTATGGGGATAACAAAGAATTAATTAAAACCGATGAGCCCACCCTGCAGAATGAAAAATGATAGACCTTTTATTATACAGTCAGTTTATGCTATAGTGCATACAGCAAACTATAAATAACACACAGTGAGATTCTGATATGAATTTCCAATCTCTTTTCACTGTAAAACTAGCGTAGCCCCTCCTTAGCATCCCGAGAAGCTCGTCTGCCATCTGATGCATCTGGGGTTTTGGAAGTTATATCACCACCTAGGTTCAGCTAGGTTACTAGCACTGAGTCTCCAACCCAGTCCTTGATCCACTTCAGTCTGCACTGGGGACATGGCTTCTTTGTGTGAAGTCCTTGCTTGCTGCTATTTGCAGAAAACATTCCATCTCTGCTTATGCATTTGTTCAAAGTTCACTTTAAGTACAGAGTATTTATCAACTGTATTGCTCTGCAAAGCTCCTGCCGCCGGTTACTCATTACAGGGAATGGCTTCTCTCCCTATTTTGCATGGCCCTGCAGCTTTCTGTCTGGGTGTCTCTCATCTGAGAGCCCTGTTTCCTCTGGCCAGCTGCCTCTGTTCTCAGTGTAACCTGATGCTCGGCGGCATATTTCAAACTCTTCTCCTTCGCAGTGAGGGAGGTAACTATCAGTTTGGGACTGGTGCTGAAAGAGCTCTGCTATTGCATGGAAACATGGTTGCCTTGTGAAAATCCTCCTGGTGGTAGCAGCATCTTGGTGACAGAGGTTTAACCAAAGCTCTGGGGATGGAGGTAAAGTGGGGGGGGGGGGCGCAGGTGTGTGTGATTTCCACCAGAGCATAGTTCCCTCAACCCTGGTGGCCCATTGGAATACCCCGGGGGCATTTGAAAATTCTGATGTCTCTGTTCCACCCCGGAGTTTCTGATTGAATTACTAAGGAGAACGGAGCCAGAGTCGAGGTTATTTCAAATGCCCCAGGTGAGACTGGGATCCACGGGGCTAGAGGTTTGAACCACATCAGCGTCAGCCAGAAAGAGCTGAGCCCCACCTTTAGGGGAGAGCAAGTCCCAGTCTCAAATCCAGTGGACCAGCCACTGGATTTGAGTACAAGACTATAAAGCCAAGAGTTCAAAGTGGGGAAGAAATGGAGCACAGTGTAAAATAAAGGCCCATGGCAAGGCCCGGGGCATGGTGGTGTCCACAGCTCAGCCTTGAAGGGTAAGGTGTCTTGAGCCACAGTCAGCTTGGTTTAATTTCTGAGGCAGGACCCATAGGGGTCTGTGACTCCCTGTTTAAGGCTTTCAGGTACCATTCTGCTTTCCGAATGGGTTGAGCTATTTCATACCCTGCTACACAGATTATAATGGTGTACAATTACACAGAGTTAGAGCTGGAGGAAATAATGTGCACACCTCCTCCAATACATCAAAATCAGATCAGGGCCCATTCCTCCTCCCACAGACATCCACTCTAAAGACTTAAAAGACAAACCTCAGATGTTCATAGAGGCAAGCAGAGAAGGTTTGAAATCTTAGTAAGTTTCAGTTACCATCACTCTGTTATTGCAGGGCAGTGGGAAAGAGCAGAGAATCCCTAAATCAGCAAACTTCAGTGTGCTTGGAAAGTGCAGGAGGGAAACGTGTGAAAAAGGCAAACTCTTGGGTGCACTGCAGTCTGATTCAATAGGTCTGGGTAGGGCCCAGGAATCTGCATTCTTAACACACACCTTGCCCTAGAACCCCAGGGATTCTGATGCAGGTCCTTCCAAAGCCAGGTTTTAAGAAATACCAGGTCAAGCAGTGGTATCACCATCTGACTCCTGGGTGGAAAAGCAATATTCCAAATAGGCAGTTATCAACCCGGGCTGCACCTTAGAATCACCCGGGCAACATTTTGAAAAATACTAAAAAGTCTGGGCCTCGGTTTGAACCTGTTGAATCAGAATCTCTTAGGGCTAAGGCTTTGTATTAGTGAGACATTGCTAGAATGATGCTGCGTGACAAACATCTCAAAACTCATTGGCTTAAAACAAGCACTTATTTCTGACTCACAGATCTGGGAGTTGAATAGAGCTTGGCTGATCCGAGCTGGGCTCAGCTGCGCAGACGCTCCAGACAGCCAGTTGTATGCAGGTCAGCTTTACGTATGTTTCATTCTCCTCAGACCAGCACCTACTAGGGTATGCTCTTCTCATGACAGGTCACTGGAGTGTCAGAGGTAAACCCAACTACGCACATTTAAGGCTGCTGCTCATGTCACACCCAATAACATCCCATTGACCAGAGCAAGTCCCAAAACCAAGCCCAGTGTCACTAGGATGGGAAAAAATACCCTGCTCTATGGTTCCAACTACCACAGGGCTCCAACTCAGAGAGAGGCCACTAACACGTTCGCAGCACTACATATTTGAACTAAAACATGAGGGATGCACCAGGATGATAGGATTATTAACTAAGGATAGAAAAGATAATAAAAATCAAGCTAAGCACACAACTTGTTCATGTCAGCCCTTTGTATGTGTCTTGCCAATGGGTTCCAGCCCTGGACAAGCCTGGACAAGTTCACAATGGATTCATTGAGACTGAAAAAACAGACAGTGGAACGTTCTTGGGGTGAAAGGGTTTATACCCAACTTCATTCCCACAGTAGCAGCTCGATCACTACAATCCTGTCCACTCAGGGCAAGTCTGCGTGCAGCAAGCAGGTCTCTGCCTCTGGGCCTCTCTGTGCCCACAGCCGTCTCAGTCTCTGTCCTCAGTGCTGCCACCACTCCAGCCTTTGCTCTCCTGCAGCTGTGCAGCCCTGCAGGCATGCACCACCCCAGAGCACTGGGTGGAGTTCTTTATAGAGTCAGTAACAACGTACTGCCCGCATCTCGTAGTGAGCAAGCCAATCAGGGCCAGGTGAGAATCCTGGCCATAGGAACCTTCACTTTCTCCCAGTATATTTGGATTCAGTGTTCTGCTCCACTACCCCCAGGTCCTCCTCTGAGCTTCACATTGTCTGTTCCACCAACCACTGTCCACATGCATTGCCCTTTGCCGTCAGGTCTCACTCCGAATGCACTCTATACATTTCATGTACACCCCTTCAATCTGGGTTCCCCCAGAATATCTGTCAATGCTCCTGCAGTGGTTCTGACTTAAGGGTAATAAACTCAGACAGCCTCTTCCCTTGTCTCAGACCAAATTCCTGTTAACTTAGCCCAGAGGAAACCACCAGGGAGGGGCAGTGCCCGCCCACCCTAGCACAGCAACCCCAGCTCAATGTCAAGACTGGTTTCTCATCCAGTTGCCCTCCCTTTGAGTCTGTTCCCAGCTCTGCCTCTGACTCCCTGAGTTTCCTTGGACAAGTCATATCCTCCTCTCTGGGTCCCAGTTTCCTTATTTGTAAAAAGAGAAATCTGGAGATGGCCACACACTTCCCACTCTGACCTGGTTGCATATGGGATTATGCAGGCAAAGGGCGGCCTTCAGAGAAGACAAGATCATTCATCCAGCTGCCTTTATCCTAACCTACAAGGCCCTGTGAGGCCTGGCTCTGACTCCCCCTCTGTGCTTGTCTCCTTCTCTCTCCCCCTGCGTTACCAAGTGCCAATCACACTGGCCTCCCGACATCCCAAACACACCAAGTTCTTTCCCTCTTACCAGCACTTGCTCCTGCTATTTCCTCTGCCTGGGACACTCTTACTAAGGTGACCAACCTTTCTGGTTTGCTTAAGTCCGTCCTGGGTTTAGCACTGAAGCCCACCTCTCAGGAACACCCTCAGTCTTGGGTAAACAGGAGGGTCGGCCACCCTGCTGTCCTAAACTTTTACAGGGCTGGCTCCTTCATTCCCTTCAGGCTCCACTCCAATGTCACATCCACAGGGAGGCCTCCCCAGACCACCTTTATAAAATGGCCCACCCCAACCCTTTCCCTTTTCGTCACTTACCACATGCTGAACTTGATTGAAATGTCTTTATTTTTATTGTCTGTCTTCCCTCTATGTAATGATCAGGGGCCTCATCTTATTCCCCATTTAGGGGAAAGTCTGGCCCATAGAAGGCATTCTGTAAGTAGTTTCTATTGGACTGGTTTTAGGTAAGCTGAGCGGGTGTCTAAGGTTCTCCAATCACAGATTGGAGTCCAGGGGCATTGGTTTCTACACTACACTCTTCTGGAACATTTTAGGAAGCCACTGGCCTTTGAGTCCCAAGAGCTTGGACCTTTGCTTACATCATTACTTTAACAATGACACAAGCTACCCAGAGACGCAATGGCCGAGACAGCAAACAGAATCCCATCATCTCGTTGAACCTGCAGCAAAGTTTCGTGCGGAAACATGGGACCTGCTAAACACAAATGGAAGGGGGAAAGGTGTAGTGTGCCCAAGAACCAGAGAATAGCTCAGGATCATGCATCCACTTAGTCATAATGTGAATGCCAGCCAAGTATAGAATGCCAACCTTGGAAGCCCTTCTCCTCCTTTGCTTCTCATACCTCTATGAAAGGTAGCCGATATTACTTCACTTCAGAAATGAGAAAGGCAAGGAAATCATGTACCTAGTAAGTGTGGCGGGTATTTGAAGATAAGTCTGCCTGACTCTAAAGGTTAGTCTTCTCTCGATACCAAATTGCCTCTTTATTCACTAGCTGTGCAGTAATTTTAAAATATAATAGAACATTTCTATAAAAACTTCAAAAGGACTATGATGGAATGTGTCATATGAAATTGGGTTATACATATGTATGCATATTTTCTTTTTTTAAAAAATTTATATACGTGGGATAAAGTATCCATCGAAACCCAAGCGATATAGTGGTTGCATTGATAGACTTTTAAGTAATTTTTAAAATACTTTGCAAATATGTGGTACTTCTGTACTTTAAAAAAATGTGTTTATTTAAAGGGGAGTTTACCAATATGTCATCTCCTTGTGAGGAGGAGGAGAGAGAGAGGAACACCCCAGAGATGTCCTAGCTATAACTTCACTTGGTTCTTCAATGGCTGGAGGCTTAGGGTGGGGATGGAGAATGGAAACAGTCTTCCAAGAAAGAAGTTGGAGATGGAGCAGAGAAAGGTTGATGGGATTGGACAATGTCTTGGCTGGCATCAAAGGTAAGACAGGGGCCGAAGACCCCTGTGGTCAGATTACTTAGTGCCCACCGTAACAGCCACCTGTAGGCAAGGGCCCCAAACCAAGACCATTCTCGATGGAAGGTGGACAACGAACTTGCTGCTCAGCCCCCTTTCACTCACAGGGGTAAAAATCAGGAGCAATTTTCTTCTTCCCTAGGTGTTTTGGATCTGATGAATCTCCGTATGGATCTGATAAATTCCTCAATATGGGTCAGCCTTTAGATGTTCTGACAAATGTGTGATCAACCCTGAACAAGTCTCATGTGTACTTGTAACCAAATCCGTTTTTTCAAAGGCAAAAATTGGGGCATAGTGAAAGAAGGGCTTTTCTGTAAGGGGAACCCTGTTGTTTAGGATTTTTTTATATCCTCATGATTTAAAATGTCTTAATCTATTTCTATGAAATAGAATTTTCCAGAACCCTGGACCATGAGTGATAAGATGGACTTCGGTGGATGACAGATCTGTTGATTACAGACTCCTTTCTTTCAAAGGAAGGGATTTAAACATCTCCCTTTGAAGAGCAAGCATCCTTATGCCAAGTTTAGATACCAGAAACTATCCCCCAAACATTACAGCTTTGTCAGGGCAATTTGTGTGTCTTTGCCATGAGTTATTCTGCCATTATTGTGTTGATATTTGAACAGAATAGCCTCCTGGAACCCTAGATCATCCTGAAGAGGTGGCAGGATACACTGGAATAAAGGTGGGTATTGCTGTCACAGACGTGGGTCAAAACCCAGTGTCTTAGCTCAGGCTACCACAAAAAAATACCACGAACTGGGTGGCTTAAACAACAGAAATGCATTTTCTCACTGTTCTGAAGGTTGGAAGTCCGAGGTCAGGGAGCCAGCACAGTCAGGCCCTGGTGGAGCCCTTTTCCCAGCTTGCACACAGCTGACTTCTCACTGTGTCCTCCTGTAGTGGTGGAGCTGGCAGAAGGCGAGAAAGAGTGTGGGCTCTCTTCTAACTAAGCCCATCACCTCCCCACCCTCACGACTTCATCTAAACCTAATCACCTCCAAAGGCCTCCTCTTCGAATTATACTGGGGTTTGGGGCTTCAACATATGAACTGGGGAGGGGACACAGACATTCAGTCCACGACACTCAGTTTCACCATTCACTGGCTGGGGGGCCTTGGGCAGGCCACATAACCTTTCTCTGTCTCAATTTTGTCACCTGCGAAATGGAGAGACTTGGGCAGCTACGAATTTTAAATGAGCCAAAGTGCACGCAAACCTCAGCATAGTTCATGGCACACGCGAGAGTCTTTAGGAGCATCTCAAATATGTTAGCAACAGCAGAACCCTTGTCTGCATGGAGAGAAGCACAATCTAAATGAGTAACAAGGGCAGAACTGCTTCTGCTAAGGCCACCCTTCCTTTTGAGTTCCACGGCCCTCCCGAATCACACACAAGGACCCAGGACATCACAGAACACTGTGGAAAAGCCATTCGTGTGGTACAGCTCCATGGCACCTGCTGGGCGGTGAGGCCACCCTCACCTCCAGGGGTCCTAAATATAAACTACACATTCATGTGAAGACCCCGTCATAGCTCAGACAAGCCTGGACTCCTGGGCCACACAAACGTCAGGACGGGTCTCTGCCTTGGCACCGTCATCTCGTCCCAATGCCCGTTTCTCTCTCGATATCAGTGTCATTCCCTTTGTCCAAGCACGGACTCAGAGCGACTCTAATCCCAGTTCAACAGAACCTGTGTACAGCCTTCCCTCCACCAAACAACAAAGGAAAAGGAATCTGGAAGATTTAGGTCTTTCACACTCCAGGTTAAAAATTTGGAACAGCAAGTGTGTGTATGCAGCATGAGTCTCAGTTGAGACAAACTTACTAGATTTAGGAGTCCTATTTTCTCTTAAGGAGTTGTACAGCAGGTTAAAAAGTGTATGATTCATAAGTTTTGCATTCATTGGTATCATTTCTATGCTGCCAAATGCATAATTCTGACTCACAGTTCCCACTGAAGCTATAAGCAAGAGAATTTATTCTATTATTTTATTTATTCATGGCTTATCCTTCCCCTTCAGTGTTGCCCTAGGACAGTCATGGGCAGTTTTACCAGTGGTTAGATGCAGGTTTACAGTAGTGGGAGTTGGGAATCTGGGTACCAGTCTCTGGCCGGTTGGTACCTACCTACACCTGGGTGGGATGGGGATATTTTTCAGGATGGTTGTGACCCCCATCAAAACGTTTCTAGCCAGGACAGAGAAAGCCTCACTTTCAAGAAAAAGTCACACCTCTGATGCCAGTGTTTAAACATTAGCCCCAGTGTATTAGGACGTCCTCCTTAATATTTTGTATTTTTGCACAGTACAAAAGTACAAACAATGTATTTCCCCTTTAATCTGACTATCCTAAAATTCATAAGCAGTTCCCATTATAAATAGGCAGTTCACAAAAGAAGCATAAGAAAAGATGTTCCCTCTCACATATAATGAAATAATTTGCATTTGAAACAACAAAACGCCAAATTTTTTCCACTCAGCAGATGGCAAAGATCAGCAAGTTTGATACCACGCTATCTTGGCAGGTGTGGAGACACATCTTGATGGGAGAGTATATTTGCATAGCTCTTTGACAATGGCCATCAAAATGTGAAGTGTATAAAATCCCTCATTAAGCAATTCCACTCCTGGGACTCCATCCCAGAGCTACAGTGGGACAGGGGGACATCGCTGGAGAAAATCCCATGCCCGTACAGACTGGACTTCCTCAGACCTCAAACAGGCACTGCAATCCTGCTCAGCGACTCTACCACTCTTCCCTAGTCAGATGACTTCAGAGGGATGTGGGGTGAAATGCTGTCTGGAATTAGTAGAGGAGGGAACAAGCAAGAGGAGGGAAATGGAGACAGAATGGACAGCCCATTCAAGGACATTTTGCTATGAAAGAAGATAGAGAAATGGGCCACTGCCAAGATCTTGTTTATCTATAGAAAGAAACTAAATTTCAGAGAGTTTATAGGACTTGACCAAAGCCTCATGCAAACCTCTTTGTCCCTGAGGTTGACTGTCACCAAATCCTACCACCTACTTCCCTCCCCAAGACAGACTTGCCACGATTTTGCAGGCTGTTTTCCTCTGGGTTTGTTTTCCCATAGTTATTGGAAAGAAACTAAATTTCCTGTGACTCCTCAAAGCCTCTTGTTAAGAAGTAACTTTTCTTATTGGAAAAGATATCTTCTTAGACAGAAGTGCAGGTGAAACCCCAGGCAGGTCTTTGTATCATCAAAAACAGGGCCTTCTACTATTTCCCTCCCATTAGCACTTCCACACAAGGAGAACAGAGAACATTCAAAGTGAAAAAAGGGAAAAGAAAGACTGGCACTCCCCCACCACCCCCCCTTTGAAATGAACCAGTATTTCTGAAAATGGATTGACTGTCATGGCCACATGAATCTGAGCCAGCCAAATAAAGACAACTCCAAAAATCAGCACAACGCAAACAAGTCAATGCCACACTGGGCTAGTCACCATCTGCTTGTCACTCACTAAGGACATCATACCTCCCAGGGCCTGGGCCACCAGACTGGCTGTTAAATCTGACTTTGCAAATGCAAAATGCACTTGATTTAGTCAACGCAAGAGTGGCCCAAAAGCCCGCAGGGGGTCCCACAAAGGTTTTTAAATTATCTACGGACCAACTGGTTTGACTGAATTTACCCGTGTCTACCAAGATGTTTTGGGATCTTTTTCATCCACGTTACCTTACACCCTAGAAATGATAACCAGATTCGTTGGAACAAGTAATCAAACTAGGAAAAGGTAATCGGATTTGAATTCTATCCTGAAATGAAAAATAAACATTGTCATATCTTCTTGCTTTATTAATTTACTTAGAAAAGTGATACATAAACATTGCAGGGAAAAAAAATGAGGAATTGCATTTCAGCCGTGTGATAGCCTGGGGAGGCTCCACTAGATTCCCATTCAAGTAAAGGCTTGTTGCCCCAGCTACTAGGGGTGCAGGATCAGACAGCTCCAGATGTCAGGTCCTTCAGGGTCTGCCCCAGCTCCTGAGGGTTGCTTTGCCCCCAGACATACCCTTCCCAGGGGAGTCCATGTCTACTGCCTCATCACTGGTGCCCAGCCATTTCAGGTCTCTTACCGTGACAGGACAAAGAGACCAGGGGACCAGACTCGGGACTTCATGTAAGAGAGAATAAGTTCCAAAGAAGTTAAACCCCAACCAAAGCAATCCTGTTACATCAAGGTCAAGGCCCTGGAGGGGGAAACTAAGACCCTGATTTTAGGGATATTTAGGCAAATGCCTCTGGAATTTTGAATTCTCAGATTCCCCTGAACCCTCTGAGTCTCCAGGAGGGTTCTCACTCTCCCTCTTAACATCTAGCCCTCCCTAATGAAGAAGCCACTTCCCCACAACGCAACATCTACCCCTCCGGGATCTGTCCCCCTCTCTCCTTCTGGCCATGAGACCCATAAATAGGATTAAGTTACAACATAATCCAGCTTGGACCTGCTGCGTCTGATGAAAGAGGAAAGGAACTTTCCAAAGAAGCAGTGAGCCCCTCCAGCATGTACCAGCAGGAGCCTGGGGGAGATTAATGGGGGCTTGACTAAGGCAGCCAGAACATAAGACTGGGTTAGGCAGAATTTGTTGATCTGGGAACTCTCTCCCAAGAGGCAAGCTCGCAAGGACCCCAGGAAATGGTGCAAACTTGCCACTAGGATGCTACCTAGAAGCATGGAACAAGTGGTGGTTCGTGCTAAGCAAAGTTGAAACTCCAGAACTGCCATGGGCAGATGCTAGAAAAAGGGATTCAGTGGCTCAGAGAAGTGGACATACTGGAGGGGATACACATAACAGGTGTTCTAAGAAGCCACAAAGATTCCATTTTTCTAAGGCCAGAGGTTAGAGGGAATTAGTTTCACTAAAAAGCTCAGTGAAATAACTCTTCTGAAAGTCAGGGCTGGCGGCAGGAGAGGCCATCACAGAGCTAAGCACTCTGGGAGCAGTGGGGTGAGGGGACACTAGGACAATACAAGCCAGGTGGACACTATTATCATGAGGAGTACTGGGAAAGGAGTAATATCTAAGGAGGCTGCTACCCACAGAAAATTCAGAACGATATGGAGCCAGGTAATAGAACATAATGTCAGTAGAGGTAAACCAGATGGGCACTTGACCATGGGTACTACTAAGCTTGAACAATCAGAAGAGATCAAGAATGGATGAGCAGAAGGCCGAGGACAATCATTACACCAAGAAATCATACCCCCTAACCCATACTCTTGGTTTAAGCTATTCCAGACTCAGACCTGTTGGCTGAAGAGGTGGCTGAGTCCCAGGAGAAAGGACCTCCTAACACCATGGCAAGTATACATAGTAATGACTCCCGGTCCTTCCTCAAAGGGACACACATTCATTTCCTCGGGTAGCTGTGCCCTGGGGAAAGGGAATACTCAAATGTTTGGAGGACCACTGGACACATGTCTGAGTCAACACTGATACTCGTAAGCCTAAAGGATCGCTGTCTTCCCCTGCTGTCAGGGTGGGAGCAAATGGGGGCCAGGGAACAGCTGGAGTCCTGGCCAAGTTCTGGGTTACAATAGATCCACTGGGTCCAGGGACCCACCTACTGGTCACTTCTGGGGACCCCAAATGCAGATTCGGTAGTTGGTACAGCCCTTGTGTTGGGTTCTTGTCTGTGGGGTGAGAACTATCATAGAAGGGAAGACCAAGCAAAGCCTCTAGAACTGTATCCTTGTTTGGGGGTAATTCTCCTGATTTTGGCTTTTCTGCTCATCTTCTGAGCCAAGGTCCAGGCCCAGAATGTTTCTATAACAAACAGCCTTTATAAGCTAGACACAGTGCCTAAAGATAGAAACCCCCAGAAATATTCCAGAATAATAAAATTTCTCTCCTCTCAGAAGATTTTCTTGCCTTCCAAGGTCGTAAGCCTAATCTTTCTCTGGAGAGGAGCATGGGTATGTTTCTCAGTAGCCCCTTGGAAGATTTAGTGTTTCCTTAGCTCAGTCGTTCTTGGCTGTGACACATGGAACTTGGGGGGCAATGAGAACCCATGCAAACATATTGTGCCATGACTCAGAGACTGTTTAAATTCATTTTACCTCATTGTTCATGGAAATTTACGGAAAAGCAGAAAGCAAACCTCAGGAACTGCCTGGCTACTTGACCTGACACACACCCCCCACTCCCCAAAACAAGATAGTACATCAAAAATAGCCTCACATTCTGGGGAGGATGGCAAGAATTAGTGACCCTCTTAAAGACCTGAAGCAGGGATCAGCAACTTATAGCCCATGGACCAAACCTGTCCCACCCCCCTGTTTCTCTAAATAAAGTTCTATGGGACCACAACCATGGTTATTTGTTTATATATTGTCCGGGGCTGTTTTTGCATGACAGCAGTAGTGCTAGGCAGTTGTACCGAGAGACTGTGGGAACACAAGCCCTAAAATATTTATTATCTAGCATTTTAAAGGTTGGCTAACTTCTAATCTAAAGATTGCAAGCTCCATCATGCCTCAGATGAATTCATTGGTCTGGCTCCTGGCAGAAACCAGATGGATCCTGAAAGATGACAATAAACTACCACAAGCTCAACCAAGTAGGACCCCCAACTGCAGCTGTCATGCCAGACTATTGATTTTGTTACCTCAAATTAACACGACCTTAGGTACATGGTATGTGGCCATTGGTAAAGGAAGTCTTTTATACTCCATCAGCCAAGAGGATCTGAAACAGTTTGCTTTCACATGGAATGGGCAGCAATATACACAGTTTTGTCCCAGGGATATATGAACTCTCCTGATAAAAGACAAATGGATGATTTGGACATCCCATAGAATATCACCTCTATCTTCTACATTGATTACATTGTGATAATTGGGTCAGATAAGAAATAATTGGCTAGTACAATGGATGCTTTGGTATGACACATGCTCCTGAAGGTGGAAGATAAACTATGTACATACATGGCTTGTCACATGGATACAATTTTTAGGTATACAGTGGTCAGGGGCATGCCAGGACATCTCCTACCATGTAAAGATAAAACATTGAATCTTCTATCTCCCACCATGAAGAAGGAAAGAAACACAGTGTCTGATAGGCTTCATCAAGTTCTGGAGGCATGGTGTTCCATACCTTGCAATACTGTTCCAGCCCAAAGACTGGATAAATGAAACACTGCATACTTTGGGTGGAGCCCAAAGCCAGAAAGGACTCTTCAGCTGGCCCAGGCTATAGTGCAAGCAGCCTTCCTACATGAGCTCTAATAACCTGGAAGAACCTGTGATACTGAGTTACTGGTTATGGGAAAAGACGCTGTTTGAAGCAAATGGTAAGGTCGAGTGAAAGAACCGCAGGCCCCCAGGGTTCTGGCAGGGCCATAATATCTGCAGTGGAGCTTACAGACCTTTAGAAAACAGCTCTTGGCAGAGAGAGAGCTCCTGACCACAGAATGCCAGATGACCATGGGTCCAGAACTTTCCAGTTTGATCTAACTTTGTCAGACACACCATGTCCTGAGGTGGGCTGGCGCAGCAGCAACTGTTCATAAAATGGAACAAGATGAGAGACTGTGCAATAGCCCAAATGGCACAGACAAGTCGCATGAGCAGAGAACCCAGATCCGCACTTCTCCCTCAGCTCGGGCCGATAGCGTTATCAGGAGTCTGTGTGACGGCTCAAGGGTGAAAAGCTCAAGCCTGGTTTATAGGTGGGTCAGTGTTAAGGGCTCAATATTCATGTCTCCACCCCAAATCCATATGTTGAGGCCTCAACCCCTAGGAGGGGGGGGCCTTTGGGAGAAAATGACGGTTAGATGAGGTCATAAGAGTGGGGCCTTCATGATTGGCTTAGTGCCCTATGAGAAGAAGAAGAAACACCAAAGCTTCCTTTGTCTGCCCTGTGACGATACAGAGCGATGGCGGCCATCTGCAAGCCCAGAACAGAGTGCTCACCCAAAAATTAATCTGCTGGTGCCTTGATCTTGGATCTCCCTAGGCCCAGAAATAATGTCGGTTGTTTAAGCCACGCAGTCTATGGTATTTTGTTATAGTAACCTGTGCTGACTCATACAGTCAACTCGGTAGGTGAGTGCAGGCCAAACACAGAGGACATTGCATGAGAGCCTCACTCAGGGATGGTCTTGAAAGACAGTGGTGAGAAACGTCCTTCCAATGGGCAGCAACTCCGGCAATGCACCTCATCACTCACTTGGTATGGAAGAAGTGGCCCGTGGCACGAATATATACAACTCATGGGTAGTGTGAATAGTGAGGCAGGGTGGTCAGGAGCCTGGACAGAGAAAGATTTGGAGATTGAGACAAAGAGATCTTGGGTAGTGACAAGTGGGTGGAATATGGCAGTGGGCAGAAGGTGTGAAGATCTTTGTATCAAAGATCTGGTAGTTAACATCTACCAGAAATCATCCACATGGAAGAGGCAGTAAACAAGTAACAGGACAAAATGACTCAACCACCATACATGGCTACTGCTGCTATTGAATGGCCATCTGCCAGACAACCCTGCGGTCTTGACATGACAACATACCTCAAGGAATAAGTCTGACCACTTCAATATTTCCATTCTGGAAGGGCTGGAGATTCCTTGTAAGAGGAATAGACATATATTCCAAGCATGGGTTTGCCTTTCCTGCTCTAAGGGCTTACAATGATTGATCCACCAACATGACATCTTACATAACATTGCATCCTAGGGGATAGACTTTGCAGCAAAGGAGGCATGGAAGTTGGTCCATATGGAATCCACTGGTCATATCACATAGTATACCTCCCAGAAGTTGCCAGCCTTAGAGAGGAATGGAATGGTTCGCTGTAGTCTCAGTTGAAGCACACAATTAGGTGCAATACTTCATGAGGATGAGGTGCCATTCTCCAGGATGCCATATGCACATTGAATTAAAGACCTTTATTTGGTCTTGTGTGCCCAGTGGGAAGAATGAATGGGTCTAGAAATCATGAGTTGGAAGCAGGAATGGCCTTACTTAACATTCCTCCCAATGATCCACTGGAGAACTTTGTGCTTCCCACCCTGTCAAACTCTGAGTTCCTCAGGCTTAAAGGTCCTAATTCCCAATAGAGGCACACTTTTTTCAGGGGCAGAGCAAGAGCTTTGTTGAATTATAAGCTATCATGGCTACATGAGCACTTCAGATTCCTTAGGTCCAGGAATAAACAGGTACAGCAAGGAGTCACCATCTTGACAGGGATAACTGTGCATGAATATGAGGAGAAGATGGAGCTCTGGGTGATCGAGTGGGTGCCTTTGGGTCCTTCCTCACCAACTGTGAGGGTAACTGAGTAAGTGTGGCGACCCAGGCCTGAGAAACACATGGTGATGAGCAACTCAGACCTCTGGGTCATTTTAGCAGGTAAGCCACTGAAACCCACACAGGTACTAGCTGACAGCGAGGAGAATCTAGGCTGCTTAGTGGAGGAGAGAACAATGAGTCCCAAGTGGGGCCTCAAGAGCAGATGCTGTAGTTCCTTCCAATCTTCCTCTTCTATGTTTCCCATGGGAAGGGAGGAGCTCACTGGGTTCTTGGTGAAGATGCTCAAGAACATATATGAAGGAGTAGATCTGAGTGGTGCAAATAGTGGCCTGTGGACACAGAGCTGCCCACCAAGATCCCTATAAAAGAAAGGACTTTTTGCCCCAGTTGCAAGGAGTGCTGTCAGTAGACAACTTCCAGCTGTCAACACTCCAAGGATTTCCTTAGTTGCAGAGAGTGACCACACCCAAGGGCATACGTGTCTTCTGGTGACACATCTAATGACCCATTGTGGGGGCCTTTTCCGTCCAATGGGGGAAAAACTCTGATAGGCCAAATATGGTCAAGAGCTCCCTGTGGTGGAGATTCAAGATGGCGGTGTGAGAGGTGAGACAGAGAACTCCTCTAAAAACCACAGATAGTGCGAAAATATAGTTAATACAACCAACCCTAAAACAGCAATAGGAAAGAAGGCTGAACCAGACTGCATACACACCTCACGAACAGAGCAGACCTCATGAAACAGGGTAACATACCAAAGCCTTGATCCAGTGGGACCCAGGCCCTTCCCCCACCCCAGCTCACTGGCAGGAGGAAGAGAAATGGAGCGGGGAAGGGGGTGGAAGCCTGGGACTGCTGAACACCTAGCCCTGGAGGTCTGCTAGGGCAAGCAGAAACCTACATTGTGTGGTGCTCTGGAGGATGGGGAGCTGGGACAGGCGGAGTGCTTGAGAGACAGATTCTGGCTATTTGTGGAGGATGGGATCCACACCTGACCGCTCTGGGACAAGGGGAAAGCAGGCAGTCTGAGAGGCTTCCTAGCAGCGAGAGAGCTGCTGAAGGGGTGGGGTTTGGGCAGAGATTGCTGCACGGGAGAAGGGATAGGGGAACAAGGTTGTCTGGGCATGCCCTGCCCAGCAGATTGGGAACTTTGAGGAGCTTCAGGTGCTCCATCCCCCTGACTGGCTACTCAGCTCTGAGACCCCCCACTGTGACACACAGCCTGCTGAGCCTTCCTCCTGGCCTGACAGCACCGGCTTGCAAACCAGCAGTCACTGTGCCAGCATCAGGCCAGCCAGAGGGAGGCCCCACCTACAATAGCTAGAGACGCAAAGCAGAGGTTTACACCTGTGTGCTCGGCCCACTGGCTCTGATACAGAAGACAGGCATGGCAGACGGGAATCAGGAAACAGATCTTTCCTCTCCCCAGTCACCAGTTCTGCTCCCCTAAGATCCCCAAACTCACTCGAGGGGCTGAGCAGCTCCAGAGACTGGAGCTTCTGAGCACTAGTGGGCACCACACAGAAATACGAAATGTCAAAAGAACATGGTTGAGACCAAAATCTCACAAACCCCAGAAAAAGGGCCAAATGAAACTGAACTCATGAATCTTTCTGAAAGAGAGTTCAAAATAAAAATCATAAACATGCTTATGGAGGTACAGAAAAATATTCAAGAACTCAGGAATGAATTTAAGATGGAGATTCAATCATTAAGAAATTCCATATCTGAAATGAAACATACAAAGGAGGGATTTAAAAGCAGATTAGAGGTAGTAGAAGAGACAGTAAATGGAATAGAAATTAGAGAAGAGGAATACAAAGAAGCTGAGGCACAGAGAGAAAAAAGAATCTCTAAGAATGAAAGAATATTGAAAAAACCATTGCAAATGGAACAATATTTGCATAATAGGGGTACCAGAAGAAGAAGAGAGAGAGAAAGGGATAGAAAGTGTCCTTGAGGAGGTGATTGCTGAAAAATTCCCCAATCTTGGGAAGGAGATAGTCTCTCAAGCCATGGAGAGATGCACAGATCTCCCAACACAAGGGACCCAAGGAAGACAACATCAAGACATATAATAATTAAAATGGCAAAGATCAAGGATAAAGACACACTTTTAAAAGCAGCTAGAGAGAGAAAAAAGATCACATACAAAGGCAAACCCATCAAGCTATCATCAGATTTCTCAATAGAAACCTTACAGGCCAGAAAGGAGTGGCATTATATTTAATGCAATGAAGCAGAACGGCCTCGAACCAAGAACACTTTAACCGGCAAGGTTATTATTTAAATTTGAAGGAGGGATTAAACAGTTTTCAGATAAGCAAAAGCTGAGAGAATTTACCTCCCACAAACCACCTCTACAGTGCATTTTGGAGGGACTCCTATAGATGGAAGTGTTCCTAAGGCTAAATGGATGTCACCCAAGGGATAGACAAAGAGTAGAGAATGATTCATAACATACAAAGAATAGAGGAGGAAGAAAAAGGAGGAAAAATATCTTAAGGTTGTGTTTGTAATAGCATACGAAGTGAGTTAAATTTGACTGTTAGATAGTAAGGGAATTACCCTTCAACCTTTGGTAACAACGAATCTAAGGCCTGCAATGGCAGTAAGTACATACCTATCAATAATCACCCTAAATGTATATGGTCTGAATGCACCAATCAAAAGACATAGAGTCACAGAATGGATAAAAAAAAAAACAAGACCCATCTATATGCTGCCTACAAGAGACTCACTTCAAACCCAAAGACATACACAGACTGAAAGTGAAGAGATGGAAAAAGATATTTCATGCAACTAATAGGGAGAAAAAAACAGGAGTTGCAGTACTTGTATCACACAAAATAGACTTCAAAACAAAGAAAGTAACAAGAGACAAAGAAGGACATTGCATAATGATAAAGAGGTCAGTCCAATGAGAGGATATAACTATTATAAATATCTATGCACCCAACACAGGATCACCTACATATGTGGAACAAATACAAACAGAATTAAAGGGGGAAATAGAATGCAATGCATTCATTTTGGGGGACTTCAACACACCACTCACTCCAAAGGACAGATCAACCAGACAGAAAATAAATAAAGAGACAGAAGCACTGAACAACATATTAGAACAGATGGACTTAATGGACATCTACAGAACACTCCATCCAAAAGCAACAGAATACACATTCTTCTCAAGTGCACATGGAACATTTTTTAAGAATAGATCATAAACTAGGCCATAAAAAGATCCTCAGTAAATTCAAAAAGATTGAAATTGTACCAACCAGCTTCTCAGATTACAAAGGTATGAAACAGGAAATAAATTACTCAAAGAAAATGAAAAAGTCCACAAACACATGGAGGCTTAATAACATGCTCCTAAATAATCAGTGGATCAATGACCAAATAAAAACAGAGACCAAGCAATATATGGAGACAAATGACAACAATAATTCAACACTGCAAAATCTGTGGGACGCAGCAAAGCCTGTACTAAGAGGAAAGTATATTGCAATACAGACCTACCTCAAGAAAGAAGAACAATCCCAAATGAACAGTCTAAACTCACAATTAATGAAACTAGAAAAGGAAGTACAAATGAGGCCCAAAGTCAGTAGAAGGAGGGAGATAATAAAGATTAAAGCAGAAATAAATAAACTTGAGAAGAATAAAACAATAGAAAGAATCAATGAAAGCAGGAGCTCGTTCTTCAAGAAAATAAACAAAAGATAAACCCCTAGCCAAACTTATCAAGAAAAAAAAGAGAGTCTACACACATAAACAGAATCAGAAATTAGAAAGGAAATATCACTATGGACACCACAGAAATACAAAGAATTATGAAAGAATACTATGAAAAATTGTATGGTAACAAACTGGATAATGTAAAACAAATGGAAAATTTTATAGAAAAATACAACCTTCCAAGGCTGACCCAGGAAGAAAGAGAAAATCTGAATAGACCAATTACCAGCAAAGAAATTGAACTGGTAATCAAGATACTACCTAAGAACAAAACGCCTGTACCAGATGGTTTCACTGCTGAATTTTATCAAACATTTAGTGAAGACCTAATACCCAACCTGCTTAAAGTTTTCCAAAAAGTAGAGGAGGGAACACTCCCAAACTCATTCTACAAGGCCAACATCACTCTAATACCAAAACCTGGAAAAGACACCACAAAAAAAGAAAATTAAAGACCAATATCCCTGGTGAACATAGATGCAAAAATACTCAACAAAATATTAGCAAACCAAATTCAAAAATACATCAAAAAGATCATCCATCATGATCAAGTGGGATTCATCCCAGGGATGCAAGGATGGTACAACATTCGAAAATCCATCAACATCATCCACCCCATCAACAAAAAGGACAAAAACCACATGATCATCTCCATAGATGCTGAAAAAGCATTTGACAAAATTCAACATCCATTCATGATAAAAACTCTCAACAAAATGGGTATAGAGGGCCTCAACATAATAAAGGCCATATAGGACAAACCCACAGCCAACATTATACTTAACAGTGAGAAGCTGAAACCTCTTCCTTTAAGATTGGGAACAAGACAAGGATGCCCACTCTCCCCACTTCTATTCAACATAGTACTGGAGGTCCTAGCCATGGCAATCAGACAACACAAAGAAATAAAAGGCATCCAGATTGGTAAGGAAGAAGTCCAACTGTCCTTGTTTGCAGATGACATGATATTGTACATAAAAAACCCTAAGGAATCCACTCCAAAACTACTAGATCTAATATCTGAATTCAGCAGAGTTGTGGGATACAAATTAATATGCAGAAATCTGTTGCTTACACTAAGGATGAACTAGTAGAAAGAGAAATCAGGAAAACAATTCCATTCACAATTGCATCAAAAAGAATAAAATGCCTAAGAATAAACCTAACCAAGAAAATGAAAGACTTATACTCTGAACACTACAAGACACTCATGAGAGAAATTAAAGAAGATACCAATAAATGGAAACACATCCCATGCTCATGGAAAAGAAGAATTAATATTGTCAAAATGGCCATTTTGACAAATTGCCTAAAGCAATCTAGAGATTCAATGCAATTCCTATCAAAATATCAACAGCATTCTTCAATGAACTAGAGCAAATAGTTCTAAAATTCATATGGAACCACAAGAGACCCCGAATAGCCAAAGCAAACCCGAGAAGGAGGAATAAAACAGGGGGAATTATGCTCCCTGACTTCAAGCTCTACTGCAAAACCACAGTAATCAAGACAATTTGGTACTAGCACAAGAACAGACCCATAGATCAGTGGAGCAGACTAGAGAGCCCAGATATAAACCCAACCACATATGGTCAATTAATTTATGATAAAGGAGCCATGGATATACAATGAGGAAATGACAGCCTCTTCAACAGCTGGTGTTGGCAAAACTGGACAGCTACATGTAAGAGAATGAAACTGGATTATTGTCTAACTCCATACACAAAAGTAAACTCAAAATGGATCAAAGACCTGAATGTAAGTCATGAAACCATAAAACTCTTAGAAAAAAACATAGGCAAAAATCTCTTGGACATAAACATTAGCAACTTCTTCATGAACATATCTCCCCGGACAAGGGAAATAAAATAAAAAATAAACAAGTGGGACTGTATCAAACTAAATAGCTTCTGTACAGCAAAGGAGACCATCAGTAGAACAAAAAGACATCCTACAGTATGGGAGAATATATTCATAAATGACATATCTGATAAGGGGTTGGCATCCAAATTGTATAAAGAGCTCACGCACCTCAACAAACAAAAAGCAAATAAGCCAATTTAAAAAAATGGGAAGAGGACCTGAACAGACACTTTTCCAAAGAAGAAATTCAGATGGCCAACAGGCACATGAAAAGATGCTCCACATCGCTAATCACCAGAGAAATGCAAATTAAAACCACAATTATATATCACCTCACACCAGTTAGGATGGCTATCATCCAAAGGACAAACAATAACAAATGTTGGCGAGGATGTGGAGAAAGGGGAACCCTCCTACACTGCTGGTGGGAATGTAAATTACTTCAACCACTGTGGAAAGCAATATGGAGGTTCCTCAAAAAATTCAAAATAGAAATACCATTTGACCCAGGAATTCCACTCCTTGGAATTTACCCTAAGAATGCAGCAGTCCAGTTTGAAAAAGCCATATGCACTCCTATGTTTATCGCAGCACTATTTCCAATAGCCAAGAAATGGAAGCAACCTAAGTGTCCATCAGTAGATGAATGGATAAAGAAGATGTGGTACATATATACAATGGAATATTATTCAGCCATAAGAAGAAAAGAAATCCTACCATTTGCAACAACATGAATGGAACTAGAAGGTATTATGCTCAGTGAAATAAGCCAGGCAGAGAAAGACAAGTATCAAATGATTTCACTCATCTGTGGAGTATAAGAACAAAGAAAAAACTGAAAGAACAAAACAGCAGCAAACTCACAGAACCCAAGAATGGACTAACAGTTACCAAAGGGAAAGGGACTGGGGAAGATGGGTGGGAAGGGAGGGACAAGGGTGAAAAAGGGGCATTACGATTAGCACACATAATGTAGTGGGGGGGGGGGCAACACAGGGAAGGCAGTATAACAGAGAAGACAAGTAGTGATTCTGTAGTATCTTACTATGCTGATGGACAGTGACTGTAATGGGGTATGTGGTGGGGACTTATATTAGGGGAAGTCTAGTAACCATAATGTTGCTCATGTAATTGTACATTAATAATACCAACAAAAAAAAGAGTTCCCTGTGTGGTTGACCAAGCTTTGGTTGGGTGCACATAGCAGTTCAATTCCCCTCTTAGCCTAGCCTTGCTTCCTTTCTCTCCTTTCCACTATGGTTGGCAAAGAAATGAGTTGCCCAGAATCCCATTTAAGGAAAGACAAGCTGTCCAGTCTGGGAGGTGCAGCAGCTTTCAGTGTCAGCCCCTTCTGGGTCTGTCTCAGGGCTGACAGCCACCTAGTCAGAGGTCACTCCCTTCCTGGGGGCAGCCTGCATCCACTCACTGAGCAAGCAGTGCTATGTGGCCCAGCCATTTTGGCCCCATCCAAGATGCAACTGACAGACAGTAGTTACTCCAGAGCTCCCCCCTGGGTTGGATGAGGCTTTATCAGGCTGTGCTACAGTTCACCTTCTTATGCTGAATCCTGCTCCTTCCTTCTCCTTTCACAAGTGTCCGTCCCTGGTAAACATCTTGCAACCCAAACTCTGTTTCAGGGCTTGCTTGCAGAGAACCCAACCTGCAACAAAGAGAAGGAAAAAAAATGTGAATTAAACTTACCCCAAATCACAGGCCCCACCCTAAATAGAGAGTGTGTCTCAGAGACATGATAGCTCTGTCATAAGTATATGAAATAAGCAAAATAAATTATAAACTGTTAAGTCACCCTTCTGTTTATTCAATAACAGCATCAAACCTCAAATTATTCATCGCAATAAAATATAAATGCCTGCCAGGACCACATCTAAAAGATCTGTAGCCCCAAAACATTTTAAGAAAGCTACATTTATGGCTTCTAAACATACTGATGCCCAATATTTTCCAGACTTCTTACCCCAGATATCAGTTATCTCTGGCTACACTGCAAATTAACATGAATTGAGCAGCTTAAAACAACACATATTTATTATTTCATAGTTTCTTTAGGTCAGGAATCTGGGCACAGCTCTGGTGGGTTGTCTGTTGTCCCCACAGACTGCAATCAAGATACTGGCCAGGGCTGCAGTCTTATCTGAGCACTTAACTGGGGAAGCTCACTTAATGGTTTTTGCCAAGATTCAGTTCCCTATGGGCTATTGGACAGAGGGCTTCAGCTCCCCACTGGCTGTTGGTTGGAGGCAGCCCTCAGGGCCTTGCCATTTGGTCCTTTCCGACATGGTAGTTGCCTTCATCAAAGCAAGCAAGCCAAGAAGGCAACAGAGAGAACCTGAAAGCAAGACAAAAGTCACAATCTTTTGTAACCTAATCATGAAATGGACATCCCCTCCATGCTGCTGTCTTCTGTTGGTTAGAAACAAGTTACTTGCAAAAAGTAGATTACACAAGGTCACAAATACTGGCAGGAAGACCTCCCTGGAAGATGCCCACTGTACCATGCAAATATGTATGTGTTCAGGTTTGCAAAAGTGGGATGGCATTGTTCTAGAAGCTTCAACTTCCTAAGATGCAAACCAGCTTCTGTATATTCAATGTCACCTATTTATGATTGTTAATGACTGCATGGTATTCCATTGAATAGCTTTCACAGAATTTATTCATAAAGCCCTATTACCAGATATTAGGTTGTTCTCAATTTTTCATTTCTATAAAAGAGATGTTGTTATGAATAGCCTTGTATCTAAACATTTCCACACTCATTTGTGTTTCCTTAGGAGAAAATTTATAGAGATGGATGGATTTGCTGTATTGAGGGCATGATCTTTTTAAAGACTTATGTTACAAGATGTTTTTAACTGATCTCTGTTTAATGGACTTCTGGTTAACAAGAGGCCTCCATTCCTCTCTGTAAATCATACTACTGCTCCCAGGACATGCTGGCTGTGCAGGAGAAGGAGGCCTCCTTCTGGTGCGTATGCACACTTCTCTTCTCCCTGACCGTCAATTCACCTTAAAAGGCAGGTGCCCCCATATATCAGGGCTTCTATTATATTGCTGCATTGCCCTCCAGAGAAGTTGTTCCAATTTACCCATCTGTGAACAGTTGACAGGATTATCCCACATTTCTTTAAAATCTGTTGCTGACACACTCTCGATGAGGTACACATATTCTGGATTCTTTTTCCTAATAACAGTATGGGTTTCATGTTGATCCAGGTCTTAGATGCCCCTGGAGTCAGGCAGAGATCATAAGTGTGTGAATCAGAACAGATGTAAAACAACAGGGAATGGTAAACCCAGTTGAGAGCTGGAAACTTGGTGGCCCACTAAAGGCCTTCAGACCCAAAAGCATTGCTGGCCCAAGAAGATATTTTGGGGGCTTGGATCAAACGTGGGCTATGTGTTTATGATCCATGATTTATACTTGAGAGATAGTTGGTGAAAAACAGTTATTGCCGAAGCAAAAAAAGCATTCCCTCAGCAAAGACAACTGCCCCACAGAGGTGACCCAAAAGCCAAAATCCATACTACAAAAACAGTCATATGAAATGGGCCAGGAGCAACTCCAAGATGGGCAATGTGCACAAAAATTAATAAATTTTTCTCTTCCTGGGAAACAAAACTAGGTGTCATAAAAAGCATAAATGAATGAATAAGGGATGACAGCTTCTGGGTACCATGTTCACTTTCTGCCAGCCTACTACAGGAGCAGAGCGCTCCCGCTTTTAGAACCTTGGAGTAGTGGGAGATGCATTTATAAATACACCCACACTTGCAGTGCACTGCAGGAGCTTCAGCTCCACCTCCCTGGAGGACTGACTATAGGAATCTATTAAGTTAATGAGGGGTTGGGTGCAGCTATATCTGTGCAACATGTGACAAGCATCACCCCATAATTGAATCAGGGATCTTTTGCAGACTCTGGGGAAAAGCTCTGGCTTCTACTTCTTAACTAGCAGAGTGCTGGCCATGCTTCTGCACACATAAAAGGAAGATGTTTAATAGTATCTCGTGGCCAATGCATGCACAGGAAGGACCAAAGTGCTGTAATACCTCTTCCTCTTTCACCGAGGAAGTGGATCTGTTGTTTCACATACCTTCCATGGGGAAGAAGGGGTGTCGAGGGAAAGACTCTCCCTCTTGGTCTAAGCATGTTAGGATAACTGAGCAAAGTGGGGACATATCACATTTTTTAACTTTTCAACTGAAACAGCTGCAAATGCACATCTGGCCTGGCTGTGCTTAAATCAGGGACAGTGCAAGGTGTCAATCTATTATTGATCTCCATTATTGATTATCTGAAGAACTGCTCGAATTTAATTTCTTCACCAAGGCTAGGAGGAGGCATTAAGAAAAGGGCCTCTCTGCAGAGACAGCTTGGATTTTCCAACCTGCTTTTAGTGATCCGTGTCCATCTCCCCTTGATCTGTTTGCTCTGAATATTGATTTCTGGAACTACTATGTCTACTTTTCATTACAGTTCGTTCCATGGTGATTGAAACTGGCTTCCGTAAGTCTGATACAGTCAGTAAGCAAAATGTAAGGGTCTTGCCCTCCAGGGTATGTCCTCTCCCTATTCCCACTCCCCCAATTTCTCTCTATCCTCTCTGGCCCTGGCTCAGCCAGGCAGTTCAACTTCATCTCAGGGAACCTCATCGAGCACAGTGCCACCTGGTGGCCCCCCTCAGCTATTACAGCAAGATAACAAAAGCCCCGAAAAGCCTACCAAATGAGTGAAAATGAAAACATCCAAGGTGGACCTCATAAAAGAAATCAAATGACTGATGCAAGAGAAGAAAAATTCCTCCTTCTGCGGAACAGCTTGTAAATTCACAAGTTGTATAAAATCAAAGTAAAGATTGATTGTGAGAGGCTATTTTACAAACATCAGAACTATTACTCCTCTCTGCGTCTTCTCTCAAAATACCTTTTATATTGTATTTTGTCAGCAGACAAGAATGACTCTTGAGTGGTTAACCACTCCCTACGGAAGCTCTCTCTCTTCTGACTTTCAAAAGCAAAACTATAAAACAGTTTTTTGTTTTCTAGCAAATTAAAATGAATCATCAATATTATTGATACTTCAGAGCTTATCTTTTCAAATGGCTGCAAGCCACCTCAGAATGATAATTCCTGCTTCCTACAAAGCATCTCACACTCACAATGGCTGGCTGCTCGCTATAGCCCTGGGTCCTGGCTGGTATTTTGTCCTGTGAAAGAAAAAAGAACTAAGTAGCAGTTCTCTTTTTTTTTTTTTTTTTTTTTTTTAGCTACGCTTTGGAAATAACAACAAAAATGTTTGTTAGGTGTGATTTTTAAATTTCTCTGTTTTAAGATGAATGCTGCTTGGTGATTTCTGCCCCATCGTCTTTCGTGATCCATTCCATTCTAAGAAAAGGAGAAGTTCTTTTCTTGCCAGCTTTATCTTTCCCTTTGATTTCCTGGCCCAACACAAGCCCGTGATGGAGCCTGAAATGAAAGCCGCTTGGTTTTTGTTTTCTTCCTTTGTTGGCAACCTCTGCCAGAGGCCAGCCTTGGTCTAGGCCAGCATGAGCCCCTCCCAAAGGCTGCAGACAGGAAGGTTAAGGAAGGCGAGGGGAAGACCTGCTTCCCACACCTTTGGGAAGCCCGGAGCCTCAAGAGACCATTATCCTTTGAAATGAGCGATATTACAGAAAACGAAAGCTTTGTGAAATACAGGAGAGCCAGGAACTTAGAGACCCAAGTGGAGAGTAGAATGACAATGCTGGAAATGGAGGTGGGGAGAGGCAGTCCTCATAAAAGGCCAGATGAAGGCCCTTATAACTTAAAAACTAGAAAACAAGAATTACAAGACTCATCTCAAATGCACACAGAGAAGAGGCAAATGGAAGGATGTTGGAAGAAAATCTGAGTCCAGCTACCACTCCTTCCTGTCTGACCTTCCCCACGCCAAGAACCACAATCCCCACAAACAGCTGAGTCAGTCAGTGGACATGAGCCAATGGGCCCTTCTGGTAAAATTTAGAGAGTTTGGCTGAGGAGCTTACGGGCACTTAGAGAGGTGGAATAACCCACTAGGGAGCCCCTGGATTTTGCCCCTGGGAAGAAGGATGAAAGCTCAGGCTGACTTTCCTAATCTCCCTGGAACCCAGGCACTGCTGCATCAGGAAAATCACTCCGTGTGAGTGACTTTAGCGCTCACAGAAGATGCTGTAAAGTGCCCAGCCTACCTCCCAGGGACGTCAGGTGGCTGAGGCTACAGCAGCTCCCAGGGCCATCAGGGAAATTTACTAAACTGCTTTCAGACCAAAAGAGTGACCCAGCCCCTCTTCCTAATCTCAGTGACTCTCCAGAAGCCTGCACAATGGACTGCATTTTCTCCATAGGTCAAAACTCTAACCATGGTTCTGTTACTGACCGTGGTCTTGGAAGTAAACAAATCATAGCTATCACCAATAATATGTTGATTTAAAGGCAGGGACACAGCTGCAAATCTCAATAATCATTTGGGATTGTCAAGAGTATCTCCCTATTGGTAAACATTTAATCTAAGCTTCACTTATATGCGGGATTCAAAGGCGCTATAGAGAATATTTGTGACACAAAAACAAGCACTACTACTAGGTCATAAAGATAGTCTTTCCAAAATTTGTTAACTATAATAAACGTTAAATAATGATAATGTCCTCTTAGAATTGGGAAGACTTTGAGACCGTTTGGGTTTTTTACAGACCTCAAAAAAAAAAAAAAAAAAACGCTGTCCAGGCAGCTTAAATTACTGTCTTCTTTTTCATCTCAATTCATTTGCTCCGAGCAAAAAGGATATTCCAAAATATGCATTGGAGGCATAGCTTCACTCAAGGTGAGCTTATTCTCCTCAAAGATCACTGTGCACAGTGGGATGACCTGAAGGGCTGGCCAAGGATATTATTTGTCAAGATTTGAAGAGGAAAGATGTCTTGATTATGATACTCCTGTTTATCTTGGCCCCTCTGACCCTCATTTTAACATGTCCTCAGTATCGTTGTGGGCACAGAGCCAACGGCAGAAGAATCTGAGCCGTGGTGAGGCAGGCAGGTGAGCAGACCTCAGCCTCCTGGGAGCCAGCGGGGTTTGGGGCACCCAAAGTGCCCTCTCCCTGCACACCGAGTTGCCCCTTTACTCCAGAGGCTAGAAGCCAGGATGTCGCTGCAGCCGAGCAACCAACAAAGCAGTCCAGGTTAGGTGATGATCAGGGACATCAGGTAAGAAGGGATGAGAGGGAACCATCTCCAGCGCTGGCTGCGCCAGAGAGGCAGAGTTTTGTAGTCTGTGTTTTCCTTCATCAGAAATTGCAATGCGAATATCAGGTGGATGCTCACAAAACATCAAAGGTTGGAAATTGTTTGCAAAACCAATTTTCTTTACTAAACATGTGTGTTTATATTGGGTTATTAAGAAAGAATATTAAACTCTGGCAGAAAGAAAATCAGTGCAGAGAAAATAGGCACAACAAATTTCAAATGACTTTTTTTTTCCTGATTACGGAGTAATTTATGATCACTGTAGAAAATTTATAAAATGGAGAAAAGTGCAGAGAAAAATAAAGATCAACCCAGATTTCACAATGCTAAGATTCACATTCTGGTGAATCCTGCCACGGCCGTGGAGAGCATCCCATCTGGAGTTGACTCTAGAAATGGTACTTCACCAAGTTGATCATGACAATGGTAACTTCCTGTTACCAGTGATCTCTGGTGTTGCACTGTAGATGGTTCATGCTGATCGCCAAAAAGAGCCATTATTAAAAATTAAAGCATGTCAACTTACAATTAAATAAATTGTATTTTTTAAAAAAGGCAATACATACTCAGAACTCAGCATTTCCTAATTTATTTTCTACCTTTTGCTGTTATCCAGGCTCTTGAAATTATTTCACCCGTCGTATGTGTCTGGCAGAAATGTGCCAGCGCACACCCCTTCCCAACACGGCCTTTAGGGATGTGAGGGTGGTGGCTTGAAACTGGCTGTGTATTGATTGGATTTGGTACCAGAAGAGGAATAAAGCTCCCTACCCCTTGGAAGTTTACTATCCCATCAAACTGTCATGAAAAACAAAATGAAATAGCATATGTGGAGGAGAACTAGGAGTGAACTCTACTAGGAGACAGGAGAGCTAGAATTTTGCTCTCAGCTCTGAAAAGAGCGGTGCACTTGCGGCAAGTCTCCTGGGCTTGGGTCCCAGGGTTTCCATCTGAAATCACACCGGACCCCAAGCTCCACGAGGGCAGAAACTGTGCCTATAGTTTGTTCACTGTGTCTCAGCCCAGTAGCATAATTGCAGATGCATGGCAGGTGACACAGCCATACCTGTTGAGTGAGTGAATGGACATGTCGGTGCTGTTTCTACCCACTCTTCCAGGTGTGAGTAGGTGGAGGTTCATGTCCCAAACAGCCGCTAAGAGAAGTGGCACAAGTCTGAGAGGCAGGGATGGCCAGCAGGGGCCAGCTCCCCCAGCTGCTTCATGGGGAGGAGCTCGTACTGGACTCTGAGCAAAGCTGGGTGAGCCGATTCAGAGATCACAGTGACAATTTCACCGAAGCCCTGGTGAGAATCGTGAGAGGACATTCCTTTTTGTTTACCTCTGCCCATCTGGTACCTGACTTCACACTTTGGTTCAAAACCCTCTCTCATCACCACTGAGAAGTGTGGAAAAATCCCAGCAAAAAATTAAACCATTCCCCAACACACACACTCCCCACAACCATCTCTAACTCCCTGGAGACCTCATTCTAACGTCCCTCCCAAGTTCTCTTGCTGATAATCCCAGAAACACTTACCTCAATTGCCTGCGTATATTTCTTCTCTTTCTTTGACTAATATACAATTTTGCTATTTACAAAAGCTACAAATGGAATGCAAATGTGCCCATTTACTTCTCCATATTGTTGTCTCTCAGATTCTGATTTTACAGGGGGAAACGTTGCATTTGTGAGGACATTCAAATTTAGTGTAAATTTCAAAAGAGAAGGTAGTAGGATCTCTCAGTTACTGGAGGTGCAGAAACACAATAGCCTATTTGTCTGTTCCAAATATGATATTCTAGGTCTTGACACCCCCCTTGGTTCCCCTCCCCGAATAAAACTGTCCTCAGCTCTTCCTTTCAGAGATCATGGGAAATGCAAAGCCCTTACCATGCTGTAGCTTTGGGTTTTCTTTAACATTCTAAACTGCTTTCTGAGTGAGTTCAAGGATGTTAGGTTTCAGATCAGAATTTTGGATAAGAACATTATAATCTATTTTTTAATGTTTATATTCATTTAGTTGTTTTTTTTTAAGGTTGGATTCAAAGGACTAGTCTGTTCCATGTGGAAAGATGAAAATTGAGATTTATGATTACGGGCTCACCAGTGATGAAGGGTTGCTATGAGTGAAGATAAATTTGTTCCCCGAATCTGACACGCTGGACCTAAGGGGATAAATGAAGAATCAAAAGTGGTGCCTATTTACAAATCCATTTAGAACTGCGTAAAGCTGGAGGGGACCTTGGCGATCCCAGGATCCCAGAAGTTGCTGATACCCAGAGGAGGCTAATGGAATTAAAATTTCCTCTCGGCCAAATGAGCCATCTTGGGCAATTTGCCTCTTTTGAGACTCAGTTTCCTTAAATGTGAAATGGAGATGATGGTTTATGTGAAAGGATGGCCAGAAGGATTCTTTATTAATCCCGGAAAGTAATTGAGGTGAAAAGTCTACATATCTAGGGGTGAGAAGTGGAGGAGTTGAGTTAGATGTGTAAGTGGTAGATACAGTTTTGGGGTTTCCATGAATTGGTGGGGGTCCCAACTTCCACAGTTGGCAGCTGGAAGAAGCATGCCTTCAGTGTTAGAGATCAGAGAGAGCTACCTAGATGCTGGGTGTGACTCTACTGGGCCCCTTTCAGGGCTCTGCGGAGCCTCCCACTCCTCTACCCCTCATTCATACATACTTCCAGGGTCTTATTAGTTCACTGAATAGATAATATATTCTATTAGTTTGAGTTCAAATGCTAACAGGTGGTAACGACTTTCGATTTGCAGCCACTGACATATAACTCCTCTATTTCAACGAAACTGTCAATGACTTAATCCTAAAGAAGTGATCACTGGGAGACCTTCCAGTTTCTTACATAAACCAAGGCAAGAAAAGGGGCTTGCTTAACCAGAGGGGTCAGAAGGAGGGGAGGGATCAGGATGGCCGTGCCAAACGTGTGCCCATGTGGCCGACGACCCAGAATCGGCAGACATGACACTTGCTGGCAATCTGATAATTTGTCCTCTTTTCATATCCTGGAAACAAACCCAGTTTTCAGAGACAGCTGCAAGGGGCAGTGAACGTACAGAGATCACTGTAAATGGAGCTGGCCCATGTGGATTCAGACCTCAGTGCTAACAGACAACAGTCCATGGTCAGCTATCACAAGGGTTCCCTACTGCTCTCTGAGTAAAATCCCATCTCAGTGACTCTCAGTGCAGGGATAGCCTTGACATTACAAAGCTGGGTCTCTTTCCCAGCAAGTGTACTTAAGGGGCATTGCTCTGTGGGGCTGGCTACAGGGATTTGTCTGTCAGTTGGAACTGTTCTGCAAGTTTCCACTTTTTCTGTCTACTCATAATGACCGTTCTCCAGTGAGTCCAAAGAAGGAAGGCTCTTAGCCTAGGATGATAACATGGATCACCTAACAGGAAACGGAAATAGCTCTGTTATAACAGAGTTTGCAGCAATGAGCTGTACCTGACCTGGGATGAATTCAGGATCTTGGCCATCTCTCCATGATGTTCTGCATAATAAGGGGGTGGGTGGCAGAGAAGCTAAGAACAGAGCAAAGAGAGGCCAGCCAGTTTCTTCCTGCTTTTCAGGGTGACTTTATGAATCAATTATAAGTTACACAGCAGACCACAGCTGTATTGTTGCTCACATCCCATAGCATAAGTGCCTCTGTCTTCCTCCTAAATGGTGAACCAATAGAGGGCAGGAAATGTGAGTCTCTCTCCTCGTGGCATCTCTAGCCCCAGGCTTGGAAGCTGGCACAGAGCAGGTGCTCGATAATATTGCTGACGATGGATGAATGAATGAGAGACTGAAATATTGCACAGCATGCCAGGAACACCTGCTCTTACCTCTCCCTGTTCAGAATATCCCAATCATTCATCTCAGAAAAATGAGAACAAAGTGATAAATACAACTCCACAACTCCTTCACCACCCATCAAGCAAAACAGAGGGAAAGATCAGAAAACTGGGCATCAGGACTGTGAGACCACAGGACCAGCCACCCTGATAGGAAACCCTCTTTTGATGTCTGTTACCATCGCTACCACACAGGAAGGGGGGCCAACAAGCATTGTGCTCACCATCAGAAGGGCACACCCTGGAAAAGTATGCAGTGTTCTGTAAAAGGAGTGGAGGCACATGGGTTTTGCAAGGGGCTGGGAAAGAAATGAAGTGTTGTCATGGGAATTAGTACACCCCTCCTCTGGGAAAAAGGCATCTGCCCCCCCACACTCAGATCTTTCCCCATTTCTCTGTTCTGCTTCCTTCTCCAGCTCTCCAGTGAAGGGCACTCCCGCAGGGGACAGCTTACCCTGGCTTCCGGAGTCCAGCAAGCCCCTAGCTGGAGGCTTCTGTCAGTCCTTCCTTCCTGCACACAAAGAGGCAGAAGGGCTCTGGACACAGGCAGTGCTTTGGTGGGGAAGTCAGAACGGCCCTCCTCCCTCTGTGGACCCTCCTGAAAGAACTCAGCCCCTGCCAGCCTCTCTCCAAGCCCCGCCCAGGCCTGGCTCTGTATGGGTAGCCCTGGGGGCTCAGCCAATCTGCCCTGCAGAGGGCTTCCCAGCAGTTAGGATATTCCGTGTAGCTGTTACAAAAGGACTCTTTTCCCCCCAATTCAAACCCCAAACACCCTTTCATAAATCAACTGATCATTTCTGAGAAGTTAAATTTTCTGATTTGAGGATTGTTACAATTAGCACAAGGAAAAAAATGTATGTAATTACCTAATTCCAGTAAAACTTAATGGGGCTCGTCCCACCCCAGGATAATGGTTGGTGTAAAATTTGAGTTAAATTGTCAAAGGCTGGGGAAGCATAAAATATTCAGCATGGGGGGCATTACCCCTTGTGGGAGCCATATTTTCTAGCAGGCCTGTATGTAGATCAAGGCAGGACGCTACTGATTTTGCAAGGAGAGGTCAAGAGCCGAGGAAAAGAAGCCCAGCCTAGGAGTTAGCACCGCAAGGGCCCAGGCAGGGCAGGCGACAGGTCTATCATTGTGGGTGGAGCAGTCACTGCAGACTGTAAGACTTCAGGCAACTCTCGGAGACCCCCTCTCGCGTCTATCAGTGGAGACCAAGATGACTGCCGGGAGGGGATGGTTTGCCACGGGCGAGCACCTCGCCCACAAATTGCAATATTGCATCTCTGGCGAAGTTGGCCGGTCTTGGATATTTCTTCCCTCTCCTTCTCCCTCCATCCCTCCTAATCCGTCAACTGCTGGAACATCTGCCTGGCTGAAACCGCCTCCTCGCCGCGACGGGGGGCTTTCCCCAGGGGTTGGTCTTTGTGTCGGCAAAACTTTGCAAGAAAGCGAAGGCGCTGGACAAAGAGCGAGCGAGGGAAGGCGTTTGACAGCCGGCGGGGCACGCTGGGCGGTGAGCGCTGTACCTGGGCTCAACCAGGTACCCGGTCGCCGCGGTGCCCCGAGCCCAGCCTCCTTAGGCAGAAGGGGCAGGCTCCGGCCACATCCCTGCGCCCTCGCGAACTGAAAGAAGCCAGGCAGGAGAAGCAAAGGCGGGCGGCTGGCCACTGGAGTTGACTAGGGCTGGAGAAGGCGAGCAGGGCGCAGAGCAAAGCTGTCAAACTGCGCGCTGAGCCCCGCGCTGGGCGGAGGAAGGAAGGGGAGGGGCAGGGAGAGGAGGGGAGGGGAGGGGAGGGGAGGGGACTGGAGGGGACGGGAGGGGCGGGCGGGAGCCGAGAGGGAGCAAGCGGGCTGGCCGCGCCTGAGCAACCCCTGTCTGCCGCTGTCGCCACCGCCGCCGCCGGCCCGCGCTCGCCCGGAGCGCAGGGTGTCTGCCCCGCCGCGCACCGCGCGCGGAGGCTCCAGCGCCAGCCCCCGCTCCTCGCCCCGGCCCGCGCGGGTCCCGGCGGGCGCGAACCCACCATGCAGCTGCAGTTCCGGAGCTGGATGCTGGCTGCGCTCACGCTGCTCGTGGTCTTCCTCATCTTCGCAGACATCTCAGAGATCGAAGAAGAAATCGGGTAAATAGCTGCGCCCGGGCCCGTGCCGAGCCCCGGCGGGATCTCTCCCCTCCCGGTGCTCCTCACGCCCCACCACACACACCCGCTTTGTGTGCGCCGCGCCTCCCTGTCGCGTAGCTGGAGAGGTGGGGAAGGTTTGGCCCGGGATGGCGGTGTCAGGGGACTGGGGCCGTTTGGGGAGCGGAGGGTGGGGACGCGGCTGCCGTGAGGTGTCCCCGGGCCGGGAGCCCCGGCAGCCTCCAGCGGGCCGGTGCCTGGGAGCAGACTAGCCCACCCTTCCCTCCTTTCCCCGCGTGTCCGCGCGCGATGTCGCCAGGGTCGAAGGAGGGCGCCGGGGAGTGTCTGGGGCGGGCGGAGGGGCCGAGAGTGGAGGAAGCAGGAGTTTCTTTGTCTCCGGCTCGGCCGCTTTTTCGCCTTGGCAAAGTGGGCAGGGGGCGCGCGGGGATCTCCGCGCTGGGGGAGGGGATCCCCGAGCTGGAGAGGAAGGTGGGGGCTTTGCACGCGCTCCCGGAAAGGGGAGTGTCCCCAGTACATACTGACAAGCACACGCGCCTCCCGTGGGCCCGGGAGCCCCGTCGTGGGGGCGCGGGCTGGCACCGCTAGAGGCGGAGCGCGCAGGGCTGGGCCGAGATCCCCGCCCTCGCCTGGCTTTGGACGCTCAGCGAACCCCGCGGCGCCCCCTGCGCCCCCAGGTTCCGGGGAGCTCTTAGCGCGGAGACCTTTCGGGAAAGTCTACCGCCGCCCGATGGTCTTCTGGGCCCCCAGGCGCACGGTCTTGCCCTTGGTTGTCTCCGGATCTCTCCAGAGGTTGCCCTGGAGCGGGACTTCCAGGAGTGCGCACTTGCGGCGCGGGACGCACCCGCCGCGGGTCCGAGAGACTGAGACTCGCGCCCCTCCGGGCCGGCCCGGGCCCTTCCCCTCTCTGGCGCCACAAAGAGCCTCCAAACGGCGGTGGACAGGTGGGGAGGCAGCCGGGGCTCCGAGGCTCCCCGAGGACAGCTTCCTAGCGGTAGGCAGGGAGAGGTGAGGTCGCAGAGAGGGCAGGGATCCCTTCCTGTGGGGGGGCTGGTTTTGAGCCAGGCGCCTTACGCCAGTCCCGCGCCGCGCGCGCCCCTCCTTTGTCCCATTTGTTATTTCGTTTGTTATAAGCGCGAGCCGAGGGCCCGCGGCGCGGACTGACAGGTCTCTCAAAAGGGAAACGCCAGTCCCGGGCCCAGGATGCCAAGGCCCTAAGGATCCAAAGGTGGGGCAGGTGCCTCTTCCTGCCCTCTTCTTTTCCCCCTGCCCGTCTCGACATCCCCAACATTCCTTCTGTGAGTGCCATCGCCCTTCAAGAACCCCTCCTTCTGCCTTCTCCTCCTCCTCCTCGGTTTCCCCATGAGCTCTGAAAACTTTCATAAATGCTGCTCGGTTAATCCACGATTTGTTCCCACGCGGAGATGGAGAAACACGTAACTTTCCGTAGCTCTTCGCCTCAGAAACGTGGGTCTGAAAGAAAATTGGGGTGATGGGAGGACGTAGTGGGGAAGGCCTTCCTTTCGGGTGCCCCCTTCTTCTCCCAGATGTGGGCTCTGCTTGGCCCGGACTGCTTGCTGACCTTGACACATGCGAGAGAAGGACGGACAGCTGCCCACTGTTCTGCAGTGAAAACGTAAGAAGTGTTGCACTCATCAGGCACCCCTCCCTGTCCAGTCACTGAACTTTTACGGAACACCTACTTTTAATTTTTAAAATGCGATCAGGAAGTCATTTTATACATAATGATGAACTTTTCCTGTCAAATGCATTGTAAAGCCCTTGCCCCTCCCACTTCAGGTTGTTTCTACACGGTATCCAGGAATAAGCTCCATGACTGGGACAAAGAAGAGCATTTCCATACATATTTAAAACTCAGGGCCCATATGCTATGGGTATGTCCTCTAGGACCTGTTTCACTGGGGGTCCCTGCTTGGGCTGACCCTGGCAAAAATTCTCAAACAGTTCAAAAGTGTTATCTTCCTGTGACATTATCCTTCCCTCCCTGTAGCCCTGACCTCAGGCTGATCCCTGGCTTGACCAGTCCTGTTCCAGGCCTGAGATATCATCCCCCTCTTAGTCCCTCCCCAGTCTGCCCCACACCCTTAACTCAGAGGAGTGGAGGCATGTCTGGGATTTTCTGTGGCTAGGGGAGAAGGATATGACACAGAGGACAAGAATCCCAGCAGCTCTTATATTGGCTTACAAACCAGGTTTCAACTCAGTCACTTATTTAATCCTTGGAACCACCCTCACTTTGAGTAGCCAGTTCGTGCCCAGTACAGTAAGGGCAGTGTCCGGCCCAGTGGCCAGTGAGGGGCACAGGAATAGCAGTCTGTCTTCCTCACCGTATGCCTTCCTAGGAAACCTGGAATCATGCTCCAGACCATGGTGCCATTGTAGCAGTCCTGCCTGCCCTTCCCCAACCTTGACCTGTACTAAGGAAGATTGCAAATACCTGCCTGTGTCAATCCCTGGGAGTAAACAATGGTCCTCTAAAATGAATGCCTCTTTCTGTGATGCAATGAACAGTGGGACCCTGTGATCTGTTATGAGGGAATGAAGGAGTCTCTTTTTGGAGTGAATTTTCCAAGGATTAAGGAATGAGATGTGAGAGAGGAAAGAGAGTGACATGTGTATTCTCTGGAGGAACAAAACTGAGACACACTTTTCTTAAGCCCTTGATTCCCTTTCTTATAAAATGAGTTTTTTGATGTGGTCTCAGAGGTTGTGCCCTGCCCAAGGAGCCAGTGTAATAGATTGCAAGGGGCAGGACTTTCCTACAGAGACGTTTTCTGAGAGGCATGTCTCTTTTCCTAAGTGATGATTTTCAAAGGTCCATTTCTTGCTTGCTGGTGGAAATGCCTCCCCGGAGCTGATGAGAAAAGGAAATGTAGAAAGATAAGCTCTCTACAATGCACTCAGTGAATTCAGATTCTCCGTTGGACTTGGCTGGAACCCCCATCAACTCCTGTAGTCCCTCAGGTTTTAGAGTCAATTAGACCAAGCTGTAAGCTAAAATCTTTTTCTCACTGTCCCCTGAGCTTTAGTCTTGAGTGTAACCTCCAAGAGATGGGTGAGGCATGGCTGTCTTGCCCACCATGGTGCCCCCAGACCTAGGCACACAGAAGGCATTCAATAAACGTCTGTTGGGTGAATGTCCTTCCTGGGTCTGGCCCTGTGATGGGCACACATGGCATCCCTGGGCAAGGCTGACACCCACAGAGCCTTGGGATGGGAAGGGGGATGGAGCTCCCCTAAGAAACCTCCTCTCTTTTTTACAGTTAGGGTATATTTGACCCTGAGAAGCAGCATCACTGACCCAAGATTACACCCTGGCTGGTTAAGGATGGCAGGGCTGCTCCACACCCAGTGGCCTAGTCCACCAAGGAGCTCCTCTAGTCATAAAAGAGTTAAAGGCCTCTTGGCTGAAGAGTAGGTAACTAGTAATAATAAGAGTAATCATAATAATGATAAAGATGAAAATGATGATGGTCTTTAGCACTTATTGATTAATTGAGTGCCTGCTATGAGCCAAAAGCTATTCCAAGTGCTTCATAGACATTAACACCTGCCATCCTCATGGCAGCCCAGTGGTCACCTACCATTGGCATCAAGAGCTATTATTTGTTGAGCTCTGTGTGTCAGACACTGTGCCAACTGCTTTAAAGCACTAGTTCACTCAATCCTTCCTGAAACTCTCTAAGCTAATGACTGTGGCTACCTCCAGTTATCAGTGAGGAAGCTAAGGCTGAGAGGTTATATTCCAAGTCATGAAGCAAGTGACCCTAGTTCTACGAGAAGCCAAAGCCTGTGCTCTTGAAGCCATCTCCCCGATGCTCACCACTGTGCTAGACTTCCCTGTCCTCTGTATTCTTTCCCCCTGAGGTAATATTATGGCACAGGTCTCACAGTCGGCCTTCCCAACTCATTCCCCAGGACTCTTCCAAAGGCCCAGAGTTTTCCTAAGAGCCTGGTCTGGCCTTAGTAGTTTTCCCCTCAGCAGTTTAGAAAGAGGAAGGTGAATGGTGAGTTCTGAAGAAAGACTCAGGGCTTGTCTCCTGAAATGTTCATCTGGTCCAGTCAAGTTCAGTGGCACCATCCCCTGGCTTGTCAGACAAGCTCAACCGCGAGGGGCATGAACCTTCCAGATGCACAGGTAGGGCCCTGGGCTTCTAAAAGAGGGAAAACTCCCATTCCATTGCCAAGCTGTTTCTGATGTCCGTTGAGTAGGCCTTCCCACTTCTCCATGCCACAGGATTGGGGATCCAGGGTCTGGAGCAGAGTAAGCAGAAATATATTGAACAGCTGGTCCCTCTTAGGCACTGACCTGTTAGAATGGATGCATGAGTGGTCAGAACCAATGCCATGCAGTGCATCCTGACCAGGGGTCTTGGTGGACCCCAGCCAAAGATCAGGCCCTGTCTGGGAAAGTTACAGACACGGGGAACTAGTTCTGGTCATCAGCTGTGACTAGATCTGTCAGCAGACAGCAAGCACCGCCCTCAGCTCAGCAGGGTGAGGCACACCTTTTAGTGGATGAGTCCGGGTGGATGTGAATGAGCAGTTTCCGCCCAGACATTCTGGAAGAGGCATATGTACGTGCTCAAGGTGGTGTACTTTTTTTTTTTTAAGCCCATTCTTCTCCCCAAACCTGGTGTGCTAAGTATAAGCATAATTGGAGGATAAAATGGGCAAGAAAGCAGCTCTGTTTTTTAACTCACTTGCTCCAAGTCCTTGTGGCCAACTGTTCCTAGCATCACATTTAAATTGTAAAGAGATATCCATCTTAGAAACCAGTGCACCACTCAGGGCCTCTTTCCCCTTGTAAAGCAGAGTTGCTAGGTTTTTAAATTGTTTAGGTTTTACAAATTGAGGATGCTGTAAATTGCAGATTATAAATACTTATTGGAGAGAGCGGAAGTCTATAAAGCCCCCCATTGCTTTTAGCGCAGCATACAAGGTAATGCATAATCTGGCCTGTGCCTCCCGCTGCATTCTCCCGGGGCTCCAGCCATTCTTCATTGCTCACAGTCCCTTGGAAGGAACCGTGACTTCATGCCCCCATGTCCTTGCATGCATTCTTTCCCCTTTCTGGGAAAACCTCCTTGCACACACTATCCTTCCTGACTTCCACCCCACACTGGCCTTCCTTCCCCTGACTCCTCCCTCAAGGCTAAGGCCAGGTATCAGCATCTTTGCAAAGCATTTTTGGACCTGAGACCCTCTCCAGAGGTAGCTGCTCCTCTTGTGTGTACACTCAGCATGCTCTTGCGCCAGTATTCTATGGACAGGAACTCAACAATTATATGTTTCCCTTAGCCCCAACCCCTGGGGATAAGTGTACGGTTTCATATGTAAAGCCCTTAAAATATTTTTTTGGACAAATGAACTCAGGCCTAGGACGTGGCAAAAATAAGCATTCAGCCTTTCTGCCCCCAAAGGTCTACACTATTCTAATTACAATTAAACACCCTCTGCTTGCTCAGAAAGCTCACTGCTTTTCCCAGCATATGTATCCAAAATGGAGACAGAGTCAAGTTAACGGCATCGTTCATCACCCTGGAATGTTGGGGGTGCACCCGTGAAAATGAAAGACCCTCTCTAGTCTGTAAAAGAGGAGGACACAGTGGTACGTCTCCTACCGCCAGGTCAGATAAAAGCCAGAGATGTAGACCCCCTCCTCCAAGCCTCTTTTCAGCTCTTTATTCTCCAGAGAGCCCTTTCTAGCCCTGCCACTGCCAGTAGTGCTCCAGCCACCGTCTTTCTGCCTGGAGAGGACATGCCAGCTCTGCCCATCTTTATCACCTGAATGGCTTCCATACTGGCTTTAAGAGCAGCTCAACTTGGAGCCAGCTGTATCCCTCCAAAGGGCTGGTCCCCAGAAAGGATGCTGGAAGTTGTATGTTTGAAACATTAAGGGAGGAAGAAATGTGTGGTCAGGTTGACGTGGGTTATTGCCAGGACTTTTTGATTAAGCAGTGTAAGTGGTGTTTTGATTCTCACTGGCCAAACCAGGGAGTCGTGATGGATGAGTCAAGATTTGTGGCAGATTTGTGGACCCCAGCTAAGCTCCAGAGCTTCATGTCTCTGGGCTCTCTCAAGCCAAACCGACTCAGAGAGACAGATGGAAAGATACAGTGAAAAGCCCGAGGTTGGACAGGCACAAGAACCCCACCAGAGGGGCACCAGGCGGCTGTCTCCTGCCAGGGAGTGGGGTCCATCTCCCCAAGAGAAGCCCAGGGCGGGACACTTAGTCGGGTGCCATCTGTGTGCAGGGAAACTGTCCCCTGTGTCTGAATGACTGCCGGTCTGGGGCTTGTCCTTAAGTGTTGAGATTAGTCACTCTCCGGGGTGGCAGCTGGGCTGGTTTTAAATTCTCTCCAGTCACCCACAATTCGTCACTCAGCTAGGAAGCCGTCAGTGTCCTGACGGGACCTGTTTGTCCCAGTGTTTTCTCAGCTTCAGCTGTCACAGACTTTGTAGTGGTAAAGGAATGGCTCCAACTGGAGGGAGAGCAGTGGCCCTGACAAGCGGTGTGTCTGTGTTACACGTCGGTGGGGAGCGGCTCCTCCGACACGTGCACACTTGGAATCCCACTTCACTGCTCTTGGAAATCCAGCGCCCGCCTTGCATGTGGGTGTGTGTTAGAGTTCCACAATTGCTCCGCGAGAAGGAAACTGCAGCTGTCAGAGAGTTTCCCAAGCACTTTTTTCTTGTTATTATTGTAGGAACACAGGGGCACTTGGCTCTGCTTCCCTGTCCCTCTTTAAGGCTCAGAGCTATAATTTCTACCCACCCCCCACCCCTCATAACCTCTTAGTCCACAGCTGGGAATCGAAATGACCCTCAGGTCAGTGGTTCCCACACGCTGATCCACAGATGGGTGGTGACCCAAAAGGAGAAAGAAAAGAAAAAATAACAATGAAAAGCACAGTGTGGCCCATAGCAATTATGTTCATTTAAAATTGTCAGCCATCATTCCGGACCTCTTCTATGTTCTGAGATGATCTTTTTTTCTTCTGGGAATTCTGATGTCCTCTCTCTCCTGAAAGGGTGATGGGAGATAGTAGTTGTGAGTTGTGATCGTCCTTCTTAGCTGAAGGGGTTGGCACACCTCTGACTCACCAGCCCTGATTTGGGGGAAATGTTCCTGATCCCTGAAATCTAATAGTCTGGAGTCTGAGTTTTCCTTGAGGAGTAAACGGAGGGGATTGCTTCTGGAAACAGCCTCTTTCCTCACACATCCTTCCCCTGTGGAGGCTGATGCCTACAGAAAATTACAATTGCCACAAATCTGCTGTGTGACTAAGAGCTTTAGCTCTATTTGCACCGGTAATCTTCGCGACAACCCTGTGAGGTCTGCGTCATTGTTGTGTCCATTTAACAGATGACAACACTGAGACACAGAGCCGTTAAATAACGTGGCCAGGGTCACACAGCTAATAAGTTACAGAGCTGGAATTTGAACCCAGGCTCCAGGGAAGAAGGAGAACTCTCTGGAAATGATGTAGTAAATGACATCCAGTTGTGAAAATATGCATGCTCCTATTTCCAAAGGATAAAGCTCAGAAACACAAAATTCTGTGGGGCAGAGAAGACTGGGAAGTAGCAACTCTGGAAGGGACCTTGGGGATGGCATGGTAGAGCTGGGGCTGTGGCAGATGGTGGTGGCCCAAGGATCGGTACAGTTTAGGCTGCCAGCTCTAGGTCAGCCTGCCGTGGGGCAGCGCCCCCCTCCCACCCTGCCCTTGCTCTGCCCTCTCCTCCAGCTACCTCCTTTATCCACTGACTCTCACCAGAATGGCTCTGGAGCATGGCATTTGTTTGACCACCTCATTACCGAGGAGAGAGATACATGCACTAAAGGAAGAGGAAAGCAACACGAATGGTTATGGCCTGGAGGAGTTCTTGTCTGGAGAAAGCCAGAAGGGCTCGTGCCATCCGCTTCCTCAGGCCAGGTGGAGCTGGTGAGGAAGGAAGGATGCTGGCAGGGAGGTGACAGGTGATGGGGAGACCGTATGTGCCCAAAGAGCCCCATTTCCTGGGAGCTGATGCTGCACCCACCATTCTGCCGAGAGGTCTGTGGACCACTCACTTCATCCTCACAGCCTCCCTGGTCACCCATTTGCAGATGAGGAAACAGAGGCCCAGAGAGTTTCCAGGACTTACCAAGGTCACACAGCTAGGAAACATGAGCTGCGATGCCAACCGGGTTTGCCTGGCTCCACAGCCCACATTTTACTTTTATATACTGGGATTACTGGCTGCCTGTGACTCCCCCCACCACCCTGGGCCTCTGACACTCTCAGTCCCATCTTCTGTACCACACAGATAGTAAAGGGAAGCTGCAACCACTTGAGACCATCAAAAAGACTCACAGTAGGTCAGATGGACCTCCAAAACACAATGGCGGCCATCCCGCTTGAGCACAACATTGCAGTGGATGTTAGCAGGGGGTACCCACACTTGGGCTCTGCTCAGTGGGGTGTGGGCCTTGTTGTCAGGCTCCCCATCTCCAATTTCTAGAAGAATACCAGCTGCACTTCGAGGAGTTATACCCAGGATTACCTCACACCATTTTTCTTGGTAAATGCCAGCATGCCTTAAATAATGAAGGGGGGAGGCATGCCATATCCAGAGAAAATGAGTTGGTAAAATGATAAGCAAGTGACTTGTTAGCTATTCTTCTGTAAGCAGCCAAGCCCCTCCTACTGCAACTCTGAAGCTCCTGAAACTTGGAATTGCCTCTAAGTGGACTCTGCGTGATATCTGAACTGTACCCTAATCAATAGGTTTGGTTCCCAGGAGAAGCAAAGAGAAGGGCAAGGGAGAAACCCCCAGTGGAGTGTCCATCCTGGCCTGGGCAGGGAGCCCCTTCGGCCACTGTCATGGGGACAGCAGCACACTGACAAACAGCCTCGCGTGGACCCATGATGGTCCAGCCTTGGGGTGGAACTGGCTAAGGCTCTTCAGCTCCTTCCCCAGCCTGCCTGGTGCCGTCCCCCGGAACCCTAACCTGGCAGTGTCAGAATGACTGTCTTAGTTCATTGTAAATCCCTCCCAGCTGCCAACCTGAGCTGCAGTGGGAAGACTGAGGCACTGATCTCTGGTGAAATACTACCTGTGTGACCTCAGACAAGTGGCCTTACCTCTCTGAGCCTCAGTTTCCTAATCTAAAGAAATGGCCTTAATAATATCCACCTTACAGGGTTCAGAGGATTAAATAAAACACAAATTAGGAGAAGGCAAAATAGTGCAGCTTTCATGAAAAAATGGTATGGCGGTTCCTCAAAAAATTAAACATAGAATTACCATCTGATCTGGCAGTTCCACTTCTGCATATGTACCCAAAAGAACTGAAAGCAGGGACTCAAACAGATTTTTGTGCCTTCATGTTCATAGTAGTATTATTTACAATAGCTACAAGATATCCATTAGTGGAAGAGTGAATAAGCAAAATGTGCTCTATACATACAGTGGAGTGTATACATAACTCAGTCTTCGAAAGAAAGAAATTCTGACACGTGCTTCAGGAGATGAACTTGACGTTATGCTAAGTGAAATAAAGCACGCACAAAAGGACTGTATGATTCCAGGTACACGAGGAATCTAGAATAGTCAAATTTGTAGAGACAGGAAGGTGGGGGAATGAATGGGGAATTACTATTAGTGGGTACAGAGTTTCAGTTTTGCAAGATGCAAAGAATTCTGGAGATGGGTTGTACAAGAATAAGAATGTACTTAATGCTACTGAACTGTATGGTTAAAAATGGTTAAGATAGCAGATTTTCTGTTATGTGTACTTTGCCACTATTAAAAACACATGCACGCAAATGCGAACAGCCAAATGAATGCCTGGCAGGTGTTCAAGACATGGTTTATTTTAAGAGAGTAGTGGTATTAACAAAGCAACATCAATGTATTATTTAATTCAAAAACAATAGAGTTCCAAAAGCTGTGGTGGTGAGGGAGTAGAGGGAGAAGAGGAGGAAGGGACATAGATCTAGAATTAGAGAAATACAAACCACTTTTTGTTATGAGTGTTATCTGGGTACGCTTACTGGGGGTGGCCCAAATACCCAAAACCTGGAATTTAGGATTGGGGAATGTGAAAGCACATTTTTGTGTGTGTACTATGTGAATACAAGTTGGCCTGCCTGCCTGTCCAAATTCAGGCAGGAGGGGCCCGTAGGGTCTCTGGCAAAAGCGTAAACTGCATGGAAGGCATAGAATGGAAGAGTGGGTGGCCAGCAAGTGTGCACACAGCCCAAACCACCCTCCCTCCCAGATCCAGGTTTCTTTATCCCTCCTTTTTTTCATGGCCCCTTTCCTTAGCACATGCATGGGGTAGCCTCATTTAGTGTTTTAGGCTCAAGAGTGGATATGAAAAGAAAATAGAGTCCCAAAATGCTCATCCCCAAAGATCTGGCTCCTGCTGGGCTGGGACGAGCTGCTATGCAGCTGTCTCTTCCCTTTCAGGCTCCTGTCACACAATTCCCCTAAGACAATAGAACAAGCCTGTGGACTCCAGGGACAGGAAGTGCCAAAGGTGTGGTTCTGCATCCCCTGAGCAGCAAGAGAAATGTGCTGACCCCACCCCAGAGTCTCTAATTCAGCAGGTCTGGTGTGAGGCTAAAGAATTCGCATATCAAACAAGTTGCAGCGGATGCTGATAACTTATAAGGGTCCTAGGCTAGAGCCCTGTCATGTCACTTGAAGAGTGGTCCTTGGACCAGCCACATGGGCATCTTATGGAGTTTGGGTAGCAATGCAAAGACCTAATGCAATCAAATTTGCATTGTACCTAACAAGAACCCAGGTAATTTGTATGTGCATTCCTTTCACTGCTGGAAATAACTGGTTTCCCAGCCTTCGCCAGAGCCCCAGCCCAAGGAAGTGCCCTCGGCCCATCAAACTAGGGGAAACTTGTCCAAGGATCCATGTTGCCCATCACAGAGTTGGCCTAGTGTGACCTCCAAATAGATCTCAGGAAAAAATTAATAATTATTATCATTATTATTATAGCCACTTGTGGATGCCTGTGTATTTATCAGGAGTGTTTCATACATTATTTCACACATGTATCAAAAATCCCTGCACAACCCATTTTATGGAGAAGTAAACTGAGACTCAGATTCAGGAAGTATTTAATAAACACAGAAAAAAGAACTGAATTCTATCACAGTCTACCTGGCCATCTCCAGGGTGCTAGGGACTTAGCCCCAAGGGTTAGCCTGCTTCTCTCCCTTTGTCCCTCTCCCAGATGAGGCCCAAGACATGAGGTAAGGCAAGGAGAGATCCTAACCAAGGGTTGAATTGATTTATTAAATGAGCGTAAGGAGGCTGCACTGTATCTGGGCCAGAAACAGCCTTAACTCTGGACTGGAGCCCATGGTTGAAATTTCCAGAGAAGCTAGATAACAAAGCAGTACTCAGCGAGGTCATTAAGCCCCCTCAAAAGTTTGGCTAGGATGTGGTCATTCACACAGCAAACAGCCGCACTTTACAGTTGGCATGTGCAATGATAGTTCCCTAGGGATCCTGGGGTTCCTGAGCGGTTTTGGTGGCCTGCCCAGCCAGCAATTGAACTCCCAGCTGTACTCTCAGATAAAAAAGCAGAGGGATTGAACAGGGGGTAGTCCTCTAAGGGCAATCGAAGGCAAGGATAGGGGAGCCTTTTGGAGCTGACCTGCTCCTTCAGATAAAGACAGCCGCCGGGCAGGCTGGAAGCCAAGAATTTAATTGTATTTATTTATGCCATTACTTTCTATTTAGAGCAAGGGATATTGGTATTCTATTTATGGAAGTGATGTAAAGATTCCTTTTATGATAAATTCCTTTAAGTTTTTAAGTGCGTGGATTTAAAGAAAAGCATCAAGTCAATAAAGTGGAGTTAGCAAACCACGTAAAGGCAGACGTGGGAAATGACTGATGCGTATGTTGGCCTTACTCCTTCCCCGTGGCCATCACCTGCCCCCTTGGGAGCGAAGCCATGACAGCTCCTTGCGGAACTTCTATATAGAGTGAGTGAGTTAATATTCTCAAAAAGTACCCAGTTACAGATGAAAACAATTTCTCACCATCTCTGGGAAATTGCTCGGTGCACACACTAAGAGTCCTCCAGTGAAGCAATCATGTGGGTGACTCAGGAGGCAAGGATAATTTAGGCCCAAGAGGCCCCCGGCTCCCCAGCAACACCACAAGGTTAGACCCCATCTTACAGTCTTCTGCACACTCTCCCTCTCGTTTTCATCACCCCTCATACTTGTATTTCTCGCAACGTGCCTGTCTTGCCTGCTAGACTGTAGCCCAGGGAGGGCCAGGGCCGTTTCAGATCTGTGCTGTGTCGTACTTCCAACTCCTTGCTTGGTGCCTGGCAGAGAGTAAGTGCCGGACAGGAAGGAGGGAATTCATTTCTTGAGGCTCAGAAAGGCCCCTGCCACCTGCATTCTGAGATCATTTACATATTTCCTTCCATGGCCAAAGGAGAGAAAAGTGTAGATCGTTACCTGAGCTCTCAGCATAATTGTCTGATTTGAAATCCATGGAGTTCCATCTTATTCATAGATGAATTCCACTTTCCTTTGTCCCAGTTCCATGAAGAAAGACCAGCCCACTGTTAAAGTCAGTATTCCTAGCAGGGTGGTTCACAGTTCTATGCAAGCTCCGGGGCCTGGTACAGAGAGGCCAGAGGACTGGATGGAGGGATGTGGCCAGAATTAGGAATCAGGAAGGCTGGCTCCTGGCAGACTTGAGATCGAGCTGATAACAAGGAGATTAATAAGGGTCTGCAACCTCCACCACCCTGTAGCATCAGAGAGGGTTTTTGAATCAATGCTGGTCTGGCTGGCTTAATGGCACCTAATCTTACCTTTTGAAGCTGGACGGTTTGGGAGTGAACATCAATTGAGATGAGATAAAGTAAAATGTGTTGGCTTTTGGATTCCAGTCTTCATCAGAGCCCCATTGTATAGTGTTGTTTTTATTTTCTGTCTTGGAAGAAGGTGGAGATTAACCGCTGGAGAGGGTTGTTCCGCCTGAACTAGGGGGTGGTGTATTCACTTTTGTTATTTTGTGATAATTTCTCATCTTTCACAAGGTGATTCTCCACAGGGGGAGATCCATTTCTGCCCATTCATCTCTGTATGCCCAGGGCATGGCACCGGGTAAATACTCAGTTACTATTTCTTAAATGCAGCATTTCGGCATCACCGGCATACGCTGTCTGCCATGGGCCAGTCTGCTGGGAAAGCCCATTGATCCCTGGTTAGGTGCAGAAACAGCAGCCTTACAAGACCCTCACAACAGCCCTGGAGAAAAGCTTCAGCATGGCTTCTCGGTGCCTGGTCTCTGTGATAGTTACTGTGAGCGCTGTGCAATTGTTAGCAAGCTGTGTGAGTACGATGCATCCGGTTCACTAATCACAGGTACTCCCAAGCCCCTTGCTAGATGCTGGTGACCTGCAGAGATGAACCCAGCCTACAGAAAGTGCTCAAGGAGTTTGTGGGCTGCTGTGAGAAAGCATCTTGATGGGAGATGTATCTGGAATGAATGAACATTCAAGTCTGGGCTTTGATTGTGACCCTACCACCAGTAAGCCAGGACCTTAAGGGCAACCCCAAACTCTCTGGACCCCAATTTCCCCATCTGTCAAAGGAGTGTTAGACTAACCCACGGGTTTTCCCTAACTCTAAACGTCACAACTGGGTGCCTCTCTCAATGAGTTTCCTTGTTAAACGGAGCCCAGACTCACAAGAAATAGATCCTTTTGCTATGCCTGCAATTGTTGCCCTGAAATTTTAGAGCAAGGCAATAAATAGGTGCTGAACTGTTTTCACCCACCACCTGGTCTACATTAAAAAGAAAAAAAGTCCACGGTAAGAGGAGAGGAAGGCAAACCAACATACTGAGCTTCTGCTCCATGCTAGGCGTCGCAAAGGACAATTTCACATCTCAGCAAGACGTCTTGATAAACTTGTACAATAGGTTTGATAGCATCATTATTCCCCCACCTCTCAGTACCACTTGGAGAATCATTATATTACAGGAGGATTGGTGTTCCAAATAAATTATGCTTAATATACTGTGTTTCAGAAAAGTACGTGCATGTGTGTGATAAAATAGAGAAGAGCTATTATCAAACACAGCTAAGTTGGGGGACTTTGGAAACCTTCTTCCTTTGATTATCAGGAAGATCCGTTATCACCAATAAGCATCTTGTCTGTGCACTATGTCAGCTGAGTGGTGGTCCCTGCCCCGTAATAAACTCAAACATGACGATATTGCTAAGGTACTGATGATTCCTACAGTAGGAGCTCCAACAAGGGAGTCCCACAAAGGGCTTGGGGACACGAGAGACATACTCTGGAGAAGGAGGGATTGGGATAGAACTCGTAGGAAGCATCTGGGGACGAAGAATGAAGTTGGTGATCCACACGGAAGGACAACCCACACCAAAGAAGGTACGAGTGTTCAAGGAACTGTTCCTACCTTTGTGGCTTGGCCAGAGGGGAGGCTTCGGGAGTCCCTGGAGGTGGAGGAAAATCAGGTAGGACAGAGAGCAGAGCTGTTCAGGGGCTGAGGAAACCACGCTTGATTCCTTAGGGGTTGCTTTGGTTTAAGCTGGGATCCAGAGACCTCTAAAGGGTCTGTGATAGATGTCAGGGAATCCATGAACCTCTTGAAATTTTAGACATTTTTCAGGGCAAAGGATCCATACTTTTTAAAGGATTCTGAAAAGGATCCACAAGGCTCAAAAGGAGCTGGTATGGACAGTTGGGACCCTTGAAGTGGTTTGAACAGGAACTGGGCAGACAATGTATAAGTTGCTCAGAGAGGGCAGCAGCTGGGGAGACAGCCCAGGTCACTTACAACTGCAGCAGTGAGGGTACAGGCTGGGGGTGTGTCAATGGAAAGGAAGAGAGGGTTAGGGAGTCGTGGCTACCGAAAAGAGATGACAGCCCTCTGGAGGCACAGTGATGGCCGGGACAGTGGCTGAGCCCAGTGTGGGTGTTGGGCTCCAAAGGGGAAGCTATCTTATGGTCCAGTGGGGAGTTTGGCTTTAAACATGATTGTAAGAGGATGGAGTTCATCTATGTGGGAATGAAGACATTTAAGAATCATTGCCTCTCTCACTACGCTGATGGACAGTGACTGTAATGGGGTTGGTGGGGGGGACCTGATGAAGGGGTAGTTTAAAAACCATAATATTACACATGTAATTGTAGATTAATGATAATAAAATAAATTATATTAAAAAATAATAATAAAATAAAATACAGACAGTGATAAAAAAAAAATCATTGCCTCACCAATTATTCCAGTGTGGGGACATGAGAGGCCAGCCTGCCTATTCCCATTTGTTTTCCAGGTACGGCAACCAAGGCCCTGAGAGACAGAGGGACTGCTTCATGGTCACCTAGATGGTGGGCAACCAGGGACCAAACTATAGGAGAATAATATTTAGGAGGGCTGGAGATGGAAATGGGAAGCCATTTCTGGGGAGATGGTATTTGAAGCCATCAGTGTAGATGAAATCCCTGACATGGCAGAGATCCCTGGAGGAAGCCCTGGCCTTTGGCCTCATTTAGAGAGTCAGAAGGAGAAACTAAGGTAGCAAAGGCCCCGGAGGACAGAAAGGGGAGAGGGGAACCAGGAGACCAAAGCAGTGGGCAGGAGACGCGGGTACTCCCGGCAGGAGGACAGGAAGGTTGAGGTTGCTCACGGCCACTGGGCTCGGTCATCAGTGGAGAGACCTCTTTCCTTAGAACAGGGAGGGGTCCCTGATTAAAGGGGGCCGCGATTACAGTCTCGCCTGGTGAGAGGTTTGAGAAGGGAGGAGAAGCACGTTGGGGAGGGGAAATCTCAGGCAGGAGAATATTCGAGAAAGGAAAGAATGTATTGGTAAAAATAAAGAAACACAGAGGGGAGAGAAGGAAGGAAGAAGAGGATCTCTAACAAAGCCACAATCTTGCTGTGAAGAGGGGACCGAGAAACAGAAATGGGGAGGGAAGAGGAGGGATGGAGTTTCAGAGGCCATTTTCAGGGCAGAGCAGGGCCCAGCGACATCATGAATTTTAAAAGAGGGGAGATTTGGGATGCCCTAACCCAAAAGCTCTTGTCTTCAGCTCCTGGCCCAAGCAGACCCCTCTTCCTGATGCTCTTCCCACAGCCCTTTGCAAGGCTGGCTTCCCCTCTCCCATATATTTAGAGTCTGACAAATGCCATCTTCTAAAACAGCTCTTCCCTGACCGCTCCAGAGTGTTCCCTGCTTACAGAGGCTGTAATCCTCTGTCCCTGCTCCTCCTGTTTTCTTAGTGTCACCTAATGCACATAGATGTTTGTGACTCTGTTCCTTTATCAAGGCATTTCCTGTAGGTGTCTTTTCCTGTATGGGTCTTTCTTGGCTGTGTTTGTGTGTGAGTGTCTCCTGTCTCCAGATTGAGGTTTCAAGCACCTTCAACCTGGGGACTATCTGACCACATCCCCACTACGACCCCAGTGCCTAGCTCAGGACCTGTCACATAGTAGATGCTCAACAAATGCACATCAGTTGGAACAGAATGATGGGAAGAAAGCAGAGGAATTCAGTCATGACCTACTCTCTCTTCTCAAGAAAAGTTTTAATAAGAACACTACAAATAAAATAAAAATAGCATCTGCCGAGCTGTTTCTATGTGTCCATTATCTCTGTTACTCTCTACAGTTTACTCATTTCAAGGAGTGAAAAGCTCAGTTTTCAATAATCTGCTAGTGAAGGCAGAGGGCTAGGGACCACACCAAACCCTGTGTTCTTTTTGCCCCCTCCTGCTTTGGCAATATTGGATCAAAGAAGCATTTCTGTGAAGAAAGCAGGGAGGCTGGACCACTTTCTCCCATCTCTCTGCCAGGTGGTGGGTGGGTTCCATGCACCCTCTTCCCATGCCTGCCCCACAGCATCTCCCCATGCTGAATGTCCCTGCAAAGCCCTTAATGTGCCAGGACATTTTACATGAGCAGATGATCTGTCTAGGAAAAAAGGAGTTAAATCTCCCAGTCCACTGTGGTCCCATGGAGAAGTTGGCAGGGAAAGAATTCTCTTTGCCTCTGGATTAATCTAAACCTCAGGGAGGGGCAGGCTATCCCCCTCCTCCCTAATCTCTCCTGGCATTTTTTATGGGGACCTGATGGCAGGAGAAGTGGGGAGCAGGTGAGTCTCTGAGGCAGCTGCTGATACCATACCCTCTGACACCTTGAGCATTGTCCCCAGAACACCATCAGAGCCACCAGCCCAGACCCTGAAGGCAGACAGGCCTATGACTGATGTCCCAGCAGGCCCTGGCCCACCTGGAAGTCAGGGCTGATGCTCAGGGAAAGAGGAAGAGCAGGGGGGCGGGGGCAGCGGCCCCACGGCCAACACCTGAAGACGTGGGGGCTGCGTATCCTTCAGAGCCAGAGCTGGCTTCCTCTACCTGACCTATCATTTGGTGATTCAATCAACAAGCCCCAGAAAGCAGCCGTGTACCATATCAAAGAACAGAGCTTGCAAATTTCCTTTTCCAGCACTTTTGTCTCCTAAACAGTGCAGGAGGGATAATGCTCCTGGGTGTTCCTCTTCTGCTTATGGTTGACTTTATTAATAAGCATCTTGACAGTTGTCAGTCACTGACAAAGAGCTAGAAACTAGTACCCCCTGTCACTCCCTGCATACCCCCAGGTCCTGCAGCCTTGCTGTACCCGGCAGGGGGTGGGGGTGAGGGTGGGGGTGCTTCTGAGTCAAGGAAGTTCATGCAAAAGGTGACATGAGCTGGGTTTTGCCAGCTGAGTAAGAGTAGATCTAGGGATCTCAAAACTCAAATGCCTTTAGGTGCCAGGCAGGGCCCATAACTAAGTGAAACAGCTCAGTGCAAAACAATAGAGAGTGGTGTGGACTATGGGAAAATGTAGCATATACCACCCCCACCCCAACCTGAACCACAGCTGCTTCTCAGCTACACCAGTTACTGGGGTACAGTGTTGCTAGATCTGATTGTTCCAAAGAAGCCAGTGATTAGGATATTTTATAATGATTAGTCCCTTGAGTTTTAAGTATCGGCCTCTGATTTTTAAAAAGTTTAACATATGCAAGTACCCCCCCCCCCCAATGCATATGTAGGCTAGATGGATCTGGGGCTCTCAGTTCATAAACTCTAGCTTCAGTAAGTGAAAACTAGAATAAGGGATTCCTGACGCTCACAAGCACAATCTTGGATCTGACGCACACATTCCAGAAACTACCCTCTGCTTGGTGGAGTTAGCAGGTGGATGTGTGGGAAAGTGGACATGAGGACAGAGAGGGTCAGCCCAGAAAACATCTCCTGGGCTAATAAATCTGCACTTTATTTTGAAAGCCATGAGGACCTGAAGGAACCCTGCAGAGTTTCAAGGAGGGAGTGCCACATCGCACTTCACATTTCAGAAAGCTGGGTCCTATGCGGGAGGGGTTGGCAGAGCATCGCTGTGGGACAGAGGACAAGACGGGGCCATAAGGTAAAGCATATAGCAGTGATCCAGGGTGAAGGCATGAGGCCACAGCCCCCTGCTTTCCTTGGGTGGTAAAAACCTTAAAGGCTGGGTGGGCTTGGAAGGAGAAAACTGGTGAAGGGGACTGGGAACTAGGGATGCCGCCCTGATTCTGAATGAACCAAGTGGGGTGCCAACCCTGAGAGAAGACTGGGAGAGGGCAGGGCTGGGGGTGTGCTCCCATTAGGTTTGAGGGGTCTGCATGGAGGCAGCCAGGGTGTCCTGTGACTCTGGAGCCAGGAGGGAGGGGCGCCTAAAGGTACATCAGGGAGTCATGGTATACAGATGAACAGTGGAAGTTAGGGTTTGGGCAAATGACCTGTGCTTGGGGGTTCTGAGGAACACCAGTATCTTGGGGGTGGGCAGATGAGGAAGGATTGGGAAGGGTTGGGAGAGATTCAAAGGGAACCTGGAGAAGTTTGCTACCTGATGGAGTAGAAAGGTGTCTGTGGCTAAGGGATATCTCGGGGTCTCACTCAGTTAATCAGCAGAGCACAGAGAACCCATGGGTGGTCAGACTCATTCAGAGACCAGACCACACTTGAGAGCATCCACACGAAGGTCCCACTGGGGCTCAGTCCAGCACAGCCCCAAAGCCGATGGGCAGACCCCATCCAGCTCTCAGCAACATGACATTCTGCTGTTTAGCTGAGCATCTTTGCTGAAGAAAGAAAATGCACTAATTTCATCTGTGGCAGACCTCCTCCCTGGACAGTACTCCCCCTCCCCCGCCACCAACTCCCATGCTGCCAGTGAGATGAGGAGCAGTGGGAATCATGCTTCTGCCACGGTCAGCATGCTCCATGCTCTTCCATCCACCACCCCTTATTTCCCCCTTGGTGGGCTGCACCTTTGAAAGGCAGCTTTCGGAGGACAGCTGCTCTGGGGAGCTTGGCCAAGCCCATGCTTAGCAGTGGTTTGCTCTGACCCGGAGGGCAGCAGCCACACCCGACATTCATGTCCGTCAGGAGCTTCTCACTGTGACCCTGCTACAGGCCCCTGTTTTACAGAGGACAAGACAGAGACCTGTAGAGCTGCAAAGCCAGAACCCATAGGAGCCAGAACTCCCATCCCCTACCTAATGGTCCCAGCCACCCTCCCTCCAGATGACAGTGACACTCCCTGAGTGGTAACCGCCGGGCAAGGCGGGGGGTGAGCATTTATCCAGGACCAGGCAGGGTGGGGAATGGACACACCAAACACCCAGAAGAAAAGCGACTGCAAAGTCCCCCCCACCCAGGTGCCCTCCAGGGACTTTCTCAGGCAAAGGCTGCAGGTGACATTAATAGGGCCGCTGTGTCTGAATATGGTCTGTCAAGAATGAACAGAAGAGAGGGAAGAAAGGCTGGCTTAAGGTAGAGGCCTTTCAAGTCCCAGTGAGGTGGGTTCAAGGACAAAGCACAGCACGTTGGATGGGCATTCCGCTTCTCTTGAACGAGCACGGATTTATCCACACCATGCCACATGAATGAAATGGGAAGTTTTCAGCTACCAACCTCAGCTAAGGCTTGCAGGACTATATTTCCAATACCACAGAAAAGGAGAAAAGACAGCCAAGGTTAACGCTGTGTCTGCAGCAGGAGGCCAGTGACTGTCAATAATGGACACTAAGTAACTGGCCAATGGAGGTTGTGTGGTTTGAATGCTTATGTCCCCCCAAATTCACATGTTGGAATTCTAACTCCAGAAGTGGGATCTTTGGGAGGTGATTAGGTCATGAGGGTGGGGCCCTTATATAAGGGGGATTAGTGCCCTTATGAAAGACACCCCACAGAGCTCCTTCACCCCTTCCACCATGGGAATACACAGCGAGAAGTCGGCCATCTGTCACTTAGAAGAGGGCCTTTGCTGAACCCGACCAGGCTGGTACCCTGACCTTGAACTTCTGGCCTCCAGAACTGGGGACAGTCAATTTCTATTGTCTATAAGCTACCTAATCTATGGCATTAATGTTTCAGGAGCCCAAACAGACTAAAGCAGAAGGATGGAATGAATTTTCATGTAAAATAATTTCTAAGCATAGTTTTTAATGGTTGGATTGCATTTTATCCTTATTGGTGTAGTACAAATGGAGAATCTAACTTGAATATTTTCCCAGTTAGCTCACTAACTCATAACTATTTGTGGAATACCTTTTACTTCCTCTTAATCCTCTGGTGCCTCCTCGACAGTATATTAAATCCTTACATGCAGGTTGGGGACAGGGGGTGCAGGGGTCAGCTTTCTGCAGGCCCAGGAGATTTGGCTACATGCACGTGGCCTTTCCCAGTCCCTGCTCTGCCACTTTACTGGGTGACTCTGAGCAAATCACTTAACCTTTCTGGGCCAGTGTGTTCTATTTCTAAAACTGAAAGATAAAAATTAGTATGCCACTGATACAGTGCCTGGCACATATGCGGCTCAAGCAAATAGTTATTAATATTTTTCACTGGCCTCTGGAATATGCATCCTCTTCCTAGGGACATGTTAACACGTCCTGGGACAGGGATTGTCACCTGGGATGGTGATGGCATCAATTTGCAGGGAGCAAATTTTGGTGGGGGGAGAGAGGCTGTTTTGTTTGAAAAAAAAAAGACATTCAACATGATCTTGTATTTGAAACTTTTACAAAGCAAGTATTTTTTTGTAATTCCAGACAAATTCCTGGTGGATGTGAAGATAGAGAAAAATTGAGATTTTAAATTGGGGGCACCCTCTGTCAGGGGAAACAGTAAGACTCAAGAAGGGATTTTATGTCATTGTAATTGAAACCTTAAAGTGTCGAGAGAAGATGATTTAAAATAATGGATTTTCTAGCCAGAAGGCATCTTAAAGATGCCCTGAGGACCCCAACCCATCTCTTCACTTGGAATCATTCATCAGGTCTCTTCCAAGCAGCATGTTTCCTCCAGAGGGACCAGGTCTGTCCAGGACCACCCCAAGGACAGCCTGTGAAGCCCCAACGTATGCTTGTCCAGGAGGGAGGAAGCCCCATCGTTGGGATAAGATGGGAACTGAGAAATGTCCATTGCAAGGTGTTCATACAAGAGCTCTTTGAAAAGAGTGATGGGGACATGAACTAGATTGGAGTGGTACCAGAAGAGGGTGGCAGGAGGAAGCAGAGACAGAAAAACAAAGATGATACTTTAAAGAAGTATACAAAGACTAGCAAGAGATAGAGAAGTAGCTGCGAGGAATATGGAATGAAAGCTGAGTTGTTTATTCAAGACGAGAAAAGCCAACATATGTGTAAATGCTGGTGGGTTTGCGCCAGTGGCATGGCAGAATGACTCAAAGTGGGCTCCTGAGCCAGTGTGCCTGTTTCAAATACTGGTATCCCTACTTGTCTCTGTGGGCCTGGACAAGTTCTTCACCGTCTCTGTCCTTCCATTCCTTTTCAGGTAGAAATGGACAATCATTTCTGCCTCACAGGGCTATTATGGGGCATAAGGGAACCGATACAAAATTTGTAGACTAGAACCCAACATATGCTAAGTCCAAGGAAAATATGAGAGTTATTACACAGCTGAAAGCAAGCTACTGAGTTTATGGAAGAGAGATGAAAGAGTTGACAGGACAAAGTCTCAAAAGGCAGGAAGGGACGCAGTTGAGGGCACAGATGGAGGTACTGGGTCTGGATCAGAGGCCAGCTGACTCCTCTGGGGTAACAAAGGATGGGAGGGGCAGAGTCCTGCTATTCACGATATTCATTGGCCCCTCATGCTGTCCAGGCAGTGTGCTCAACACCGACGGTGGCAGTCAAGTCAACAAGACCGACACGCTTCCATCGTGCGGCTCACCTTCCAGCGGCAGAGCCAGTGCCCTTACTGTGTGCATATAGTGATAATGAAAGGAGATGGGAGTGGGGCAGGAGAGCCTGTGCTGCTTGAAATGGCATGGTCAGGGAAGGGCTCTCAGAGAAGAGACATCTGAGCCCAGATTTGAAGGAGTGGAGGGTGAGCCGTAGATGGATCTGTAGGGAGGTATCTTCCAGGGAGAGGGAACAGCCAGTGCAAAGGCTCTGGGCCTGGAGCACTCCTGGTGGGTAAGGACAGGTGGGCAGCAGTGGTGGGCATGAGACTGGCTTTCCCTTCTTCCTCGCCAAGCCTTGCTTCCAGGAGACTGAATCCTCTTCCCTAAAGTGGAGGGATGCCTTCAGCTTTTTTGGCTCGGCTATTCATTTAGCAATACTCTCTAGAGCACGTTGGATGTGCAGAACATCTGCCCCTGGGGCAACACGGTGCTGAGCAGGCCCCAGTCTGGGGACCGGGGTCCAGCCACATGCTAGGTGAAGCCGCCATGGTGGCTGGGCATAGGGAGCACCTTGCTGCAGGTACCACCAGGACACCAAGGCAGGACAAGGGGCGCTGGCTCACCGTAAAGCAGGGCCTTCAGAATTGGGGTGGCAGGGACTCCGAATAAGTCTTGTGGCGTGAACAACTCACAGAAGCTTTTTCTGTGACAGCTACACCAATCCGTCTCCAGCTCACCCAACAGCAGAGATATGTATTGCCTCTGAGTGTTAATTACTTTGGTTTCTGGCTTTTTGAGTGATCAGGCTTTGGGAACACAGCTTTCTCTTAGAAGTCTTTGTATTATAAAGACGTTTCATTGAAGTCTCCTTTATAAGATGAGTGTAGACTGAAGGACGGTGTGTCCCACATGATTGGTAAGCCCAGTTTATAGATCCTCTCCAGTCAGTGCATCTGTTTACTATGAAAGTGTTCCGGTTTGGGTGATAAATTCAGTGTCCCCCACCCTGGTTATAGGTGACAGCTTCATGAAGAGAAAAGATCAGGAATAAGCATCCTGCAAAGAGCCTGGCATCCAAGTGACTTGTGTACTTGCATTTTGTTTTATTAAGGTATTATTGATATACACTCTTATGAAGGTTTCACATGAAAAAACAATGTGGTTACTACATTTACCCTTATTATCAAGTCCCCACTCATACCCCAATTCAGTCACTGTCCATCAGTGTAGTAAGATGACACAGATTCACTGTTTGCCTTCTCTGTGCTTGTGTACTTGCATTTTGATGTGCGGAGGCTTATGGGTACTTTTATAGAAAGACCAGGGAAATTGGCTGGCACATAATCAAAGCCCTAAGTTTTCATGGATATTTTCTGAAGTTGAGCAAACGGAAAAACCAAAAGTGAGCTGGTTCCTTTTTTGTACGTGGATGGAAGCTGATGAAGAAGCAGAAGTTTGCTGAAATCGAAGCAAGGTCATATTCAAAGCAAAGGGAGAGAGGACAGCAGAGAAAGAGCCAAACAGTCAATGAGGAGAGCTCAGTGGCATAAGAAGAGAGACATCCATGAGCTTGTGGACTTGACCCTCCCCGTTGGCACCTACAGTGCTGGAGATCTCAATTGTCATGGAAACAGCTCATCAAGGTTGAAACCTACACTGGTCTCACCAGAGCTCTGTACCCAGCTGTGTTTCAGTATCTGTAAGGCTCAAGCACTTCTGTACGATGACAAGACTTAAGCCTAAAGGAGAAGTGTTTCAGAGACCTTGAGCACATCAGGAAAGCTGGGAGGTGGGTGGGTAGAACTGGAAGAGAGTAACAGACTTTCCTGATGACAGGCAGGGGTGACACTGGGAATAAATCTAAATTTGGTGCAGATACCATACTAGAAGTATTGCTTGCTGCCTATAAAGCCAAAGCTGTTACGACCTTTGCGGTCACACTGAGTCCTGGGTTGGTAATCCAGAAGTAACTGATTAGTTCCAGCTTTCGGTGAAATCTGCTGTCGTTCTCACACTGGTCATGAGCTGGCAGTGCAGGAGTTCACTGTCCTCCCTGTTGGAGCTGTGACTTCAAGAAAGCCCTGCTCACGGGAGCAGAAGCCTACCTCAACCAGAGGATATCATCAAGGAGAAATATGCAAAGATGCCTCCTATGGATAATGAGGGGCAATTGGCTCTTAACACCCTAAAGCACACATCAGCCAAATCTAGCTCACAGGTCAGATCCAGCCAGCTACCTGTTACCATGTGGCCTTGAAGCCAAGAATATTTCTGCATTTTTAAAGAATTGGAGAAAAATCAAAAGAAGTATAACATCAGCATGGAGTGTGTTACAATATGTCATGCACTGTTCTGAAGCTTTGTGTTCATTAGCTCATGAAATTGTTGTAACAACCCTGTGACGTATGTACTGTTACTCATCTCACAGATGAGGAAACCAACGAAAGTTCCTAGGTAAGTTGAGTAATTGTCAAAGATCACAGAAGTCATGATTTAGACCCAAGGACTCTCATCACAGCACCATTCATGAATTTGCAGATGGTTCTTCCTCTATAATTTTGGGAGGATACCAAATGCTTTGTGTGTGTGTGTGTGTGTGTGTGTGTGTGTGTACTTGACTTACTCTCCGGCCCAGCAGGTCCTTTCATCTTCTATTCTCAAGACTAGTCAAATGTTTAAGTTGGGTCCAAACTCTTAAATAAAACTTTCAGCTCCTGAAAATTAATTTACTAAGCCTGATTCCCCATTGAAAAACCAAGAACATGGGAGATTCTAACACAGCTATGAGATCCCAACATGCTAGACATTACCTTACCTGTAAACAACTGGACTTGGATGAAGAGGCTAAACAGAAATACAATTTTTCGGTTTGCTAATTGCTTAACACTAAAAAGAGATCCAACTTTGCATGGTGTTTTTTTTTTAACATACTATTTTTTTTTTATTGTCTTAGTTCACTGTGTTATACTCTACTTGGAGGGAGTATCATGTCAGTAGTGAAAAGGAATTTGACACCCTAAAATGTACAGCTTCAAAGCAGTCAACCTCTATCATCACAATGGTTGAGCATACTTAGCAGGGTCAAATGGAGAGTGGTTATTAGTAATATTATACCTTGTTTTATAGAGTTCTTTATACTGTGCAAAATGCTTTCCCATATATTTTCTCATTTGGATGATCCAAGCATCTTTGTTTCTATGATTTCAGCACATCGTAAACCATGTTTAGCAAATTTTTCTCACCTGATTCTCTTCTTCTGTTGCCCAGCCAAGCAGGTATCAGCATTTCCCCATCACAAGGAATGTAAGCTTATTTGAATAACATTGGAGGCAAAACCTAATTAGAAAAAAAGAAATCTGTCAATTCTTGAGGTTCATTCGGAGCCAAACATCATCTGCAGTCTGAGTTTCCGTGAGGGGTGGTCTGTACCATTCCATGAATATCTGAGAGGTAAAACCGTCTTGTGCAGGTGTAAATAATATGCAGGAACATAGGCATGCAAACTGCCAGGAAGACTTTGGAAGAATAGTCCCACTTACCATTGAAATTAAAGTTGCTTCCCTGAGCCCCTGTTGGGCAAGGCATGGTGGAGGGCTAAGAAGGGGAACAAGACAGGGTCCTCCCCTCCCCATTTTAATACAGGTCTTATTGTTATTTAGGCACGGTCAGACTAACAGGTAAGGAACAACTGCCATTGAAAAGACAGTTTGTTATACCCCCAGATCCCAAGAGGAGGGGAAACTCCACACCATGCAGGGCCACATGGAGAAGCACCAGATCACTCAGGAGGCAGAGAGAGAGGTGCAAACTGTGGACAAGAGCCTTTATTGGGGGTTCCTTGGGAAGGAAGGGCGAGGCAGGATAAGTAGGCTGAAGATAGCTGGTTTGAATAATTTCAGCACACTCTGGGACATAGGGACTGTCCCTGGTTGTCTAGTACACCTGGCTTTGGACTGCTGAGGGCAGAGGATAGTGGCCCAGAATGTGAGAGCCAATAAAGGTGGTGATGGGAATGAGGCCTTAGATTGGTTCATTTGCATTTGAAATGGGTACTCCTGAGTGAGTTGCTTACTACCTCTAGGAATTGGCTAACTCTGGGAGGGGCGGGCCCTCCAGAGTCAGCAAGGCCTCTGATGTCAAAACATCAGAATACAAAAAATAAAGGACATGGTTAAGACATACCTTCCATGGGGCTTATGGGCTACTTATGGGGCTTACGGGCTACTGTGGCGAGCAGCCAAGGCAGCTGAGACCAGTACCAACTCTCTGGGCCACGGGTCCCTCAACTATAAGAGGAGTTTAGACTATGTACATAAGATTTCTTTAAAGCTCCCATCTGTGATTCCATGAAATAATTAAATACAAAAAGAACATGGAAGTGCTGTGATGATACTGAATGCTTTGGGAAGAGGAGGAAAAGCTAGCCAAGAACTGAAAGTGGAGATGGTCGTGAAGGGAGGCACAGATGTTGGACTTGGGGCTTAGCTTGGAAAGGTGAGGTGGATGGGCTGGCTGGTGGGGGATTCATCTTCCCAGAGAAGAGTTGGAACAGAGGTTCTGAAATGGAGACAATTTTGCTCCCTACCCCAAGAGACATGTGGTGATGACTCAAGGCATTTTTGGTTGTCACAACTTGTGGGGTGAGGGAAGGGCTGTTACTGGCATAAAGTTGGGTAAAAGATAGGGATGCTGCTAAACCTCCCACAGTGCACAGACAGTCCCACATCCCCACCCCACCAACAAAGAAACATCCCCAAATGTCAACAGTGAGGGAGTCGCAAAACCCTGAGTTCAAGGAAGGATTGGTATGAAAAAGTGCATGAATTTGTCACACCCAAGTCAGCAAGATCTGATGCTCCCCTGTACCTGGCCAGGGGGCAGGGAAAGAGAAAAACAGTGAGAGGGAGTTGCTGCCAGGCAATTGGTCCTCTCCATCCCCTGGTTTCATTAAACCAGATAGATGCACAGATACAGAGCTCTCCACACATGGAGCCCTCTTAGATTTCATGAAAGACACTGAGCAGAATTTGGTGAGGTTTGCTTTTTGTATAAGCAGAGTTCTAAAATGTTTATGAAGTCAAATCTATTTTTATTTTTCTCTTACAATTTCTTCTTATACTTCTGAATTTAAAAAGTCCTTCACATACACGCCTCACAATTCATCAAAGATTTGATAAATATTCTCTTCCATTTTCCTCTCAATTTCTTATGGATTACTTTCTTTAAACATTTAATTGTTCATGTCAGTCTTTCCCAGAGGATGCTATATGTATTCTTGGTGATAATGTAAGATGATTTAGGAATTCCATTAATATTTTTGTGTTAATGGTTTTGTGTTCTTTTCAAATGAATATGTAATTGCTATATCAAACCTGTATTTCACAGATGGCATTGCTTAGGATAAGAAGTTTTTAAAGATGAGTCGATTTTAAAATTTAAGTTGATAATAGTGTGGGTGGTAATCAACACAGGGCAAACTGGTGCTAGTGACATGAGAATTAGTGAAGTTTGGTGTTTAAATCCACTTGAAATTTATATTGCCAACTAGAGTAGGGTAACACTGAACTGATTTCCCTCCAGCTCACCTCCAGATTGTTAACCAAGTACTCCAGATTATTTATTGCATTTCTCCTTGATAACGATTTTTTAAAAATCATTCATCAGTTCTTTTATGCAGCATTTCTGGCCAATCTTTTCATTCCATTAACCTGTCATTAGTCTTGAGCTATTACTGTACTTGACTTACTCTCCGGCCCAGCAGGTCTTCCCTCGCCCGAAGCAGTACTGAGTTTGAGGGCTGGGGTCAGGGTGGAGAGATGTGAAAGGTCAGTGACATGGGGACAGCAGCCTGCCCAGGAAAGCCCTTGGGGCCTGACCCAGGTGAGTATGGTTACAGGGCCAGAGCCAGCTGGAAATTCCCAGACCCCCTGAGTTAGAAGTGCAAGAGCTCCGCCATCCCAGGAGGAAATGAGAAGGGACAAAAAGAATATCCAACATTGATTTAACATGTGAAGGACCAGTAATACTCTGTGTAATTATGAGCTAGACTGGTAGTGATGAAATCTGAGGCCTGAAGTGGGCCTGGGATGAGGCACTGAGTAAGCCATAGCACTTCCTGTTGGCTGCTTGCCTGGCTGTGAAATGGGAGAATGTTGCTAAATCACATGGAAGGAACATTTCAATCCATCAGGTAAAGACGTGTTTTTGTGTACACACACACACACACACACACACACACACTGTTATATTTCCCCTGGATGCTAATCCTAAAGAAAGCACAGGAAAAATCCAGAGTTAAAACCAGCGTGGAGATAGGTATTAACTTCCTCCAAAGAGTTCTCATTAAGTTACAGGATTCCAGTGGTTTTCTTTGTTTCTTTGGAGCCCACCAACACTTTGACTGAAAGGCTAGATGAAACTTAAAAAAATGAGAAAATACAAATATCTCCTTAAACCACACATCCTATAAATCAGTGGGGAAAAAAATGTATTTAATCAAAATAATTAGCCTGACATACCACTTTTTAAAACCACACACAAAGCACAAAGTAGACTAGACATCAGGGGAGATGGATTCATTATCCCCAGCCTAGAGTGATAGTAAAGTAGGGTGGAATGTCACACAGCCTGGTAGTCCCCATCCAGAATGGAATTTGGTAGAACAGAGTGGATGGTGGGGCTGGAAAGGCCTTAGAATGCTTTTACTCCAAAACCTATCCCCCAGAAAGGACCCCACTACTCACCCATCTACTGCTCCCCACCAAAGTGACACCACTTAATAGTATCTTTCCTGCCACCAAAAAGCAAATCATTAACATTTGGTTGGAAGCACTATTGAGTCTATCTTGCTGCCTCTTTTGAGCTTCTGGTGCCTCAGGTTTGGAGAGATTGTGAGGAACATCTTACCCATAAGAGGGAAAGCAAGAGAAGACCAAGGGGCGGGAGCTGAGTCATGTTAGAGCTGATGCTGAATCATGCTGAGCCTGGCTGTTCCGTGGGATTAAACAGGGGAAATTAATCCAAAGGAGTTTGTTTCCAGACTCAAATGAGAGTCTCAGGTGGAAACCTTGGCATGAATTGAAACAGTGTTCAGTGGGAGGCAGGGGAGGATCTGAGATGCCTGCTCACCTGTCAGATGGTTGGGTTTGTGGGGGGGCCCAGGATGTTGCCCATTCTGGAGAGGCCAGAGTGAGATCTCATCCTCCCTCTGTAGTTCTCCAGACGGGCGGCTGGGTCTCCTGGTGATTGAAGAGGACCTGGCAAAGAAGAGCTGGGTTTATAAATAATGCATTTCCTTTGTCTTGCAGGAATTCTGGAGGCAGAGGTACAATCAGATCAACTGTGAACAGCTTACATAGCAAATCTAATAGGTTTGTAAATTAGATTTTGTGTTCATTTGTTTTTGCTGTAAGGCAGCTATTAATCTGCCTCTCCTCCTTGCTGGATGGTGCCCTTCTTACTTAGCAGATAGATCTGTTACGTTTCACTTTGGCTTTGCATTTTCTTAATCACTTTTGGGGAGGAGCTGTGGACAGATGAGCCCATGAAATAGCCCAAGGTCTAGAGGCTGCAGAGATGGAAAACTCAAAAGGCTAAGAGCTGCTTTCTGGAAAAGAGCCTACACACTTTGAAGCCCTTGCTCCACCAATGAGCTTATTCATAACTTGCTTTTTTTTTTTTTTTGCTGAGCAGTAGAGACTCTGAAGGGAATCAGGACTCTCACCCGATTTAATCGTGGTAGATGGCTTATCCAGGAGATGAAGATGGAAAATAAAGCATTCAGAACTTTATGGAGACCTCTTAAAAATACTTGGGAGTCAACTCAGTAATGTTAACCTTGATTATTGAATGTGCATTCTAAATTATGAAATGTTTTCCCATGTGATGGTTCTTGGCCAGGGGACAGCTCCATGCAGGGTGTAAGCAAATGCTTTGCAAGCCAGCAGACCCAGGCTTGCCACTGGCTACGGCTGGACCATGTCTCTGGGTCCCCACTCTCAATAACAACTGCCCCATAGCTCTGACCTACAGTCTTCTATGCCCAAGCTTGAGGAACAGTGGAAAGAAGAAGAGAATTGCAAGTTATATGACATAAAGAGAGGCTGCCACTCAAAATGAAGGCCTTGTTTTACTTTCTAAATTTACCATTTTGGTTAGTCTGGGAATGAGAGGTGGAAATTATTCAGAGTAGGGTCTGTTTTTTGCCCATCCATATATATATATATATATATATATATATATATATATATTTTGGTCTCTTGACCAGAGGAGACCTTCAAGTTATGTCCATTCCTGATCCTGGATGACTGACTTAGGAAACTGCCCTCTCTGTCCCTGACATTGCTTCTAGATCTCTAATGACCTCTTAACTATCCTGGAACTAGAAACAGAGCTTACACTAAACCTGGTGAAACACAATACAGCAGAAATAAAAGAGGAGGCTGTGTGGCTCCAAGTTCAACTCTCTTCTATTGTGGAAAAATGCCCTCCTTTGGGGAAAAAAAGATCCTGCCTCTCCAGCAGGATTCCTGTGTCCCGTGGTAATTGGGGGCCAGCCTTATTGGGGTTGAGTATGAGAAGTGGGAAGAACAGCCTTGGGAGCCAGGCAGACCCGGGTTCCGTCCCCATGCCTCTTAGCTGGGACCGTGGGCAAGCGGTTTCACCCCTCAGAGCTTTGGTGTCCTCATCCAGCTGGAACAATAATGCAACACTTTTTTCAAGGGTGTTTCAAGCACTAGGAACTCTGAATATAAGGCTCTAGCTGAGCACGTGATATGTTGAAGGCACTCAACTGAAGCTCATTACCGACGCTGTGGAAGCGTCCATGGCATCGGGAGACAGCCCTGAAGCAGGCAGAAAACCTTATGCCTGAAATGAGACTCTAGGGTCATCGGGGTGCAGGGACCTGGGGACAGGAGGACACATTCACTGAAAAGGACTCTCCCCAGTGCAGCCATGTTTGCGCAACACAGAGCACGTACACCCAGGGAACCAAGCTGGTCCCTGCATTCATCTGATCCATCCCCTTAATTTTACACCTAAGAAAGCAGAGGCCAGAGACCCAAAATGATTTTCCCAAGTCACCCAGGTTAATAGCGACAGAGCCAAGGTTAAAGTCCAGTAAGACAGGCAAAGTGATTTACCCACAGATTTACACCACAGACCATGGTGGCCAGGTGGGATCATATCCGAGGTTTCACTAGGAAGTAGAGACAGAAATGGAATTTTGCTGTTATCTGTGCCAGTGTTTGTCTCTTTCCCTTTGTACCTTCACCATGTGGTGTCCCACAGAAGCCTAGAAACCCCTTCTGGAGGTTTCCAAGCAGGGCCCCTCCGCCAGCATCTCTGATCAATACCTCTGCTGATACTTCCTTCCCGAGAGAGGGTGGGGTCACCCATACGCTCCAGCACCATCTAAGACTGAATCCCCCTGAAGCTGTAAGCTACCAGGCTCCAGTCACTGGTTACTGAGAAGAACACCAGCTAACCTTTTAGGAAGACAATTCCTCATCACAAATATTAGAGCGTTTCTGTCACCTATACCTCCTGATAGAAGCTGCAGTGGAGTTTGGGGCCTGCGGGTATGGCAGCTAAACCTGTGGTCCTGAGGTCACTCGCCTACCCATGGCCTATACAGAAGTAGAAAGACCCAAAGGGATGTAGCGACAGCCAGCTCCTAAGGACAGGTGCTGGAGACATTGGTGGCCCTTCCGGAACCTTCTAGAACCTTCGAGCTGGCCATCTCCCTCTTCTACACCCTCTTTCTATAAATGGGGACACTGAAGCTCAGACAGGTAAAGTGATTTACCTACCCGCAGTCACACAGCTTGTGCAATCTTTTCACTGCACCTTCTGCCTCCTTTCATGAAAACAGCAAAAATTCCAAAGGGTCAGGTCGTATTTGCTCTCCTAGGCTGCCCTTAGGCCTGCATGCTGGAGGAGCGCTTCTGCCTCACCCAGACCCCTTCATGGTCTGACATGTAGCTCTGCAAGAGTTACGTGTGTTTGAACCGAAGCCACAGGCATCAGGGACCATGAGGAACAGACGTGTGGGGGGTGGGAACACGCAGACAACGCGCACCCACTAGTGAATTTCTTCTCTAACTCCAAAAAAGCAAAATAGAGCCCTGGGCTCAGACCTCGTTAAAAGGATTTCATCTTTTTTCACTTGGCCATTCCAAGATAAATGCAGAGGACACAGATGCTTGGTTTGAATTCTTTAAAACCAGAATTTGGCATCACAAATCTACTTATCATTCTAACTTGGAGAATCTGCCGTCAGTGCAGACAAAAGGAACTTCTGGTGTGACCCACACGCATCTGTGTGCATCCGGCAGAGGCAGGCTGGCTACTACGCTGCCTTTAGAGTTGTGATTGTGACCTAGTTTCTGGGAAACCTACTAGCATAGATTTTGAGCCTCAGAATCCGAATGGGTCCTGTAATGCACGAGGTTTTTCCTGAGTCAGGTGGAAAGACGGTGTGTGTCCCCAGAGTCGTGATTTGCCCAGGCATCAAACAGCTCCTTCATCCATCTCTGGCTCCCCCAGAGTCAAATTCAAACTCAACAAATACTTATTTATTGAGCCCCTGCTGTGTCGGCCCCATGGGGAATATACACGTGAGGGAGGCACTCCCCTGCTTAGAGTCTAGCAGGAGACAGAGGCAGATGTTCCAAGTGGCATCTCGGAGCTACAGATGAGGGAATAATGGAGTGGGGAGGGGGGAGGAACCGCAGGCTACATCACATTCCCGTGGTATGAATTTCTGTTTTCTCTTTACTAAGTTTGTAAACCATCTTATGGTACTTGGCTGGTAATGCAGCTGCTTTGGGGGAGTTTCACAAAGGTAACTTGGAGAAGCATTACTATTCTGACAGTGACTGCTAGGTTTCCCTGGGAGGGAACATTGCTGGGAGGTGGGGAGGATGAGATTTTCATCAACCCCATCCTGTCTCCTGAATGAATGAAGCTGATACCTGAGGGAGCATTCTAGAAGATAACTAGGCTTCCTTCCCTTCTCAGGTAATAACTGCGATTTTGCTCTTCTGAAGTTTCCATTCAAGCCTGTGCAAAAAAACAAAAACAAAAAAACGATTAGACTTGTCATCCTCATGCTGACAGATCATGGCTACCCTCTTCCTCTTTTTTCTTTTTTTCTTTCCAGAGCTGAAGTTGTAATAAATGGCTCCTCATCACCAGCTGTTGTTGACAGAAGTAATGAAAGCATTAAACACAATATCCAGCCAGCCTCAACCAAATGGAGGCACAACCAGACGCTCTCTCTGAGGATCAGGTAGGGGTAATTACCTACAGGACAGGAGACAGACTTGGCCTCCCTCAGCGCAAGCCAGCAAATTGTTGCCCTCCATCATCTAAAGAAGTCAGGATCGAAATAAAAGGTTTACCCCCCCACTGAGGCAGGTTTCCTCTGTAAGCAATCAATTGGAAATAAAATTCAAGGCCAGCCCAGCCACCCAGCACATGTATGCAGCAAGCCGGACTGGGGAGGTGGCGGGAGCACCCGGCGAGGTCCTGGTTTGGAAGGACTGAGGCTCTTAGGTGGGCAGCAGAGAGAGCCTGGGGGCGCAGGGGCCACAGCTGGGGACGCGGGGGCCGCAGGTGGCCTCTTGCAGAGGACCCGGAGTCAGCCATCCTTCTCTGGCTATAAGCGGCGTTGCCTCCTGGGCCTGCCTGGCATCCATGTCCTCTTTGTGGCCAACAGCCCCCTCTCTATTGTCTTTGGCTAGCTGCCCCTTCCCACACTCTTCTGGCTTGAGTAGGCGGCCCTTCCCAGACCACATGAAAATACACGGCCACAGCTGAGCATCAGGTGACCCAGGGACAGGCATGGCACCTGACCGCAAAGGGAGAGTCTGTTTCGCCAGAGCAGCTCTTGTCCTGATCTTTACAGAGTGATTTTTTTTTCAGAGCTCTCCTGACATAGTTGGGTGGTAGGAATGAGGAAGGTAGAGGGGGAATTACAACATCAGCCCTTTCGCCACTTGACTCGAAAGAACCATCAAGGACCGGTCAGTGTGACCCAACCCTTCATTTCCAGGCAGTGCGTTGGGGGTCAGAAGTGCTGACATGAATCAGACATGCTGATAGAAGCAGGCAGGGCAGGGCAGTGGGATGTACACACTAGCAGTATTGCATCTTATAAATAGCTGCAAACAAACAGATCATGCGGAGGCAAGTACTTCATTTTGTAAGGGAACTAAGAGGGCTGGTGGGGAAAGGAGCAATGGGTTTTGAAGGATAACTAAGAGTTTGCCAGGCATGCCAACGGCATCCCACTTGCACACAGCCTGAGGTCTGGCGTTTGTGCTCAGTGCTGCTGGAGCACAAAGCAAGAGGGGGGAAAGGGGGCAATGAGATAGGGGCGGTAGCCAGGATCCGCTGGGGAGAGCCTTGACTCCATGTGTAGCTGCCAGCCTCCCCAGGTCATCAAGAGGGGAGGAAGCAGAGAATGGGGAGGTGGTGCACGGTGGTCAGCCTTACCCTTACCTTCCGACAGTGTCACTACATAGAGCCAGGAGGCACCCTCTCCCGGTAGGCTCGCTATCAGAATGAAAAGCCCCCACCCCTGAGTTTTCAAGGCTTAGTTTTTGGGGAATAAAGCATGAAATCCGGGACCTGGCAGCTGAGAAGCCCTCTGAAGAGCACTCAGTGCCTCTTCTGAGGCCCACAGGGCAGGCCTGCAGCCCCATCGGGCCTCCCCAACAGCCACGTCACTACCCCTGGAATCCGAGAGAATGTGGGCATTAGTTTGTAGGCTGCCATAACAAATCCCCAGCAACTGGGTGGCCTCAAACAGCACGAATTTATTCCCTCCCAGAGCTGGGGCCAGAATTTGGAGGCTTCCCTCTGAAGGCTGTGGGGTGTGTGGGGGGAGTCCTTCTTTACATTCCTTGCCACGTGGCCCCATCACTCCCGTATCTGTCTCTCATTTCATGTGGCCTCTCTGCTGTGTCTCTGTGTTCCCCGTGTCCTTTATAAGGACACCTGCCAGTGGATTTAGGGCCCACCTGAGTAATCCAGGAGATCTCATCTCAAAATCCTCAATTAATTACATCTGCAAAGATCCTGTTTCCAAATAAAGCCACATCACAGGTCCCAAGAGTTAGGAGATGGATGTGTATTTTGGGGGGGGGGCACTATTTTCTCCACTGTACCACCTGAGTAAAACCCTCCCACGAGCACACGCCCAGCTATGATCTCCATTTACCCTCCTCCTGCCACTAGGTAGAGAAATGGACAACCCTCCCTCACTGACCCCCACAACTTTCAGAGAAGACCAGGCTGTGTGGCCTTTGCAACAAGGTGCACACACACAAAAACAATGTGCCTTCACCTGGGAGGAAAAGAATTTCCTCCAGTTGCCTTCAAGTAATCACCAAAATTATTCATAATAAAAGATTCTGCAAGTGATTTGGGATGATGTTTAATAATTGATAGTAATTTCTCGTTAATTAGTTAGAAATTAATTCATTCACCGGGGTGTTTATTTATGGGCTTTCTGGGGGCTCTCTTTGATTTTAAATACTTTGGGCTAAGTAATTGCAAAGGTTTTAGCAATTTCCAAACTATATTACTTAGTCAAGTTGTATATTCCTTGGGAAAGTGCAGTAAATAAAAACAATGCCTCTGTTTTCCATTAAGAGAAACAAATTGATCAGCAAGGGGTTTTCCTTTTCCCCTGCATGATTGCAGTAGGTCCAGGTCATTAACAAGGAAAGAGGCGTGGAGGAAGAGAATGGTGCTCTGCCGAGCAGTCTAGCTGCTGCTTGGCTACCCCAGTGGTTCCCAAACCTGGTCATACATGAGTCACCTAAGGAGCTTTTGAAAGCGAGCTGAGATCTGGGCTCCTCTCAGACTCCGAATTTCTCAGGTGTCAGCCCAGAGCTTCTAAATTCTTTATAGTTCCCCAAGTGATTGAATGCATCCTTCCTGAGGTACACCACAGGTTGTGAACATCTCAAATGCTGCAGGCTCTCAGACATCAGTGTTACCACCCATACAAGGGGCAGCTATCTTGCAAATCCTCACATTTACAAAGTGCCTGAAGATTCGGTCCCTCCAGGGCTCTGTGGAGAAGCAGCAGACTGGCATCGTTGTATCTGTTCTAGATTGGGGCTCGCTGTAGGAAATGAAATTCATTTCTGCTGATCTGGGTACCAAATTCCTTCTCTCGGTGACTTGAATAATTTCTAAAGATCTTTTGGGCAATTTAGAGAGTTCCTTAAGCAAAGCCTCCAGCTCGCATCCTCCGATTCCTGGGGGCAGGCCTGTATGGTTTGAGGAAAACGTCCCTGGTGATTCTGAGACGACATCCATTTTTCTGACCACACTTTGTCCATTCTTTGTACTTTGATAGATGAATCTAGAACTTTTCCCCAAATCAAAGTCATCCTTGTGCTTAGAGAGGGAAGTGTGATGTGGGATGACCACTGTCTGGGTTGGCCTGAGGCTGAGAGGTTCCCTGAGACATGGACTCCTTCCAGAGTCCTCAGCGATGAGCTCATGTTGTCCAAATAGAGTCATTTTCCAAGGCAGTGATCACATCTCCTGGGAAGAGGGTATGACCACAGATTGGCCACTTCCATGAGCCTCTGGGTTGTTTCTGACAATCCCTGCTTGGAACCTATTCTCAGAGGGCATCGGAACTTTGAGCTCCATCTGTGTGCTGGCTGAAAAGCCCTGCAGAGTAACTGAGGACAGGAAAAGCTGGAGTGGCAAAGGGCAGCTGGCAACAAGGGGCCTTTTTTCTCATGTGTGTTCGGTTTTTTTATAGGAAGCAAATCTTAAAGTTCTTGGATGCTGAAAAGGACATTTCTGTCCTCAAGGGGACTCTGAAGCCCGGAGACATTATCCATTATATCTTTGACCGAGACAGCACCATGAACGTGTCCCAGAACCTCTATGAACTCCTCCCTAGAACCTCTCCGCTGAAGAACAAGCACTTCCGGACTTGTGCCATCGTGGGCAACTCTGGGGTCTTGCTGAACAGCGGCTGTGGGCAGGAGATTGACACGCATAGCTTTGTCATAAGGTAATTGCAGCACCGGCTCTGGGCCCAAAGCGACAGGCATTTAAGTTAAGCAGTGCCAGTTGTCCCAAGAGGCTGAAACAATACACACTGTTGGGTTCATCCCCAATCTCAACCTTAACACATTAGAATCACCTGGGGAGCCTTCAAAAGTCCTCATGTCCAGGCTGTACCCCAAACCAATTAAATCATTCTGGGGGGTAGGGGGATATGTGGCCCAGGAAGCTCGAGGGCTTCTGGTATACCGCCAAGGTGAGAATGGCTGGTCCAGCACAGAGGTAGCCTGTTTTTATCAATAAAGTTTTATTGGAACACAGCCACACCTATTCACAGTCCCATCCTCATTAGCTGCTTTCTCATTACATCACAGTTAGATGAGCTGGGCAGAGTTGAAGATTGTAACAGAGAGATCTTACGGCCAGCAAGCCCAAAATATTTATTATCTGGCCCTTTACAGAAAAAGTTTGCTACCCCCTAGATAAAGTCTGGTACAAAAGTTTAGTTAAAAAGCTCTCCTGGGCTGGCCGGTTGTTGGTCCCAGTGTGCAGAACTCTTTTTCGTGTTCTGAAAGGTGGTACTCTACTTACCCTATAGTCAAAATCTGGCAAGTGAGGGAGGCAACAGAGAAACTTGGATTTTTATACTTTGCCCATCACTCACTGAAATACTGGCTCTCATTTTTCAGTCTCCTGGGACACATTTGGACACAGTTATCCGTGGCCCTGACACCTGACCACCAACCCAGACAGACTCAGAAACAAGGCCCTGCTGTCCCCTGGTCAGAAGGAGGACCCAGAGAGCCTCCTTGCATTTCATCCCAAACAGTGTCCCAGCCCTGGCAGGGCTGCATATGGCATCTCATGTTTCTTTTGGGGCTGTCCTGACGCAGAGAGCCTTGTCCTTGGGCTTCAGGAAGCAGCCTTGTCATAGGACTGGGAGTGAAGGGTGTGTTTACTCCTGCACCCACTGTGCTGGGGGGTCCATCACAGCCTAGCTGCCAAACTTGTTTTTGCCAGGTTCTGCCTGGACCTGGCATTGCTAATGGCTCAGCCTCATTTCTAAAGACTGGGGAGTGGGGATGAGTGTGGAGAGGGGATGAGTGTGGAGAGGGGAAGGAAGTGTGGCAGGTTCGTGTGACTGGAAGCCAGAGAAGGGTGAGAGTGAGGCAAGGAGGGAGTGAAAGGTGCAAGCAGAGGGTGAAAGCTGCCTCCACTAGGGTCAGATCACCTCCCGGAGTACCTGGCAATGTTGAGGGCAGCCTTTCTGACCTGGTGTCCCACATGGAAGCTGTGCTGTTCCCATATCCCAAGTTTCAACAGTGAGCTTTCCGAGCTCCACCCAGCCCCTCCCCAGGAATTCCAGAAGCACTGGCAGATTCCAGCCAACAGCTTCCTTTTTGTACATTCACGGCAAGAGAGCAGGGTAGTGTCCAGAGGCCGGCCTGGGCTCTGCTGCCTGCTTATCACGTGACTTGGAGTGCAACTCCCCTTTCTGGGCCTGTTTCATCATCTGAAAGACAAGCAGGTGGGACTAGCCATCCTTGAGGTCCTTCTGTTAGGAACAGTGTCCGCACGCCGGCACAGTGCCCGCAAACTTCAACACGCATATGCACCACCTGAGTTTATTAACATGCCGAGTCATCAGGCCTGCAGTAGGGCCTGAGGCTCTGCATTTCTAATGCCCTTGCTGCCTGTGTGGTGGACTGCCCTTTGAGAGGCTCAGCCACAGCATGCTTTGCTTCTCCTGGGAGTCACGTCCACACCTGTCCACATGGCCTTTGAAAAGAGGGATGTAAAAGCCAAGGGCGGGAGCTCCTCAGACCAGGTCTCAATTGTCCTTGGACCTTTAGGTCTATGCACGTGGCTCTCACAATCTGCACATCTGTGGGGCAGACTTGGGTGGTCTTTAAGGACAATATTCTATGGCTCCGCTGGAACCACTCCTCTCTGTTCTTACCACCCTGGGGATCCTCGTGCCCTCCACCTGGGGGATCCTACACAAAGCCCCCACAAAGAGTGAATAGAGTGTGACACTGGGCACTGCATGAGATGGTATGTGAGGTGCCCAGCATCGTGTACATGTCCACTCCCTCCCCTGTCCTGCCTTGGGGTACATGGAGGTCACCCCAGGATTCCACACCACCATCCTGTAGTATTTGCCCCTGAATGGTAACTCTCTGTGGACCCTGTGTCTCCACCCCACCTGCCTCACCCCACCTGCAGGCCCTTCTGGGTAGTTGGGTCCACCTTCAGACTCCAGCCCAAGCCTGTGCTCAGCACACAGCAGCGGTCCTGGGGGGCTTCGCTGAGAAAATGGACATGGTAAAGGTCCTGGTGGGATGTTCTCAGTCACTGTCACCCCATCTTCAATTAGTTCTCCTTGCTCTGTGTGCATTGGGCTGTTCCTCTGTGTGGGAGATGTGAAAGACCTTGGCCCTCTCAGAAACCCTTCATGGGAACCATGGGAGGACATACTGCACACAGAATGCAACGAGCCTGCAAAACGTGCAGGCTTCAGGCCGAAGTGGCATTCGAGTTGGCTGACTTTGGCAAATGCAAATGGTAAGGAGAAAGCAGCACGAGGGAGGGCATGGAAGCAAGAAGGTAGATTCATGGACCCCAGAGGCTGGTGCTTGATGGAGCCTAGCTTGCATATGTTGCTGCTGGGAGCCGGGGCGGACAGGAATGCTGGTCCCCACAGGGTGCCCGTGAGCCCGCGATGCCAGGAGACTGCCTAACTCAGGTCTTATGTGTGCAGAGTAAATTCCCAGATGCTTGGGGAATCAAAACTTCATTGTTTGGTTTCACACACACACCCTTTCACGAGGGAGAATCCTATGAACAGATAAATCATCATCACGATCATTGTTAACATGTATTAGCATTACCAGGTTCGATTCTATGCGTGTCATGTTTATTTCCACTTGCTCACGACAAGCCTGGCAGGAACATTATAGTTTGTCCCAGCTGTTGCAATGAGGAAGCTGAGGGGTAGAGAGCCAAAGGGCATACAACTAGTCCAGGCCAGGGACAGGCAGTGGGCCCAAGCAGTCAGCACAGGTAGACAGTATCAGAGCAGAACCGTGAACCCAGGAATGTGCCTTCAGAGCCCTCCCTCTGTCACCTACTGTGACCAGGTCACGCCTGCCTATAGTATGGTCATCTTGTGGGCTAAGGGCTGGCTCTCTCGCTTCCTTCCTCTTCTGCTAGATCCGGAACTCCAGAAGGCAGGCATTTTACATTCCGAGGGCCCAACAGATTTCATGCAGCAGGAGACGGTGGTACAGGGATGACAAGAAGTTCCCGTGAGTGCAGGAAGGTGCCCTGGGTCTGTTGCGGAATGAGGAGGAAGCCAGGAGAGGCAAAGGACGGATAAAGTTAAGCCTAAGCAGCAGTGTCTCAGCTTCCCTAAAGGACCACATTGCCGTTTTCTTCGGCAGGTGCAACCTGGCCCCAGTGCAGGAGTATGCCCAGGATGTGGGGCTCAAGACAGACCTGGTGACCATGAACCCCTCGGTCATCCAGCGGGCCTTCGAGGACTTGGTCAACGCCACCTGGCGGGAGAAGCTGCTACAGCGGCTGCACAGTCTCAACGGCAGCATCCTGTGGATCCCCGCCTTCATGGCCCGGGGCGGCAAGGAGCGCGTTGAGTGGGTCAACGAGCTCATCCTGAAGCACCGCGTCAACGTGCGTACTGCGTACCCCTCTCTGCGCCTGCTGCACGCCGTCCGCGGGTGAGCGCCTCTCTGTGCGGGAAGGGTGCCGTCGCTGAGTGCGGGAGGTGCTTGTAGTCCCAGATGCGTTTCCGGGCTGGCGGTACCACTCACCAGTTGCATCGCCTCCGAGAGTCAGCTTTCCTGGAGAAGTGAGGGGGTCGGCAGATGGGTTTCCTCTGGCATGCCGGTTTTGCCCCGTTGGTGGTGCCTGCCGGAGTGAGGGTGCGGAGCTGAGAATGGTCCCCTGATTGGGGGACGAGAACGGAGGGAGGAGTATGTGGGGGAAACTGGTGCAGCAGTTGAGTCGGGAATAACTGTGGCTTAGACTAGGGACAGTGGTCGTGGACGTTTGGGCGGATTTGCTGCTCAGTTTGGAGGAGAGGCAGCAGGTTTCACTGATGGCTTCGATTTAAGGACCCCAGGTAGTGAGAGAAAGAAAACCCCAGGGTGTCCGCGACATGTAGAGCTTGAGCAAATGGGCGGCAGTGGTGCCATTTTCTGTGACAGGGGAGCCTGGGAGAAGCCCATGCAGGTGTGGGGAGGGCGTTCGGGAAGAGTTCTTCCCAAATTGGAGGTGCCTGTTCCAAGCATACCTGACCCCACTCCTGACCCCCCCCCCAAGCTTGGGGCCAGGCCCTGCATCCAGTTGCCCATCTAACCACAAGGCATTTCACAGTCCCGCTCTAGTGACACAAGGGGGCCACTGTGCAGACCCCCACTGACCGTGCCACCAAAATGCTTTTCACTTGGGGCCACCCACAAAGGACTCTTGCTGTCCTCAAAAAGGCCACCCCTGAGGCACCCCAGCCTGTGACCAGCACTGGTCTTATTAGTGTGGATGTCAACACAGGAGCCCATTGTCCCCAAGAAAGACCTAGAGAGACATTCAATACAAGCCAGCCACCCTCGGGCTGATGGAGCACAGTGATTCCCATAGAGACCCCGGGCTCCCTGGGGCCACGGCCCTCGTCCTGGAGGTGGACCTGGCAGGCCTCCCTTCAGCATCACTCCTGTCGCAGAGCAGCTCTGGCGCAGAATCCCTCATCCCATGGATTTAGGCTCCATGCCTTAAAATGTTGTTTCTTCTTGAATGGAGGAAAGTTCTTACATGGTTTGGGGGTCAGAGGAGCTAAGAGAAGGACTGCCCTCTGGTAGAGAGAAAAAAAATCCCCTGGGTGAGGAATAGACAACCACCTGGAACAAACATGCAGCAGAGCTATTTCCAGCTGTAATTGACTTACTTTCACCTGTCAAAATAGCATTAAGCACCAGTAATGAGCCCTTTAAACAAACGGGCTGTTAATCCTGAGATCGCAACACCTTTGCAGGAATTCCCAGGAGGAGATACGGCAGGAGACCGATAGGGCTGACCTCTGCTTTCCATGAGGGCGGGGGGTGGGGGGAAGGGGACTGCAGGGGCCATAGGATGGATTCTGGCCCGTGGCCACGTCCCTCTGTGGAGCCTCCAGGCCCTGTCCCGTGTGGGGTCCGGGAGGGCGTCGCTGGAAAGGTGGGCAGGACATGTAGTGAGAGGACAGGCTTGCCTCTGTCTTGGTGGGAACTTACCTGGTGGTGACTGCAATGCGCTGCGGAGGGATGCAGAGAAAAGTCACTGGAGAAAAGCTACAGTTGGGACTGTAAACCTGGCCGAGAGGCAACCAGCCTAGCATCCAAAACGTTGGCTTTGGAGGTAGGGACTCCTGGGTTCCAGTTCTGGCTCCATGGCTCACTTGGTTGTGTGACAAACGCGAACAGGCCGCTTGTCTCCCTGAGTCCTGCTTCTCTGTCTCCTTAGTAGGGAACACTGCCTCCATCAGAACGTGTGTCCTGTGTGGGGAAGGCATGCAGTCAGTCTGAGCTTCTGTGACCAGGGCAGCGGCTGCCAACCACCACCAAGGGGACAGACTTGTCCTATAGACTCAAAGGCTAGAACTAGGACCGGAGGGTGAACCCACAGGGAGGAAAGTACATTTAGGCTCAGTTTGAGAAAGGATTCTGTAGTAGAGTCACGGAGTATGTCAGATTCACCTGTCAGGAGCGAGTTCTTCACCTTGAAGTTCCAATATGAACTGTAGTATACAGAATACTGTCATTCCCTTATTTAAAAACCTATTGTCCAATCAACCACCTGTTATGGGGTAAGGGGTATATCATAAAAAAAATAGTAAATCATAATTTAAAAAACTTTTTCATTATGCTAATATATACACCATGTGAAATGTATCATTTTAACCATTTTTAACTGTACAGTTCAGTAGTGTTAGGTATATTTGCCTCGTTGTGAAACAGATCTCCAAAACTTTTTCATCTTGTGAACCTGAAACCCTATACCAATGAAGCAACAAGTCCCCATCTCTCCAGCCGCTGGGAACCACCATTCAGCTTCTGTTTCTGTGAATTTGGCTATGTTAGGTACATCATACAAGTAGAGTCATATAATATTTTGCGTTTTTGTGACTGGCTTATTCCACACATAACATCTTCAAGGTTCATCCATGTCACAGAATGTGTCAGAATTTCCTTCCTTTTAGAGGCTAAATAATATTCTGTCATGTGCGTATGCCACAGCTTGCTTCTCTGTTCACCATCAATGGACATTTGGGTTGTGTTCACCTGTTGACTATCGTGAATAATGCTGTTATGAACATAGGTGTCCAGAGAGCTCTGGGAGCACCAGCTGTCAATTCTTTTGGATATATCCTGAGGAGTGGAATTGCTGGATCATATGGTAGTTCTATTTTTAACTTTTTAAAGAACCTCCATCCATACTGTTTTCCCAATGGCTGCACCGTTTTACAAGCCACCACCAGAGCACCAGGGTTCCCATTTCTCCAACATTTGTTATTCAGTTTCTCCACATCCTTGCCAACACTTGTTATTTTGGTTTTGGAACAGTAGCCCATTTTAGCTATTTTTAAGGCACAGTTCACTTAGAAGAAACTCACTCTAAGAGGGAAACCTAGGGGAAAATCTTTACGACCTTGGGTTTAGCAATGGTTTCTTAAGTATGACACAAAAAGCACAGGCAATGGAAGAAAAAATAGATAAAATGGAATTCATTAAAATTAAAACTTCTTGTGCACCAAAGAAACAATATATCAAGAGAGATAAAAAAACACCAAAGAATGAGAGAAAATATTTTTTCAAATTATGCATCTGATAAGAGATTCTATATAAAAATAGATAATACAAAGGAGCTCCGACAACTCACAATAAAAAAAAATTAAATGATTCAAAATGGGTAAAGGACTTAACTAGATATTTTCCAAAGAAGATATATGACTGGCCAATAAGCACATGAAAAGATGTTCCATATCACTAATTATTAGGGAAACATAGCTCAAAACCACAAGTTGCCACTTCACACCCCTAGGATGGCTATTACCCAGGAAGTGGAAAATAACAAGGGTTGGTGAGAATGCAGAGAAATCGGAATCCATGTCCTTGCTTGTGGGAATGTCATATGGGAATCAACTTTGAGGCACCCCAGTGTCTTCACTTTGCAAAGGAGGACCCTGATGCCCACACATGGGTGATATGTGTGAGATCACCCAACCAGTAAGTGACATAAGCAAGAACTGACCACATCCTCTCACTTTAATGCAATGCACCAGATGCAGCAGAAATTCACATCCATCCAGTTTTGGATTTGGGAGCCCAATGGGCTCAGTGGGCTGGGTGCTGCCGTTCTGGAGAAGTGGTTTGAGGCCACCACAGAGGGCAGCAGCATATGAGGACTCCACGTGCCCACCGCAGTTATTCCAAGCACAGGGCAGCTCTCCCACCAGGCGGAACAAGCTGAAAAGTCAGAGCACCTCAGGGTCGCACCAAGTACCCACGGGCCCCTGGGGCCTGGCACAGTCCTGTAGAATCCCCAGCTGAGCATCTCCATGTCATTTTCCCCTTGACCTTGCCTTTGCCATCTCTGATGTGCTTGATCACTCCTTCACATTCAAGCCATCTTTCAGAAGAAAAGCAGCCACCTTCAGGTAGCCATCACATGGTATGAATGCTGCTGGGGTGGCTTGAAACACCCCAGACATGTCCACATACAAGTCAGCATGCTCCTAGGGCTGGTTTAGCATCCCAAGCCATCCATTCACAAGGAGAAAAAAATGGGAGATACTCTAGTAACGGCAGTTAGGGTTGTTGTGAAGACTTAATGAAATCATTTCTATAAATCACTTCCAGAGCCCAATGCTGGTCACACTGAGTCCATGTAGCACTAAATCCTGGCACATGGCAGAGCGAGGCTTCATGTCAAGAGACCTGGACAACCACTGTGTCATCTGGTTAAACCATCCCCTAGGGCATGTTGTGATCATTGACCTGTTTGTATTAAGTATCATCTAAGTTGTAAGTGCCATGGGACAGCGATGATACCACTTCATCCCCATCCCTTGCATAGTGTCTGATACTTAAAGAGCATCTGATGACTGGTCAGGGGCTCTCCAATGAACTCAGATTTGAGAAGAATGTAGGAAAATAGATGAGGGCCACAGATAAGCACCCCCAACACTCCTGTGCCAGAGACCATGCTAAGCTTTATCTCATGTAATGAGAGAACTGCGGCAACTACCCATTTTAAAGACAAAAAACAGAGCCTCAGGGGGTGAGTAGCTTGTATAGGGTCCCATGGTTGGCAAGGGACACATCCAGGACTCTTTTCTTGCTCCTGAGTCACTTACCTATGTGTCCCTATTACAATAACCAAGATATAGTGACAGAGCCCCAGAGGAATCCCGTCCAGGAGGCGAAAGACACAATGAGTTTGAGCTTATGAAAACATTAAGAAAAACAAAAACGGCTTTTATGTTTCAATCAAGAAGAATCAAAAAGAGAAGGGAAGGTGGTGTAGGGGTTACAAAAGACAGATGGAAACTGGACTCCCTGACTCCCGTTCTACATCTCTCTCCTCAGCACAGGAGATCTGTCTTACCTGGATAGGGCCATGAGGCCTTTGGTAGCTTTACTATAGTCCCGCTTCACAGCTCTAAACCAGCAGTTCTCAACCTGGTCCCTGGACGAGCAACATTAGCATCTCCTGGCTACTTGTTAGAAATGCAAATTCTCCAGCTAACCCAGACCTACTGAAGGCGAGGCTCCAGGGGTGGGGCCCAGAAACCTGTGTTTTAACAAACCAACCAGGCAGTTCTGATGCACGGCATACGTATGAGAACCTGTACTCTCAACAAAATCAAGACCAATTAGCATCCCAGGAGAAACTGTGCAGCAAGATGGCTGAGCGGCTGGCCGTGATCTTCCCCAAACTGTACAAAATCGGAGAAGGGCCATCTGGAACAGGCCATCTTTGTCCCAGTTTTCTAAACATGGAGGAAAGATGGACACTCGTGAGTTCTCATCAACCCCAACCCAGAATTTTAAAAAGATGTTCAGGGCAGTGGCTCTCGGACACTGTAAGATGGAGCAGCAAACATCAAGAGCAGATGCGCTTGCTGGGAAATACCAGGTACATGGTCGCTTTTCTTAGGAAGGTGGACAGGGGGACCTGGGGTCAGTGTAGTTATTTCATGTCTTTATTTAAGTCAGGTACTTTGACAAAGTGTTTCTTGAGCAACATAGAGAACTGTGATACCGCTGACAGTTCAAGGAGTAAAAGGGAACAAATATTAACTCTCTTCTCAGAACAACCTTGTAAAAGAGATACTATTTTCATCCCCATTTTGCTCATAAGGAAAAAGGCTCAGAAATGTCAAGGGAATTGCCCAAGGTCACTCCAATGAGGAGGAGGGAGATAAGAATCCCTGCAGATAGGCTCCAAAGTCTCTACTCTTCCCACCCCCACCCCCCACTTCTCATACACTTGACAGATAGACTGGCCACTGTCTGTAGATCATTGATGCACGAAAGACTTTAATCAGATTAACATCGACTTCATGGAGATCTCTAAGAACATGGCACCAGCACCCCCCGTCCATTTTTACCAGTAACCTGAATGAGTGTGTCAGTCATCTGCTTAGCAGATTCATAGGTGATATGACTTTTGGAGGAGTCCCGGTCTTTGGAGTATCAGAGTTGAATCTGAATTTCTCTTCATGGGCTAAAGCAATAAGCCAATCTAAGGGGAAGTAGTTTAGTATAGACAAATGCTAGATTCTCTACTTTGGTTCTGAACAATTGTACGGGTTCAGAGGGATGAAGAGTGCCAACCCCCAGCAGGTTTGTGGTTGCTTAAAGGAATAAAGTGATCTTAGGTCACAGCAATGGATCTATAACATCTTTGAGAGTCAGGAAGGTCAGCAATGACCATGGTCAAATCCCACTTGGAGAATCATATCCTGTTTTGGGTGCCAATCTGGAGAGGGACCACAGTGGCAGAGAAGTCTGGAAGTTGAGAAGTTAGGCAGAAGCATACGAGCAATCCTTAATTTAACCAATACTTACAGACAACTAGAGGCTCCAGGACTGTGCTGGGGAAATGCAAAAATCCATGGATCAAGGCTCCTGCCCTTGAGGGGTCTCACAGATTTGGCCTGTGAGGCTCCAGGTATAGAACTAGGTTTGGGAGAGGATATACAGGAAGTCAGGTTCCAGCTGGACACTGGGAAGAACATTCCAACAACTAAGGATCATCAGACATGAGCTTGGCTGCCTCTTAGGAGGTGGTGAACCCAGCATCCTTGGAGATGTCCAGGCAGCAGTGAATGCCCCTTGCTGGGCCACAGAGAGGGACATCCATATCACACAGAATTGGTGCATTCGTTTGCTGGTGTATTAGTTTGCTGCTGAAATAAAGGACCACAGACTGGGTGGCCTAAACAACAGAAATGTAGTGTCTCACAGTTCTGGAGGCTGGAAGCCCTTCTGGGGACCAGAATCTGTGCCAGACTTCTCTCTCTTTGGCTTGTAGAGGGCCATCTTCTTCATTCTCCCTGTATGCCTGTCTGTCTCCAAACTTCTTCTTTTTATAAGGACATCAGTCATGTTAGATTAGGGCCAACTCTACTGACCTCATTTTAACTTAATTACCTCTGTAAAGACCCTATCTCCAAATAAGGTCACGTCCTGAGCTACTGAAGGTTACGACTTCAACAAACGAATTTTGAGGAGACACAAGTCAGTCCATGACATTCAGGCTAGAGAGCCAGCCTTCGCACTCAGAGATTCTTGGATCCGGCACATTCGTGCTAAGAGTCGCTGAGCACTTGGCTCTAACTCTCGAGATCCTTGCCCACCTGAGGCAGGAACTGGACCTGGGCATTGCACGGACCCTGTGCAGAAGGGCTGCCCTTCGGCTCCCAGGGCCCCTGCCCCAGCCTTGGTGGCCCTTCCAGGGGGCTTCCGGCTCTGCCAGCCTGCAGAGTGGCACAGTGCCCTGGCTGGAATATGGCTGCAGGAATGGGAAACTGGTCAGCAGCTGGTAGTGAGCGGCTCTAATTCAATTACAACAATGAGGAAGGCTGTGACCCACAGAGAGGGCAGCCCGCTGGCAGGAAAGCAGCCTGCTGGCCAGCCCGTCAGCCACCCAGCCCACTGGTCTGGCACAGAGGAGGCCTGTGAGTTCGTGCTTAATTAGGCACCAGGAGTGCTGACCCTAGGCCCTAGGGTGGCACCGATCCAGGGGGGCACCCCAGCCAGGGCTGGAGCACAGATCCAGCCAAGTAGGCCGGCTGCCTGTCAATGGGAAGCAGAAACCTCAGGGCTGCAGGGCAGGCAGAGGGAGGGAGTAAGTATGGTGTCGAGAATAGGGGAAAGACTGGCACAGGTTGGAGATGCCCCCTCCCAGATATGACCATCGCAGTCCACAGAGTGTGTCCCTAGGGCCAGCCACAAGGGGTGAGTCCCCGTCTCCTCCAGTAGACATGAAGTGTGGAAGTGTGGAATTGTGTTCTATGGTGGTGTTACCTACAGAAAAGGAGGGAGGTCTGAGCTACTAAGATATAAGTAGCATTTGGTCATTTTTAAAGAATCATCTTTTATTTTTTAATAGCAATGTTCATAGTAAAAAGAAAAATCCAAATGGTATAGTATAAAAGGATTTAAAGTAAAAAGCACGCTATCCTCCACAGAGGCAGCCTGTTGAACTAGTTTTCTATGTATACCCTTCTGGAAATATCTGCTTTCACGCATAAAGGATCAGGCTCACGGCACCTTGCTAAATTCTGGAGATTATTCCATAGCAACATGCGCCATCCCATTCTCCTTCACAGTTGCCTAGCATCCCACTGTGTCTGGACCATAATTTATATAAGCAGAAGCCATCGGTGGGCATCCGGGGTTTTCCCGATGTTTTGCTGATATAATCATTGCTACAGAGATTGTCTTGTACAGACACCTGCTCTTTAGACATGCTAAAGAGAGACAGATATATGCTTTGCTGGTTTTTAATCGAGATTACCAAACTGCCCTCCCTAGAGGTAGGTACCAATTTGCGCTCCCACCTACGATTATTGAAAATGCCTGTTTTCCTATAACCTCACCAACACGGTGTACTATCCACATTCGTTATCTTTGCCAAGCCAGTGGAAAACAACATCTGATTGTTGTGTGAAATTGGATTCCTTTAATTATGAAAGAGGTTAAATATATATATTTTTTTCTGTTTGGAGTGGAATCCGTTTAGAGTCCAGAAGCCAGCCAGCGAAATGGTCTTACATAGTCCCTGCTGGGCCCCAAGGGACAGAGGGAATGCTGTGTGTGAGCAGCAGTCTCTGGACTCCCTGAGGGGCCGCCTGTAGCAGGAGAAACCCCTCAAATACCCAGTGTTATATTTTTCCTCCTTTCTTTACTGATAGCCTCCCCCAGCCTGAGCTGCAGACCTGGTGGCTGCCTAGAAGGGTTTAGAGTCAGGCTGGGCTCCTTCACCTCCCCTGCCAGGGCCTCCAAAGGGAATCACTAGCCTGTGCTTGCTTGTTTTCATTCATTGCTTGCCCAAAGAATTTTAAACTGTAGAGGAGGAGAAAGGCAAGTAAATGAGTCATTATAACCAAGCAGGGCTAAGTGCTGTGGTGGGAAGAAAACGACATACATGACATCAAGCCATCCAGGGAGGTCCGGGAAGGCTTCCTGCAGGAAGTGACATCAAAGCTGAGACCATAAGAAGAGCTGCCAGCCAGGAGAAGTGTCCTGGAAGAAACCAAGAGGTTCCTCGTGGCGGCGCAGCTACACGTGCCCAGGGGTGGGAGGGTTTCAGGCCCAGATCTCAAGCGCTTCACAAGCCCAGCTGGAGCCACCGGATCTTATTCTGTGGGCTCCGAGAATCTTGGGCAGTGTTTGGTGGCATGGTCAGACTAGCGTTTGGCCTGGCTTACTTGAGTGAGAGCACTGGCTTGGCTAACAGAGGCCAGGGCAACAGGACCCAGCCTCGAGCATCCCCAAGGCCTGACCTGCTCTAAGCTCCAGCCGCAAACTCTGAGACAAAATCTCCCGCTCTCCATCACCGCAAAGCCAGGCAGCCTCACCTTGAGAGGTGCCCCAGGAGGCCACAGCCCTAAACAGTGCTGCCAAGGAAAGGAGAGCAGTGGGCTGCGGGGCCTTCTGATCAGGGCCCAGGCTGCTGATGTGAGTGGAGCCTATGGGCCCCACAGTCCTGTCCCCAGATGTGCAGCTGATCTTGCACAGAGCATTGCGAGGGTCCCTTGACAGCCACCTGTGAAGCAATGCTGCTTCCTGAGGACCTGAGCTCTAGCCCATAAAGTGCTTTTAGCTTCTCAGAGCCCTTTTGGTCCCATTCTCCAAGCACAGCAGCAACCATGCCTGCCCGAGCCTGAGCGCAGGAATCCAGGGAGAGGGACGACTGCGCTTTGGAGATGATTCTACAATCCTCATTTATTGCTGTCCGTGCTCATAAAATAATGGCGCTTAATCGTCCTGGCAATTGGGGTAAACAATCTGAAAAATAATTAGGGCCTTCTCTGAGATTACTTTGCCTTCTAATTAAAATCTCAAGACTGGGATATTAAAGGTGCATTGTCAATACAATGTCTCAGAGGCACCCAGCTAACCTCATTTGGGAAGGCAAAATTAATTAGTTTGTGTTTTAACACCCAGCTGTTATCCTAAGAAAAGAAATGGTCTACACGTTGGCCACACACACCACATCTCTAAATTGGCCAGAGCAACTGAGGAGATATAAAGGAAATTGAGAGTGATTTGTTCCTGCGTAACTCAGTCAGCCTCTATTACAAGCTGCTCATTAAACGGCGCCCCCCCGTGTCCCTGTCAGACATTGCTCAGGAATTCTTGTTTACCCAGGGAGGCAGAATAGGAAATGAATGGGTCCCTCTGTGCCAAGGAGCTCTCGATGCAGTCTGGAGCCTCGTTTGCTATTAACACCTTGCCCAGTGAGCGATTCTGGGTGAACAGCCTGGCACCGGATCTGAAAGGTTGGGCGTTCTCTTCCTGTCCAGCCAGCCACGTTACAAAGCTGTGTGTACCACTGGCATCCCCATTTCTGCTGTTCTGCTTCTTCCCATTTTTCAGTTCCATTCGAGTCCAACATTTGCTGAGGTGCAATAGAAGCCAGGATAATCATTCTAAGCTGTGCTACACAACAAAGCCCAAAACCCTCGTGGTTTAGCACAACAGAGGTTTATTTCTCATCCTCGTGAAGTGGGATGTGGGTTGGCAGGGGCTGTCTTCCACGCAGTGAATCAAGGATCTAAGAGTCTTCTACCTTAGGCTGACACCCTCTTTACAGGAGGCTCTGATTTCTCCAAGGCAGGAGAAAAGAAAGCAAGGGACCTACCCTTGAGGAGCAATGGCCCAGAAGGGACATATTTCCCGTCACAGCCTATCAGCCAGAACAGGTCACATGACCCCAGCCCAACCACAAGGGATGCTGAGAGGCATAGGGGAGTGCATTTGTATTTGTTGAATGCTACTCTCTGCACGGTGCCTGGGCTGCACTATGGACTGAGCCAGGTGCCTTTGAAACCCCTACAAAGGAGTGCCAGGGATGGCCCCTGCCCTGGGGGGGACCACAGCACAGCTTTGCATGGAACACCAATGGTAATGAATTATCAGCCCAGGTTAATAAGCATAATAGCAGTAGTCACAAAGCTCATGATAATGGGGTGGAAGTGATTAACTCAGGTTGAGCTGGGTGGAACAAAGGAAACATTTCCAGGAAGACATGATTCATATGCTGACTTTTAGAGAGGAAAAAAAAGAAGAGCGTTCACCAAGGGGACAGGCAGAGAGGTAAGGTACATCTACGGGCGTTGGCGGGGGTGGGGTGCATAGCACATGACTGTGCAACCTCAGGCCCACCTCTAAGCTACTTGGACATTGCACCAGATTAAACTCTTCCCTGACCCTCTCAGAGCAGAGCACTGATGACCTGAAAAGAAATCCATTTCTTGCCCTGCTAACGCTTTACTATCAGAAAATAAACAAGCCACAAATCCCTAATATGGCATGTGGCCAGTGTTAGGGCTTGAATTTGCTCAGGGAGTGAACGGTCAGTAAGATGCTGTCCTGTGGGGACACTGCCAGTGGCTCACATGTCCCTCCTAGTGTCAACATCAGCTGTAGCCAGCTCATTTCCAGCCACCACCCACCCAGGGGGCAAAAAAGGCCCAAGAATCAGGAGTGGGGAAGCTGCATTTCACCTGAGCTCTACCTATGTAACCAGGTGAATGAGAAGTTTGCCTCTTCTCAGGCAAGTCACCCAGGACCCCCACGTCTTCCTCTGCAAACTGAAAGACAGCTTCATCCAGGAAACCTGTGGGTCACCCACAGACATGGTCTGTTGACTCACACAATGGGGCTTCAGATGATGTTTTAAATTTTGTTTAATTAGTTGCCAACATTTAAAAATTTGGACAATATGCATAAAAATCCAGATTCTGATACTATTAAAAAAAAAAGGAAAAACAGAAAATTTGGCACCACCAATAAAACGGGCTACTCCTTTAGGAGCCACAGTCCCCACCACTCCCTATTGCACTGGCAGTACTTAGGCCTGGTGTTGGTCTTCCTTACATAAATCCCAATGCCTGGCTCACTTAGTTATATCCCCTGGGCTAGATGAGTCCTCCAGGCCAATCATCTTTAAAACTCTGACTATTCTTTATGCTCTTTTCCTTTCTTTTCTCTAACTATGCCTCATTCTTAGGTTCTCTTGGCAAAACCACCTACCAGTTAGAGCACAGCTTCTTAGCCTTGGTCACATATTTGAATTATTGGGGGATGTTTTAAAAACCCCAGTGTCCAGACTGCACCTGGAGGTGGGACCCAAGATCAGTCCTCTCAAAGCTCCAGGTGATTCCAGCCTGGACTGAGCACCACTGAGTCCGAGCTGGAAATGCAATGGGCTCGCTCAGGAACAGGTGAGGCCCTGTTACTGGAGGTGGTGAAGCCAAGGTGGATGAGCCCTTTGCAAGGAAGTGTTGGAGGATCCAAACAGTGCCCCTAGAGTTCTTCCTGCGCCTCCCTGTCTTTGCTTCCAGGGTCCTGACAAGCTCAGCTCAGCCCCATAAGCTTTTCTGCACTACAATGGCAGAGGTCAGGAGCATGGCTGCAAAGCCAAGAACATTCCTAGCTGGCCCTTCACAGGAAAAGTTTGCCGGCCTCTTCTCTAGATTCCAGCAAGTCAAGGTCCAGCCCTGTCTATGTGGGTGACCTTGGGCAAGCCACTTCCCTCTCTGAGCCTCCTATCTGCCCCTGGACCTACTGGCAGGCTTGTAGTGTGTCCATAAATCACGTCTGTGAAAGTGCACGGCGTAAGGAGGGTTCCATTGCTTGGTAAATGGTGGCTGTCAGTCCTCCGTGAAGAGAACTGGAAATCAGTCACCAGAATGTTCCCTTTGGTTCCTGGAGCAGCAGGCAGCAGGCTACTGGACAAGATAAAATTTTCCTCTTCCTAGAAGGGATAATTCACAAACTCATGTTTCTTTTTTTGTTTATTTTCTTCCCCCCACCCCCTTTTTTTTTTTCAGATACTGGCTGACCAACAAAGTTCACATCAAAAGACCCACCACCGGTCTCTTGATGTACACCCTAGCCACACGTTTCTGCAACCAGATCTACCTCTACGGCTTCTGGCCCTTTCCACTAGATCAGAGCCAGAACCCTGTCAAGTACCACTATTACGACAGCCTCAAGTACGGCTACACCTCCCAGGCCAGCCCCCACACCATGCCCTTGGAGTTCAAGGCCCTCAAGAGCCTGCATGACCAGGGGGCTTTGAAACTGACGGTCGGCCAGTGCGATGGGGCCACGTAAGGTGGGCACCCCGTGGGACTCAGTGGCTCACACTTCCTGCCAGCTACACCACAGGCAGATGGGAGTCAGGGTGGCACAAACTATAGAACAAGCAGGCTAGTGGTTTTCTTTGTTAAAGTGTTAAACAGTGACCAGAATATATATATCTATACCTGCATATATATATTGACCTGAGTATTTATAACTGTGTGGTGTTCATCTAGCATTAGGCAGATAAGCCACAAGAAGAAGGTGTGGAGAAACCCACCGGCCCCGGATTGGGACTCAGTCCATCTTTGGGGGTGGAAGGACTTGACGTGAAAAGAAGCCAGTCCCATGACTTTGGGTGACAAACTGCCTCCCAGGTTGGAGGGATCTTTGGGCTCATGGATGAATGGAGATATGTGGAGCCCAGGTGAGCCTAGGCTCCGAGGGGACAGCTTGACCCAAGTCTAAAACAGTGCTGTTCACGCAGGAGGGAGGCCAGCCTGTTCAGCCCAGCAAAGGAGCGCAAGGACACCTTGCAGAGGCCACGTCAGAGCTGACGGTCTCGCTCCACCTACTTAAGAGTCTAACTGCCCAAGGGACAAACCACGGTTCACCCACCCATCCTAGATGGGCCTCCGCAGCTGTGGGAAGAAGGCTAGAGGAGACACAACGGACAGTTTATACTCTGGCTTTGCAAGAACCACCAAGAACCCGGATATAGCAGACAGACAACACAAAAGAGCTGTGGCAAATCATGTTTTTGAAAAATCTAGGACCAGCTGCTAAGGGGCGGAGCTCCATCCCAGAATAAGGCAGAAGAGTGTCCAAAATGTGGGGTGGTTCGGGATGTTCTTTACACTAATTTGACTCCAGCAATGAGGCAGGGTCCCTGGGATGTCACCCTCCAGGTTAGCCCCCATCCTGCCCTGTTAGAATGTCACATGAGGGATGTACTGTCCCCTTCTGCCACCAGGGAAGCCACAGCTAAAGCTTGAAAGGGCACTGTGAAGATAAATGTCATCCTTTTTAAAATATATATGATTGCCTTTCTGGGTGCCTCACAGAGCCCCAGAGTGTGAGACCTGGAAGAATGTTAAACATCTAGCACCATTTCTCTGCAAAAATCCACTCTCTTTGCTTTCTGCATTGTGCACTCCATAGGGCCTTTACACCAGACTGCTGTATCAATGTCACTTTCCTGTCACTTCCCCATCCTGGTGGTTACCCTAGCCAGCACCAGGCTCCAACATTGTTTTGAACTCGACAGGGAAAGTTTCCAATATCCATCCTCTACCCCCCACTACCATCCTTTCCACGGAGGCAATGATTTTAGAATTTTGCAAAATCCTTTTTTCCACCTATTAAGATTAGTAGTTAAGACTTCTTTTTTTTTTGCCCAAAACCAAATACTGGACATAATCTCCCCAGGGAAATCTGGGCTCGATGCCAATAACTTAGGGTCTGGAATCACGGGTCACATATAGATACGCAGTAACCAGCTTGATTTGTTAGATGTAGTCCCTTGCCTGATAAATAATGGTATTTTAAAACATATTTGGAAGATAAGTAAAAAAAACATTATCTTGAAGGTGAGGGGAGTTACATAACCAAGATCTGCTCCCAAGCATATGAGACAGGACATAATTAATCAGTGGCAATTCAGAACAGGACATTTGCTCTAAATTAAGGGCTGATGGGAAGCGAGTGGAGGCGATCCTCAGAACCATTAACCCCACACATGGGCGCTGCAGCTCCAAGCCACCTCTGGGACGCTACATCTCTGTGTGGCTCTGTTGATGCTTGAAGTCCGAAATCTGGGATTTGTGCTATAAAATGAATATTTTAAAAACAACTGCTCTAACAGACTCTGTGGGAACGAAGTGGTTTGGACACCTCACAAGAAGTGGAAGTAATTCGTATACTGCTTTATGCTTCTCCAGGGCCTTTCACGTTGCGGACCTCAAAGGCCCTGGGAGATATTTCATTCCCAAAGCTCACAGTGCCCCGGGGAACAGGTGAAGTTGGCAGCAGGGCCTCGGCCGATTAGCCTTGGCCTTGGATTCCAGAACGGTCCTGCGGGGAGCCCCGGCGTTGGGGCCTGGTGTTCGCCACTAGCACCCCTCCCCGCACGGAGCTAGCAGCCCAGTGCTCTTTGGGAAACACGCTTTTCTTTCTGTCCCATGTTGGTCTTGGCTGCTCAGACGGATGCGGTGAGAGGTGAGGCAGAAGGAGCTCTCACGCCTGCCTACAGTTCCTCCCGAGAGAGGCTGGGGATCCGGGACCATTCGCACGCCTCCTCTCCCGGCTCAGGGCCTGTGCTGCCAAGATGGCAGGAGCTCCAGGGGCCTGGGTTTCCCTCACACCCCCTCCTCCTCTGTCTGGACCCACCACAGCTAGCCTGGGGCCCCACGGAGGCCCGGCCTCTACCTGATGCATTGCCTCGCCTGCAGGGGTCACAGGCACTCCGGGAGCAGGCGACCCTTATCACCGCCTCCTGGGACCAGCAGCCAGTCCCCACCATCACCCACACCCTAAAGGCCCTCAGACCTCCGTGCACCTCAAGTCCCCAGCTGACCCCCATCATCCGCCTCCTCCTTTGCTGGGGAGACGGAGCCCTGGGAACTGGGATCTCTCCGCCAAACCTCCGCTCCCTTACCTCCCTTTCACGTTCCTTCTCCCATTTCCGAGGAAGCACCTTGGTCCTCTTGCCAGTGAGTTGCCCTCGCACCCTCAGCCACGCCTCTACCACGTCCTCTGGTTCCCACATAGATGTTTCCCCCCAGCCCGGCTCCTGCAGCCTCCTTGCTCGCCTTTCCCTCACCACCAGGCCTGGGAATGGGTCTCAAAGGCCCCAGCTGCCTTCCCTCAGGACCCCCACCCTGCCTCCGTGCTCCAAGGACCAGAGACTCCGCGCCCCCAGGGTGCCCGTCACCAGCTGTCCCTCTGCAGCGCTTGGCTGTACAGGGACCCCTCCCAGGCACTCCCTGTCCCTCTGCCCAGGATGCCATGCGCTTGTGGTTCTTCTCCTCCCTTCCCGATGCTGCTTCGTCATTCATGTATGTATGTATTTATTTATTTATGTATTTATGACTAATTTATTGACCCCTTACCTTGATCTGAAAAGGGGCCAAGGTAGGTCTGAACATCACATTCCCTCTCTCCCCTGGCCCCTCTGCGTAGACGTTTCCTGCATCGCGTCCTCTCCTCTGTGCCCTTTTGTTTCATCCCACACTCTCCACCCACGACCTCACGCCCCGCTGTGGGGCCATCCTCCACGCTCCCTGCAGCCCAGGGCCTCTTCCCAGTTCTGGGCTCAGACTGCACTCACTCACTGGACCCCCACCTCACCTGCTCCTCCAGAGCCAGAAACTCATCTCTGAAGCCAAGTGCATCATCTCTGCTTCCCTTCCTCCATTATTAAAAGCCCCATATGGGATCCTTTCAACCACCCAATTCTAAGACCTAAAAGTCGTCTTCAGCTCATCTGCACACATTCCCTTGCTCTTCCTTCCCACTAGCACGACCCTGGCCTTCTTGCCACTTGGGTGATTTCCTTAGCGGGCTCCTCTCCCAGACTTCCCCCAGGCATGCTTGCACATTCTCCAGTCCATCCTGATCATGCATAGCGATTTTTATCTCCACCCATTCACACATTTTTACAAGTGTCCGTCACCCACAAAATATGACATTACAAAAAAATGACCTACAGACCACCCAGTAAGGCCCATTCTCCCTTCACACCCTGAGCTGGTCCGTGCAGAATAGCTGTCATTCTTGGGAGGGGTGCCTGGTTTCCCTGTCTCTGTGCCTTCGGTCCTGCTGTTCTCATCTGGCATATTCTCTTCTGTTTCCTGCAAGGCCCACGCAGAAACCACATCTTTCATGAAGCGCTCCCTGATCTACCAACTGCTGGGATCGCTCCCTCTGCTGAATCACCGTAGCACTTTATTTGTACCTTTCTCATGGCACTTACCATATTCTGCCTTGTATTATAGTGACTGTGCCCTTGTCCTATGACCGTTCTTAGATTGTAAGCTCGCCAAGGGCAGGGACTGTGTTTTATTCATTGGTGTCCATCACAGCACCAGGGTGGTGCCTAGCACACCACAGTTGCTCAATAAATGTTTGTTGGATTAAATCCTTAATGCCTGTCAAGGGCCGTATGATTAATGAGGTCCTTTGGCATCTGCGATGTCCCAAGAACCTCCAAAAAATCATGTGAATTGGGCAGATGCAGAAATCGTCGTCCCCATTGTATATATCATAAAACTGAGGCCAAAAACTGCATTAAGCCCCAAAGCTCATGGCAGACTTAACACCTGGGTCTTCCCATCCCCACTCCAGGGCTTTTTCTGTCAGTCCTTATGTTTGGGTCACTTTATCCCAAGCACAGTCCAGGCATCACTTTCGCAGAATCAGGTGGACCCTGGTATAGACGGCAGCCTCAATGCCCATCGACACGGGCAAAATACCCCTCCTTCTGGGGAGGACAAAAGCCACTCAGGTTTTCCCAGGCCCAGGGGGTGGAGCTGTGGGACCTCATAAAGCATACCCGCTGCTGCTGTCACGGGGTAGAAAACCATCTGCCCAGATGGCAGAGACCAACAGCTCAAAGGGGCTGCTGTTTGATAAATCTCTTCATGCCTACTTAAGGCTCCCCTTCCAGAATGAATGGAACAGGGGCATTTGCGGAGGCCAGTCATGCGTGCTGCCTCATGAATGCCCCAAATGGTGTCCCGGGACACTGCAGTCTGCCCCCGCCCACCTGTCTTTCCTGTGTGCTGTGAGATGTCGTCATCTCTTCCCAGGAGAACACCATTTTGCTTTGCCTCTCCTCTCCGGGGCTCTGCCCCTTGGCTTCCACCAAGAGCAGGGTGAGCCTGGAGGTCCCAGTTGCAGCTCCTGGGAGCTGACCCGGGGCAAGGCGGAGAGATGGCAGGACGGGAGGAGGGTGGCAAGCACTCTGAGGCATCTCTCGGGGAAGCAAATACACAAGGGGCTCTGTTCTGTGGCAGGCCACCCGCAACAATGGGAGGTGTCCATGGTTGCTACCGAGAAGCAACAGTTTTATCACCCTTCATGATGAAGGTAAGAGTTTAATTTCCGTCCTTAGCAGTCAGGTGGGGCCAGATCCCGCATCCCATGGCTTTGCAAAGCCACCGAGACCCAGGCCACCCAGTTGGTCTAAAATCAGCCCAGCTGTCTGCAGCCAGTGCCCACTAGAACCACGCAGCAAGGATGCCAATGGTCCCTCGTGGTCCTTCTCAGTTTCCTTACCACCCCCTCAGCAGCCCTCCTCCCCCTAGAACTTGGGGTGGAAAATGGGATTCCCACAGGATTCCAAAAACTGTGTCTGGAGAGACCCCCCAAATGCTCCAGCCTCGACAACATGTTCAAATATTAAAAGGGCTTCTCTGAAACTGCCCCAGCACCCACTTCGAGCAGCCAGTCCTTGGGGAGTTAATAGGAAATGAGAAGTGGGGGGCCAAGAAGTGGGGAAACTGCCCTATGCCCCATGTGGACCCTGCAGGCCAGCCCAGCCGAGGAGGAAAACAGAGTCCATGCCAAATATTGAGGGGAAGCAAGCTGGCATGGGCTCTGCAAGACCCCCCTTCGGTTTAGTTCAAAACGCCTTCGTTTTCTAAAATGAGGTTGTCATCGTGGAACTGCTAGACAGAGTCTGTGAAGGGATGACTGGCTCATCAGAATAATTAGCACTTAGTGGAAGTTGCATGTTTCAAAGAGGACTCACCCTGGCGTGAGCTGTTTTGCTCAAGGGAAGCCAGCCTTGTGCATTCCAGTTAAAGTTGCAACTGCTGGTGTCTTCTCATCTGTAAAATGGAGAAGAAGGCACCTTCAATGAAAATAAAAGATGGGGAAGAGAGAGAAGTTGTGTAGGGGGAGCTGGTGGGCGAACAGGTTCGATAGAGCAAATGAACTGCCAGCTGTGCATTTTCAGGATTCTGCTTGTGTGATCGCCCTGCTTAAATATGTCAGGGGCTTTCCTTCACCCTTGGGAGAAAATTCCAAGCATCTTACCATGGCTTACAAGGTCTCGGAGCCTCCTCCACTCTGGCTCACTACATTCCAGCCCCACAGGCCTTTTTGCTCCTCCTGGAACTTTCCAGACTCATTCCAGTCTCAGGGCCTTTGCACTTGCTGTGCCCTCAGTCTGGAAGGCTGCTTCACCAGCTCCTTGTGGGCTGCCTCCTCCTCATCTTTCAAGTCTCAAATTGAAGGTCACCTGCTGGAGAGTCCAGGTCTGGTCTCCCTCAGCTAATTACTCTCTATTCCAGGGTGGTCTTCAGAAACTATGTGAATTACCTTATTTATGTCATAGTTCTCAACCCTAAGAAACTTCATCAAAGATACCCACACCCAGACCCCACTCTGGATAAGGTAAATGAGTATCTCTGGAAACTGATCAGGCATGTCCTATTTTTCACAACCTCCTTGCAGTGCACAGCCAGGATGGAGAAACGCTGACATGTTTTCTCCCTTGCTCAGTGCCTGCCTCCCCCTCCAAAATGTAAGCTCCATGGGGGCGGGGGCCTGTCCCACATGTTCACGGAAGCATTCCCAGCTGCCGGAACTGTGCCTAGCACGAAGTAAGCACTTAATAAAATAAGCACGGGCTATCTGGATGTGTGAGTGCTTTGAAGGAAGGTGCACCCTGTTGACCCCCAGAGCGGGATGGAGTCCCACCTGAAGCAAAGAACCAGGGCCTCCCCAAGGGAGAAGCGGTTGTCCCTCTTCCTCAGCTTGGTCTTGCATCCATGCCCTATGCAAGGTGCCTCCATAACACCTATCCGGACAATGGCCCTGTGTGTTTTATTGCTCCTATTTTACAGATTAGATTACCAAGGTTCTCAGAGGTTAAAAACATGTTCCTGATGCCAAAGCCAATGCTTAGCACCAGCCCACCCTGCAAGCCCCTGAAGGCCACATAATGCTCTCAACCTCTTCCGTCTGGGCATCGGGGAGCCTGCATGCAAGGAGGGAGAAAATAGGTTCTTCTTTCCACCCAGAATCTCCACAGGCTACTGCTCTGCACTGGCTTTTCCTGCAGGCAGAGCTGACATAGACTCAGAACACACTTGAGCAGCAATGTCTGTTCCTTGCCACCTGGCTATGAGCTACCGCCTTGAGCCTGGAGGTCCCAGTTGCAGCTCCTGGGAGCTGACCCGGGGCAAGGCGGAGAGACGGCAGGACGGGAGGAGGGTGGCAAGCACTCTGAGCTACCTTCCCCAGGTGCCCCCATGCGGTTCTGCGGCCAGGGTCCATTCTGATTGGTCAGGGCCCCTCTGAGTTGTTAACTATTTTGAATATCACCTCCCACCTCCCCCACACACACACACTCCCAGGCCCTCCAGGCAAGAGGGCTGCTGGGGCACCTGGACCACAGGGCAGGGCACCAAAGCCTCAACTCATTGGTGTTTTCCTGAAGCCACACCTGGCCGGCTTGCCTCCCACTTGTTTTCCATGACATCCTTGACCCAGAGCAGATGTTCCATGCAGCTCATGTGAGCACAGATTGCAAATTCAACTGTGGTGGCATCGAGAGGCACAGAAGAAGGACAGATCTTAGGAGAGTGAGTCAGGACTGGGAATGGGAAACGATGGCCTTGAATAATGTCTGTGGGGCACAAAAGGGCTGGAGATTGATGGGAAATGGAAGGAGTAGCAGAGGGCCAGAAAAGAGCAGATCACATTTACTTTTTTTATTGGAATAGTTGATATACAATATTATATTCGTTTCATATGTACAACATAGGGACTCAATAATACATTACTAAATGCTCACCGCAGTAAATGTAGTTACCTGTTACGGTACCAAGGTATTACAATATTATTGTTATATTCTCTATGTTGTACTTACCCTCCTATGACTAATTCATTTTATAGTATTTCTTGAATATGAACTAAATGCTTCACACGGACTGACCCATTTAATCCTCGCAGTCATCACTTGAAAGTGGATGCTGTCATTATGCCCACTTCATAAACGAAGCAGCTAAGGCAAAGCGGTTTATTAACTTGCCCAAGTTCAAAAAGCTAGAAGTGGTTGAGCTGGAATTTGAACCCAGGTCCTCTGGTTGCAAAGTGGTGCAGGAAGCCCCTAAGCTTCTCCTTGGCCAGCATCTCTCAGTTCCCTGAGGGTTACATTAGCCTTGTCCTGAGGGATCCAGCCAGTTCCCACCAGAGCTGTTCACACCAATCTTAGCCACCACCGCCCCCCCACCCCCAACAAGCTGTCACCTCCAGGCCCACAGAGTGGACACGCTCTTTAGTACAGTGACAGTGACAGGCTCTGGCTGCACACCCTTGAGCCCTGTGGATGCAGCTGCTGCCATTTGAACTTGGCAGGGAAACTGGGACTAGATATCCCCCTCTGCACATACCGGGCCACGGGCCCAGTGTCTAGAGATGACATGGGGGCAGCCAGCCCACAGGGTGCTAGAAAAATGTGGAATCACCCTCTGGCAGAGGCCAGCTTGGAAGCCAGAAGTTAGACTAGTGAAGCAGAGAACAGAAGCAAATGAATAAAAAGCAAGAACACAACAGATAACAGGGTGGGAAAGGTCATGGTGCTCCCCTGTGAACTCTGCAAGATGTCCCCAGCTGCCCTAGTCAGGACCCTTGCTCTAACAGCCTGCCTCAGAATCAGGTATCACACCAGGCAGGGTTACAGCAGAGAAGGGGCCTCCAGCCCTCCTTTGAAGCCCTCCTTTGCATCAGGAAATCTGGGGGCCCCAAAACACCCAGGCCCTAACCTTTCCTGCAGTGTCCCATCTAAGCAGTGTGGGTCCAGCCACTTCACCTCCTGTCTCTGTTTCTTTATCAGCAAACTATGAATAAGAAGACCTGCCTGCAGGACGCTGTGGTGACTGAGCCTGACAAGGTCTCTTGAGTCATTACCCACAGCAGGCAACCATGCACGACAACTCACGGCCTTCTCGGGGCCCCTTTCCAGCCAAGAAGGTGAAGACTTTGGTATGGGAACTGATGAGTTCCCACGTGGCTCAGGCCGCCTCACTGGCTGTTGTTGAAGTGAGTGGTCAGGGCCTGGCAGGCAGTAGGCGTTCAATGATGAATGAATACCTGTTGAATGAATGAATGAGTGATGCCCAGTTCCCTGAAAGTTCTTCTGTCCAGCTGCTCAGCAGATGGGCTCCCCCAGGCCTCAGTTTCTGTACCTGAACAAAGTAGGTATGTTTCTCTGCCTCCTGCTACCGGAAAGCACACCTGGGACCATCACAACGTAGCAGATAGCTGCAGGTTTTGAATGCCATTCAGCTCCCCTTTATTGTCAACCCCCTAATTCCCCATGCACACCAGAAGAGGCACTTTTCCCAAATGGCTGGGTGTCCCTGCAACAACCGAGTCAAGTAGCCTTTGTACCTTCCATCCACAGAATGTCTGTCATGAGCCCGCCACTGCATCGGGCACTTTGTCTAGACTGTCTCCTTCCTCCATTATCTTCAAACCCAGATTATTCATCCCCATTTTATAGGTGGGGGAGCCAAGGTCCCAGCTCATCAGATGCCTAGTAAGTGGCAGAGCTGGCGTCTAACTCAGGTGGAGAACTCCTTCTATGAATCTCTACCTCCCTAATCTACAGAAAATGGAGTGCATTCCTCATTTGTTTGTTCACTCATTCACTCATCTCTTCACCCATTTAAGAAACATCAGGGAGTTCCCATGGGACACTGTGGCACATGGACACCCTGTCCTTGCTCCTGAGTCTCACAGTCCGTGGTGGGAGTCGGGGACACACAGCACCGCGCGGAAGGTGCTGATAAAAGAGGAGCTAGCAGATCGCTGCTGGAGGAACTCTCCGCAGAAGGGCACACCACGGAGAAGGACTGGGCAGGGGGCTTCAGAGAGAGGGACACGTGAGGTCCTACAGTGAGCGAGGGCTCTCCCTGATGCTAGTTCTTCAACTTACCCACCCCAGCTCCTTCCGCTTCCACTTGGCCTTTCTCTCTATGACACCCTTTACTACTAAGGGTGCAGGAGTTTGAAACAAACCCTAGGGATTGAGTCCATGTGCCTATGAAGACAGCTCCTCTTTCCTCTGCAGACACGTGAACCACAGGGAGAGTGAGGGCTGGGACCCTCTGGCCCCTGTCTCACCATCCCCCAAAACTTGGTGACACCCCTGCTCTGGGGCTCTGGGGTGTAGGCCGCATGCACAGTACAAGGCCCCCAGCCGTGAGCTCCCCAACAGGAACAGAGCATGGAGAGGGCCCCAAGCGGGTGCCTCAGCATGTCTGCTTCAGTCATCCACTCAATATCACCGCCACACCGAGAGCAGCAGTGAACTAGCCCTGCTCCGGCCACTGCGGGACACAGTCCCTGGCCCCAGGAGCGAGCTCAAGTCCGACGAGAGGAAACATTATGCACAACCAATGGCAGAATGAAATAAAAGGGACATGCCAATGCAAGTAGCTGGGGAGATTCAGAGCAGGCTTCACAGCAGAGATATTAAATGAGCTGGGCCTTGAAGAATGAGTAGGATTCGATGGTTGTGTGTTGCCTCTCTCAGCTGCTCCCTGGGAAGGTTCAGTCCTCAGTGGAAGCAGGAGACAAGGCAAGGGTCAAGCAGCTGACTGCCACACTGCTGCCAATATCCACACATTTACAAAAGCCCCCCAGGGTGTCAGCCCTGCCGCCAGCTGTCCAGCCTCACCCCAGGTGAACCTCCTGGATGCACGAGACCCTGGGTAGGTGGGGGACAGTCTCTGCCATGGCAGGAGCAGGAAGGACAGTGCGCCCCGCTGCCCGCAGTGTCCTTGTTTTCTCCCAATCCAAGTCTGTCTCTCGTGCCCACCTCTTCTCCCAGCTGCATCTCTCCCAGGGTGTGGCCAGTAGACCTCAGTGCGCTGGTCCCCATCACAGTCCCCTTGGTTTATCTGCAGCTCTTGTCCCTGTAATACCAGGCATCCGCCCAGTCTTCGTGTAAATGCTACAGGGTTTCTCAAGAGTGCTATTCACTGCTCAGTCTACTGAGCCGCAGATCTGCTTTCTGTTGGTCTTTCTTGGGGAGGAGAGGAGTCTCTCGCTGCTCACCAATGGGAGTCCAGTGGATAGAGTCAAATGGAGGCAATGGATAGAAAGGAGGAACTAAGGATGAAAGCAGGAGCAGCTCTACAGGCTCCTGAGCGGGGGGAGCCGGACTCTCTACTGTCTCTCACAGGAGACCCTCTGAACGCACTGGGGGTCGCTGAGTGGGCTTCCAGCGGCTCCACTTGGTCAACAGCCAGTGGCACTCTTAGATCTCCTCACTGTGGCCACACTCTGGCTCCCTTCCCCTAATCCTGCCTCTTTCTCCCGTTCCCCACCTTTCAGGGCGTGCTCTCTGGATTTGCATAACACTTTCCATTCTCCCAACATAACAGATAAATATATCCACACATGTATAAGGGCAACATTTACATGTTTACAAACACCCTACATAGTTTTTAAACACACACATTGCCAACATAGTCATGACCTCCCCTAATACACATGCTTCTTCCAAAACAATAGATTAGCTGATCAAATCTACCCAACAGCAGAAAACGTTGGAGTTAGAGGGAACCTGTCGCTTTAAATCATCACCTGCAGTCTGGCATGGGAACTCAGGGTTCATGCAAAAGACACGTCCAACCCAGCAACTTCAAGTTCCTCTGGCTACATCCAAGAGGAGAGGGCTCTGAATCCACTCACTCTCCTGTCCTGAGCCATGCATGTCACCGTTCAGTCTCCAGATGGAGCATCTCCATTGGCCGGCTCTTCTTGGACTCAACCTGTCATGTCCTCTCCTAGCTTATGTCCACTCATTACAGCTGTCTTCCATCTGACCCAGCTTACTGAGCAGACCCCCAGCTCATCTCAAGGTTTCCCCAAAGAAATCTCCACCTGGGCAGCCCAGGTGGGCAAGACAGGAATTCCCCAGACCCCACCCACTAGGCACTCCACCCACAGCTGCTTAGGTGGTAGGGCAGGAGAGAGCTGCATTCCGGACTCAGGGGAGAATGGAGGCTCAGACTGGAGGAGCCATCTAGATAGCAAAAAATTGCTTCTTTATCCCCAATCTGGTGTGGGTAGCCATGAACAACTCATGGAAGAGACACATCCTGGTTACTTGATGAAGACTCTCTTAGTATTTGCTCCCTTATCTAGATTGATTTTGTTGTGGAAAATAAGATAACAGGCTCAGAGTTTAAAATAAGGTTTTGTCTTTTACCAAAAACCTCCATAAAGGCAACACTCACACATAGAAGCAGATGGACAACCACACCTCTGTGGCTGAATGCATCAAAATTACAGCTTCCCATTATACCAAGGGACACCTTAGGATCCTCTCTGAGAAATGCCCTGTAGGCTGCAGGAAAGGATGGACATCATGTTTCTCCTCAGATAAGAGGAAGACAAATCTTATAATTTAGCCAACTCTAAAAGAGCTATTTGAATGAGGTGCAGATGACATTCATTTAAAGAAGTCGGGAGGTTTACTCAGGAAAACATTAAAAAGCTACCATTCACTGGAATTATAGGTTTATTCTTCTCCCCACAGGTTATGTAGGTGCACTTTTCTATTATGGGGTAAATCTCTTTATTTCAATCATCTCTTCTCTACCTACAGTCTTATGCGCATCAGTATTAGGAAGATTATTTTTCTGCTCAGATTACATTTTTCTTTGTTCAGTTGATTCTGCTTGAAATTATTCCACTGTCAAGAATTCCTGGTCCAGCGGCAGGAAAAGATAAATAATTTTGAAATCTCACTTCTTACCCAGATGCTTATGACTGACCATCTTTTCTTCCTTAAGCCCTCCTTGCTAAACTGAGCCAAGCTTTCCTAATTCCCCAATCAACCTTGTTACAATTCAAGCCCCTACAGTCTATCTTTGAAATTTGCAAAGCTTCTTCTTTCTTACTAAAAAATCACAAGACCATTCATTCTCACCAATTTCTCTGTATTTTTAAAACTCAGATACGTTAGTAAGATTCAGCCAGGTAAACAGATACCTCTCTAAGCATTTCAAATAGGAAGGGATTTAGTGCAGGGAATGAGAGGTTGATCCAATAGAAGTGGATGAACGAGAGAATCAAGTCAGGGAAAGCCAGAACTAAGTTTCAGGAAATTCGATAGCACAAGAACCCCCAGAAACTGCCACTGGTGCTGCCTATTACTCCAGGGGGAGTAAATGTTACAGGGAGGTCCCAGACGCCATGGGCAAAACCTCATGTCTACTGTCTCCTGAAGCTCACGTGACTGTCCATCAAGTTGCAGGAATAATAGTGACCTGGTTTTGTTCTACTTACAAATCATACCTGAGTGCTTCCCAGTGATGGAATCTGGATCAGAATCCTACTGTTAAGGAATGCTGGGAAATGTAGTCCCAGAATTCTGACACCACAAATATAGCAGAGTTTAGAAGGATGCATATTAGTTTTCCAAATCTAACACACTGAGTGTCTACAATTCTCTAAGCACTACATTAGTGTCTTTATATATATTATCCACACTTTCCATATGTGGAAATGGAGTTCAGATTCATTAGGTAATTTGTCCAGGACATACAACCAGCAAGTGATCGTTGATCTGATCGAGCCCACCCACAACACTTTCCTGCTTCCTACATTGTTTAGGACAGAAACTTTTATGATCTATGTCATCCTTGCTGCAATACATCTTCAGAAACCTGCTAGGAACAAACTTGTCCAGTTCCAAAGCAGCCAATTTGCATGTCCCCATCTAATAGTGTTTCCATGCAGCTTGGGCCTCCCTCTCCAGTGACATTCTGCCCCAGATGCTCGCGACGCTGGCATCCATATCTCCTCTGCCAGTTTCAACTGATCTCTAGTTGTCTGGGGATTGATTGCCTACTCTCCGCATGGCATTGTTAGTTTCCAAGCTGGTATACAGAGGAGGGGTCCCAGCAAGCCTCCAGTCTGACTTCCAGAGGCCTCTTCAGGAGGTCTGTGAAGGCCTCTGAAGGTCTCCTAGTCTCCAGTCCAGTCTTTCAGGAAATACTAGAGTTTCCCCGGATTATTGTCAGCTGCATGTTCAGATGCAGCATTCAGATGCAACTCAGCTTTCTCCTGGTCTTGCTTAGGGACAATGGAAAATCTCCTGCCACCCACAATGGAGGTCAAAATGGATAGAGAAGAGGAGCTGAGGAGAAAAGCAGTGGAAGCTCCTTAAAAAACAGAACTGGGTTAGCAGGACCCTACACTTTTTCTTCTGCCCTAGAGAGAAAAGATCTTTCTTGGCTATGAGGAGCAGTCTCAGTACTTAATGATGTCATCGGGACCCTACTAGGCTATCATCATCTCCAGGAGGCTCGGCTTCCCATTCTGAACAAGGGTGTTATTCTTGGCCTGTCCGCGGGCATGAAGGATATGTGACAAGATCCTAAATCAAAGTCTCCCAAACCAACTACAAGAGGAAGAGATGAATGACAGGAATAAATGGAGCATGATAAATAGTGGGATGCCTCAGTGAAAAAGAAAGGGGAAAAACAGTAACAGGAGGATCTACCCTTAATCACACCTGGAGGTGGGGATAGAGGACAGAAGAAAAGCCCATTCTACAAAGTGGTGTCTTTTCAAATATATTTAAGGTGATAAGTTGACATGACAACCATTAAGATGGATGAAAAGGTATTAGAGGAAACAAGATTGATACCAACACATAGATAAGTGGTGGTGCTTTGCTGGTGCCTCTAACCTCACACCCAGCAACGCAGACACCATCAGAGCTTACCCTATGCTCATTCCCAAAGGGGGACCCTAGCTACACTCCTGTCTATCCCAGATGGTGACTTTGAACTCGGCCTGTTTAAAAACGGCATTCCTAATGTGGGGGTCTAGCCTTTCTCAAGAGCTGGGGCCCAAAGAGGAGCCCTACCTGCTTTTGACTCAGGTGTTGTCCTTGCCAATCCTGAGAGAGAATTTTAAGAACATCGTGACTTTCATCATGAAATTGCAATGAGGTTTCCCAGGGACACACTAAGCCATAGCCTAGATTCAAACCAAACTTTTCCTCCTGCATGTGCTAGAGGCAGGAAGCTGGCATAGATGGCACAGAGGAGATTATTCCTGTCTTGTAACTCTAAACCACGGTTCCTATGCATGGCACAGGGCGGCTGCCACCAGAGCATAACTCAGAAGGGACTCAGCGCTGCACCAGGACACTGGATAATGTCAAACATTCACATGTAATCTGTAGACAGAAGCCAGGCTTAAGATGAGTCATATGCGCCCAGGGGAGGTTTAGAAGCGGTGCTGATTAACTGGGTCCAACTGACTTGCTACACACTGTAGCAGGGTTCAGACACCAAGCCCCAAGCACAGAGCATTTGTCTGTCCTCCCTTCGGAAAGCACAAACAATGACCCATTCCTCATGGAGACAAAATAAAGCCTGTGGGAGCCTATTCCAGGCTGTAACTTCACCACAGTGTCCCTGTGTGTCACACACACGCCCCCCTCGAAGTCTCCCTTCTTTCTGCCCTGTTCTCCAAGAGGGGAAAAAGCAGATAAAGTACATGTTTTCAGATCTTTTATAACTCCCTATAAAGAGAATAAAGTGGGCTTTTATCAAGCCTTAAATCAACAATTAAATATACTTCTAAAACATTAAGAGACACTATGGCTCTCCTCAGTTGTGAAAAGTTCATGATAAACCCACAGTACGCCACTCTTCGCATGCTCCAAGTTTATGGCACCAGAGTCACAGCACAAGTTTTAGGTCTTGAGGGCATACTTACTGAATGAATTTGTTCTGGATGATGAGAAAGAAAACTCCCTTCCCACATGCAATGACTCGACTCTCCCAGCCTTCCTCAAATTAACCATGGTCTGTCATCCACAAAAATGCTCTAGAGCTAAGATCTATTTATCACTTTGCTGAAGAGGAGGAAGACAAGGCAAGTAAAATGCCTTTTCTGCTTCCTGATTGGCAGTGGGACAGAGCCACCCCACGTTCCCCTGAAAACAACTTGAAATGAGAAGATGTTCATAAGATTCCAGGCATAGTCACCCAACAGGAAAGGGAGTTTTCTAAAAATTGTGAGACCAGGGCTTCTGCATAAAAATGGATTGAAAGCATCCATTTACCTCTACTTCCTTCAGAAGCCCTGTAAAACGACCTTTTTCTAAAAAGGAATACAAACCTGCTGGCACATAAAGAATGGGAGAGAACACAAGAGACATTTGAAAGACAATGGGAACTGATGTGGCTACATTGTAAGCTGGCAGCAGGAAAGGTGGTACCAGGTGCCCAAGAATGTGGGGATAAAGATAAGGCTGAAAACAAGAAAATTGGTTAAAAGACTTTAAAGAAGTGATTCAACCCTCTGATTTCCTCTTCCCTCTGTAAAACTGAATGATGGCTGCTCACACATAACCTGGAAAAGGTAAAACCATAAACTGTGGACACCAGGCATGGGTACAGGACAGAGACTGCATGAACTCTATGCATACTGAATACTGAGAGCCCACCCCCACCCCATTACAGCCTTCTTCTTTCTTCCAGAGCTTTAACTACTAGAACTCACTCTCCAGGGAAGAAATTAGAAGACTTCTTTCAGAATCTGACCAGCTCAAGAGAAAAAACAAAGATACGGACCCCAGGGGCCAGCCAGATCACTGAAAAACCGAAGCCCATAGTCAAAAAGCTGGTGGCAAAGAAGAGATGGTCAACACACGTTCCAACTGCTCTCCCACACTTCCCAACCCACTGTCAGTTAGTCAGGGCCTGACTGTAGCTAGATCTGGCCAATGGACTGCAGGCAGAAGTGGTATTCTGGAATCAAATGTCTAAGAATGAGCATACAACCATCTGGCTGTCTATTCCTCTAGTGACATGCCCAAAGAGGCTGCATGATTCAGAGAAAGCAGCTACAAAACACTGGAACCTCCATCAGCTTGAGTGTGGAGCAGAGGTCTATAGCAACCTTCACTGAACATGATATGATGTGTGAGAAATTAACCTGTATTTTGTCAGGCCACTGAGAACTGGTGATTGTTTCAAAATATAAGTCTAGTCTCTCCTGTCTAACACAAAGCTACACACACACACGGTTTTCAAAACACCATTTTGGTGTACAGTGCTAAAATATAAGTGTGTGAAGGCCATCAGACACCAGGTCCATCAGCCTTCTGATGGTACTTCTTAGTACAAGGAATCTCCAGACTAAACCTCTTCCTCATGTCCACTTGACTCATAGGAAATTTACAACATTGCCTCTCAACAGTCCTCGTTCTCCCAGCTCTGGTGCCTTAATGTCTAATTCAGACATAGATCAGGCCACGTACCACTGTGTCCCCCAGTTCCAGCTTTCCAGGTATCCTCCAGATGGCTTCTCTCCCTTCTCCTGTCTCCTCTCCCCTACAATGTGTGTGGATTGGGGTATGAAGAGGGTCACATTGCATACCAACAGCTCTCCCCAAAACTATCCTCTTCTTCCAATTGCCAGTTTCTATGATTTTACACCCTTGAGATGGGTGATGGGCTAAAGTTTAAGACCATGGTTTTAGGTCACCTCTTTTGCAAGTCCTGTGTAGATGTCTAGCTCCTGGCTCCAGAAGGTGAGGGTTCTTGGCTGCTTCTTTTGTTCTTGGCCTTTGGCATCTCAGCTCAAAGAGAGGCAGAAAGTCCTGTTTTAAGGTGCTGTTTCAGGTAATCGTTCAGGCAGCTTGTTTGAAAGCCCATCCTTCTGCTCAAGCAATCTCAGAAACCTAGATTTCTTAAAGCTCAATATCAAAGCCCCAGAAAATAGACATTTGATAACTCAAGGGCCGTGGTTATGGCTGAATGAAACTTAAAGAAATATAAAAAGATTGGGGCCATACCTTGGCAATCTGAAACAAGATGAAATTCCATTATCTGCCCCTTGCTTCTGGTTTACAATCTCATTAAAATCAGAATTCCAGATTAGCTGCATCTGTTTCCATGACATCAAATGGTCTATTGCCCAAACTCTTCCCTAGCCAGGGAGTAAAATTTCACAGCAGTGGGCAGATGGACATAGGAGTTTATACAGAGGCACTCCTCATGTTAGAGAATGACTTGGAAGGAAGCTGCAATGCCCTTCTTCAGTTACTAAGAGGTTTCCAAATGGTGCCCAGGCTTCTTAAGGTCAGTTGCTGAACAAATTGAATGAGAGTTACAAAATGTTTCTGCTGGAACAGACCCTGGAGACATCTGAGTCTGAATCAAATAGGTAGTAAGCACACTGACTTTCAGATCCTGGACCCATGACAAACATCTGATTCACCTCACCACTCTGCCCACTAAACTCAGCATCAGCCAGTACCCATCAAAGCAAGAGGGCATGAGAGATGAAATCTATTTGCCATTGCCAGTCCTACCTAAATCCCTTATTTTATAGGTAAAGAATGCCATCTGAGCACTCACTCAAGGTCACAAAGCTAGTCGAAAGTGAAGAAAAGATCAAACTCTCTGTTCAGTGTGCTGTCAATCACCCCAACCTGGATAAATAGGAAAACAAGCCCCTCCCTCTTATTTACCTTTGGTCCATCCCTCCTATCAAGTGTCTCCAAACACTCAAGGCTTATTCTAGTTGAATATATGGTACAGATGCCATATTTGCCAGTCTCTCCTGAGCCACAGTACACAATACTTCTGCTTTTCCATTCTGGGATTTCCCAAAAAAAGCATCAAATTAAGTTCCAATGCGTTTGAATAGACCCAAACCACTTAACTCATTATTTCTAGAGTCTCCTGACTTTAAGAAAAAGTCAAACATTGTATTTTCAACTTAAAAGACTTAACATATTCCTGGAAAAGTGAAAATGGAATACGTCCACGTGCCATGTTATGGATGCACTGAACTCTTGGAACTGATTGCATCTGAGGTCTTGAGTCTAGAAGGGGCCGGAGAAAACAAAACCCATCCCTTTAGACACTCGACATCTTTCTGAATCTCTTCCAGGTGAATTTGCCTACCTCTGTCCAGAATGGAAAGTGTTTGTGGGTTAGAGGTGACTGGGAACGCAGACATAGAGAAATAGCACATCCTATTCTTGGATTGCATATTACCATTCCATATGGGAGGGTGAGTGAAAACATATGGCATTCCATCTGCAAGATGGGGCTGGCTGGGTCCCATGAATGACTTCTAATGCAAGTAGATTCAGACTAATTTGGTCTGCCTCCAAAGGAGAAGAAAAACCAGTGACTCAAATATTGTGTAAAACCATTGAAATTAATGGCACAAAACAAGACTCATTTATATTCTGCCTAATTTAAAAGATGTGTGCTTGGTGTAAAGTAATGAATTAGTTATGGGAGCGTTTAGACTGTTTGACATTCTCCTTGAAGGAACAAAGTGCCTCTTTCCTTCTTTCAAGCCACTCTCTGTCACTTTGTGCCGTTTCCCCCGAGGAAATCCACTAAGCATTTTGGCTTCCCTAACAGGCCAGATTTCACAAAGTTCACAGCACTAGGCACAGCTGATCCTGCTTCAAGTCCCCAAGATATGTTGGAAGGGAGAATTCAAGAAGATGCTCTTTTCAAAACTGCCTAATGGGAAGTTGGGTTAAACATGGCAGTGTGCAAAGACCCTGAACTCACTCCCTCCCAAGGATATGAAAAATATACGGTTACATATGGAATAGTTTCCTCTGAAAAAGACCAGAATATTGAATGAACAGAACTTCCACAAAAAGGAAAAAAAGTAGGAGAGGCAGGCATATTGTCTTGCCAAAAAAAACCCCACTCCAGGCACAGCAATCCACAACTAGGAAGGATCTCAAAAACATAGAACTTTTCCCTGAGGACTGAGGGGTTCATGCTCCACACCAAGTACCCCAACTCCGAGATCTGAATGAGAGAGACAAGTCCCCTAAATGCCAGGTGTTGAAGACCATCACAGATTATATCCAGGAAGACCACAGAACTGGAGAAAATGAAGAACCCCCTCTTAAAGGGCTTACATGCAGACTCTGCACAAAACTAGAACCCTGCACAAAAACGCCAATTTGAAAAGTAGCTACACCATTCTTGAAGAAGACCCACGTACTAATTTGGAGAGGCGGGACACCACTGGACATTCCCCAGGGATGAAGTCACCGGTGGGTGCCATATTGTGACCTCACCCTACTTTGCTAATGTTGACACTGGCAAGCACCGTTTTGAACCATTCCTCTAACCTGCGAGAGCAACTGGGCATGCCCATTTGAGAAGCCCACTGTCGGCACGTCACAGTTGCATGTCAGATTCAGGCCAGCTGCAGCCCTGCCCACCTGCACACCACAGACATGGCCCTGCCACAGCAGATAGGCACACAGTCCACACAGGAGACTGGCTCTCCCCCTTACATTATATATTTTTCATGTCCCATTTTACATCTTTTTCTTCATGCATCCCTTATCTAATTATTTTAGCTTCAGTTAAGTTTACTATTTTTGTCTCTTAACCTTTATGCTTGCTTTATAAGACACTGATCCTCTACCTTTACAATATACTACTTTTTCCAGTGAGATTTTTAACTTTCATATGTTTTCCTTTATTAATTTGTGCCATTTCTTTTCAGTTTCGAGAAGTTCCTTTAATATATCTCATAAGGTCAATTTACTGATGATGAACTTTTGCTTTTACTTATCTAGAAAACTATAAATCTTTCTTTCATCAATGATAACTTTGCTGAGCAGAAATTGGAAGTTTTTTTCTCTCAGCACTTTGAATATGCTATGCCACTTTCTTCTGGCCTGCAAAGTTTCTGCTCAAAAATCTGCTAATAGGCTTATGGGGTTTCCCTTGGGTGTGATAAGCTGTTTTTCACTTCTGTTTTTAAGATTCTCTCCTTATCCTCAACTTGTATTATTTTTATTATAATGTGTCTTGGTGTGGATTTCTTTGGGTTCATCTTTTTTGTTTTATTAAGGTATCATTGATATATACTCTTATGAAGGTTTCACATGAAAAACATTGTGGTTACCACATTAGCCCATATTATCAAGTCCCCACCCATATCCCATTGAAGTCACTGTCCATCAGTGTAGTAAGATGCCACAGAGTTACTACTTGTCTTCTCTGTGCTACACTGTCTTCCCCATGACCCCTCCACACACCATGTGTACTAATCATAATACCCTTCAATCCCCTTCTCCCTCCCTCCCCTGCCGCCACCCCTCCCCTTTGGTAACCACTAGTCCCTCCTGGAGTCTGTGAGTCTGCTGCTGTTTTGTTCCTTCAGTTTTGCTCTGTCTTTATGGTATTGGAACAAAAACAGATACACAGATCAATGGGACAGAATTGCGAGCCCAGAATTAAACCCACACATATATAAACATTAATTTATGACAAAGGAAACAAGAACATAAAATAGAGAAAGGATAGTCTTTTCAATAAATAGTGCTGGGAAAACTGGACAGCCACATGTACAAGAATAAAATTAGAGTACAATCTTACACCATACATGAAAATAAACTCAAAATGGATTAAAGACATTAATCTAAGACCTGAAACCATAAAAATGCTAGAAGAAAACATAGGTGGTAAGCTCCTTGACATCAGTCTTAGCAATATTTTTAGAGATCTGACTCCAAAAGCAAGGGAAACAAAAGCAAAAATAAACAAATGGGACTACACCCAACGAAAAAGCTTCTGCATAGTGAAAGAAACATCATCAGAACAGAAAGGCAATGTACTGAATGGGAGAAGATTTTTGAAAATCATGAATCTTACAAGTTGTTAGTATCCAAAATACATAAAGAAATCATACTTTATTTTACAACAACAACAAAAAAAACACACCTGATTTAAAAATGGGCAGAGGATCGGAACAGACATTTTTCCAAAGAAGGCATACAAATAGCCAACAGACACTGAAAAGATGCTCCACATCAGTAATCAACAGGGAAATGCAAATCAAAACCACAGTGAGATATCACCTCACAAAGTAAGATGGCTGTTACCAAAAAGCCAAGAAATAACAAGTGTTGGAAAGGTTATGGAGAAAAGGGAACCACCTTACACTGTTGTTGAAAATGTAAATTGGTACAGCCACTATGGAAAACAGTATGGAGGTTCCTGAAAAAATTAAAAGTAGACCATACGATCCAGCATTTCCACTTCTTGGTACATATCCAAAGAGTACAAAACACTGATTTGAAAAGATACTGGCACCCCTGTGTCCACTACAGTATTGTTTACAACAGCCAAGAACTGGAATCAACCTTAATATCCAGCAATGGATTAATGAATAAAGAAGAAGTGGTATGTACATACAATGGAATACTACTCAGCCATAAAAACAAATGAAATCTTGCCATTTGCAACAGCACAGATGGACCTTGAAGGTATTATGCTAAATGAAATAAGTCAGATGGAGAAAGATAAATACCATATGATTTCACTCAAATGTGAACAAACAACCAAAACAAAAATAAACTCATCTACAGAGAACAGATAGGTTGTTAGGAGAGGGGAAGGGGGTGGGGGGAGGATGAAACAGGTGAAAGGAGTCCATTGTATGGTGGTGATGGTTACTAAACATTTAATGGTAATCACTCTGTAGTGTATATAGATGTCAAATTATAATGCCATACACCTGAAGTTTATATAATGTTTATATACCAATTTAACATCAATAAAAAGCAAACAACCAGAAAACCTTCCTAACAGAGTCCCCTTGTTCATGACCCTCCTATAAATCTCCAAGGATTGCTTGTTGGCAGCAGACCTAATAAACAGGAGACCTTGCCCCTCCTGGCTGCAGCAGGAAAGAGCCTGAAGTTCATCCTTGAATGACTGCACTGTGCCTCTGCTGGATTTATCACTGGATTGTCCCAAAGGGCTCCCATGCAGCCCCAGCACTCCTCAGTCCCTGAACTACAGGTCCCCTACTCCCGAGATGGTGATGATGACAACAGTGGTGATGATAACAGGATTAATCCATGAGATCCTACTCTGTGCCATGCATTATGCTACATTACATGTGAATCCCCTGATTCCATTTTCACAATAATTTCATAAGGGAAGTTCTGTCCTTCCCACTTTTCAGATGAAGAGGCTGAAATTCAAAGAGGAAGTTGCCAAGGTCACGGAGCTAGGGAACGTCAGACCAAGAACATGGCCCCCAAAACTATGTTGAGATTAAACAGGAAAAGGTGGCATGGCTGCCCCTCTGACCACCCACCAGTGCTGCCGCATTTCTTATGGGATGGCCCAGCCTGCTTAAAATACTAGGTAATTCAAAGTAGGCCTAACAAGAAAAGCAACTACTCTCCAGTCATGACACTTAGTCAAAATAGTCCGAGGCACAAGCATGCAGGAGCCCTCAGTGACATCACTCCCACCCGAACAGGACTGGCTTCCTCAACATCGTTACATGACTCAGGTCAAGACACTCTTGATCAAGGCCAAAGTTCACCAAAAACCCCACAATGCCCAACTTTCCCTATGGAGTGAAGGCATTGTGCCTTATGGTCCATTCTTGGCTGTCTTAGTCACACTCTTGAAGATAGGTTTTCAAACCTATTTCAGCAACATAGACGTTTTGCCTCCAACTAAAATCAGTAAACAGAACCCCTCCATTTGAAAAGAAAAAGGGCGAGCAGCTCATGGCTTCTTTCTCCTCCAAAGAACAAGTCCTGAAGATTCTAAGGAATGTAAAGAGTTTCCCCCAGCCCTGTGGAGTGATGGCTCACAATAGAAATAAACTTGAGTTATAGAAAAATGAGGCAAGTTTTATCATTTGCATGCCAAACTGGGGACTACCATTCACATCTGCAATGAGTTACAAGATTTAAAGGCCTTTTCTTTTCTCCAAACATCATCACTGGAAATCCATGGTTTTAGATCCATTTTTCACCTTCTACCTATAAGGTCCTGTCTGACCCAGAGGCACGGACACATCCCTTGGCTTCTTGCTAGGAAGCAGAATTGTTGTGGAAAGCAATTGGGCTTACGATGAACAGAAATTGCATGCATTCACTGAACTACACCATCCTAGACGATCACAGAAAGTGGACTTCAAGGGAACCTAGCCTGAATTATTTCCAAGACAGAATGTTATTAGAACCCTTTGCTCAGGAGAAGCTTTCTTGTGAAGCAGTCTTGCTGGGTGCCTCGTTTGTTGCTTAATATGAGGGAAGTCATGGAAGCCGTTGAATCTGTTATGTGCCTTCTGGTGCTTTCATGATGGGGGTGGAAGGTATAAGAACACCAAAAGAAGATGATTTTAACTCTCCAGCATCCCTTGTAAAACAATTTATTCTAAGAGAATAACAGGTGGATTTCTTGAAAAGATGGATCAGGAAGTTTCTTTGCTGGTAAATCATGAAGATACCTTTTTTTTTTTCTGGTTCTTTCTCTTTCTTCATTTCAACACCCAGTATGAGGCTTAGCATGGCTTATTTCAGATTTCCCTACACAGAGCACACCCATCAGAGCTCTTCATTAAGAAGCTATTTGTCAGCACCCCCCAGCAAGGGCCGAAGTAGGTGGGTTTCGTGGGCATGGTTGTAAAAGTAAAGAAGTGGTGAGACGAGATGTAGGAGATGCAGAGCTGAGCTGGAGCTCGGATCCAGGAGGAGCGCCTGAATGCCCAGGCTCAGAGCCATCTCCTGCTTCTAAAAGAAAATCCACCGTGGAGCCCATGTCCTGGATAATTTACATTATGCTGAGACACTGGCTAAGGTCTCCTCACCACCTTCCCTGGGACAAAGAAGCCAAATAAAATCCTCTCACAAAGGGCCCCTCCCCACCCCCGCTGCCCAAACAAGCCTGTGTTCCCCCTGTCCTAATTTAGGACTGCACCCTCCCGCCTTCTCCAACATCCAGTCTGGAAACAAGCCCTGTAAACAAGAGTTCTGCCACCTCAAGCAAGGGCCTTTAAATCCTGTAACATGTTGCAGACATGAATGGTAGTCCCCAGTTTGGCATGCAAGTGATAAAACTTGCCTCATTTTTCTATAACTCAAGTTTATTTCTATTGTGAGCCATCACTCCACAGGGCTGGGGAAAACTCTAACTCAATTCAGAATTTCCTCACCTCCCTGTGACTGTACCGCAATCCTGGGGACTTATGCGGTGTCACAGCATGGGGACAGGGGTTCCATCTGGCCCTTGGTGTCAACTGTCCACTCAGGAGTATAAGCATCCCCTTCATTCATCTCCGCGATGCCCTTCCGGCCACTCTCCACTGCCTCTATGCCTGCTGGAAGGTCCAGGAATGATTCTGCTCTTCCAGGCCGCGGGGTGGAGCTGGTGGGGCTGGGGGTTGGTCACCGAGCTTCCAGGTCCACCCTTGGTGTGCCCATAAGCACACTTCCTGCCATGATTTGCTGCTGCTGCTGCTGCTGTGGGATGCAAGGCAGTTGAGGTGGTACAGGGGTGGCCAAGACAGGAACTGTTAAAGGGCAAAGACAGCCTCTTGTTAAAACAGGATACTGCCCTCCAGGTAACTGCAGATCAGTGGTGTGTCTGCTCTCCACCGTCTTCAGAAGGTGGACCAGGCTGAGAGGGCTGATGAGGCAGCCTGTGGTCATGGTGGGGACAGCATGTGAGCTGGAGCGGACAGAAGAGCATCCCCCATGCAGAGGGAGCTGGCCTTCCCCAGAGCTCCTGACTGTGTGGGCAGTGAGCTGGCACCTTCCTTCCTCGGACACCACACATGCTTTGTGCTCAGGGCAGGCGTCCTGGGATTCCCGGGGTCCATCCAGTGACTCGGGAGGTTGAGGTTCCATTGCAGTGGAAACTTTTCTATTTTTCAGTCTTCATCTCCCAGGTATGAGCTTGTCAGACCCGCCCTGGGGGCCCTCCCCCTTCCAGAGGGGAGAGAGTGGTGAACCCATGGGCCAGAGTCCCCAGGAGGGCAGGTTTAGAGTCAGAGGATCTAGGTTCAAAGTCTTGCCATGACCCAACCTAGCATGCGGTATGGGTTTCCTAGAAGCTCCCGTAGATCTCTCTGTAAATTCACAGATGCCTATAAAATTGGGCAAGAACACCCGTGTGCCATACTTGGCACCAAGGGACAGAGCAAGAGCTAACCTTGCTCTGGATTTAGCAGAGGATTCGGCCAATTCCAGCGTCACAACCACCAGCTTCACCTCCAGCCCATTTCCTCTTCCCCGGGCAGGCAGACTGAGGGAAGGGGCTCTCCAAAACTCCCTCCCCACCTCTGAGAAGGGGGACATAGGCCTCAGCTGTCGTTGTCCCCAGGGAAGCCCTACCTTCATGACCTGGCCCAGGGGGCCCTGACTTTGTCCCGGGTTTGTGGTGTGAAGGGAGAGGGTGGAAGGGTAACTGGGGGTCCCACTTGGGGCCAACTCTGGGACCCTCTCTTCCTATCCACTCCACTTGACCTTCACTTTGCATTTTGCACATGGGACACGTTCTGACTGGCCCAGGGAAGCATCCAGGGCTGGAGGCCGTGCCGAGGCTGGGCCAGCCACTGCCCTCTGGCCGTCTTACTGTCCTCTGCTACATGCTGGGGCTTTCTGGCCCATTCCACCATGCCTTAATGTCTCAAAGAGCCCCCTTGGCCCTGGCTTACGGGTAAAGAGATCTGCAAAACCAGGGTCTCTGACACTGAACCCAGTCTTGCTGAGGCTCGGATAGCTAGAAGCCAAAGCCTGGAGCACTCATCTCGAGTGGCTTTGGGGCAGTAGCCACCATCTTCCTCTGGGGCAGGCTCTCCCCTGTGCTGGGAGAGGCCACTCCACTGGCTCTTTTACAGGTACAGACACAAGCCTCTCGGCAAATGCCCTGAAACAGGGCTGCTGAGCCTGATGACCAGTCCAGAGGCAAATGCTCCCATGGGGATGTGGATCTCCAGGTCTGATAAGGGATAGGGGATCTGTGCAGGTATTAGGGGCTCCTCTCCAAGGATGATTTTGACACTAGCTCATTTTCACTAGCTCCACCAGGCCAGACAGTGGGGAGTGGGGTGAGGGGATGAGAGCTCAGGCTGGCCCCACTGTGAAAGGAGAGGCCTCACCACATAGGGGCAGGCCTGCTGGGCTCAGCAAAGACATTGCTACGGGGAGAGACAGGGCAGAGGCAGGAGACGTGGGAGACACTGGGAGGGAGACGGGCTTGGAAGGAAGTGAACCCCATGGCCAATTTTAAAGTTTTATTTTCTTTAATGAAATTCCTTCAAGCCTTGGTGATGTTTCAAACACATCAGTGTCTGTGTTAGTCCCTTAGAAAATAAAGGCAAGAGCCAGTTCTTAAGCCTGGGGCCCAGGCTGACTGCTGGAGGAGGGGGGACCCCACTTCAGCGCTTCTGGGGAGATTTTCCAGATGTGTGCAGGAGTTGGACACAGACTTGCCCGAAAAGCATCAGATGCAGCAGTTGTTTGTTTTCAAACAGAGGGAGAAACAAGAATGCAAAGAAACTCTTTTACTCATTATTTATTTTTAAGCATGTTCCAGGTTACCTGGCATGGGTTAAGCCCTGTGCCAGGTGGTCAGGATACAGGGTGAAGGAAACAGTCATGCTTCTTGCCTGGATGGAGCTTCCACCACCAGGAATGGATGAATAATCAACTGATGCTTCTACAAGCAATATATTAATTAGGGCTCTGCTGAGGACGACAAAAGGGAACAGAAAGCTCTGAGAGAACGTAACGAGTGGCCTAACCTATAACTTTCATTATTTTATTGGGACATTATGTTTTATTATATTTTTAACAGCAGATTGTTGTGTTATTTAGACATCAAATTTTATTGGCATTCCATCATCACAGCAACCAACATCTAGTGAAATGAAGTTCCAGATACTGTTCTGCTTTGCCAGCTTCTGAAGAGGTGCTTCCAGAACAGGGTTGTGGCCCTTTCCCCCCCGACAGAGAGCCTGGGGCAAGAGTGGCCCAGAAAAGGCGGTGGGTCAGAAGCAGGTGGCTTTTAGGGGCTGAACTGTGTCCCATTAAAATGTGTAGGTGGCTGTCCCGAGCGCTAACACCTCAGAATGCGACTGTGTTTGGAGATGGGCCCTTCAAAGAGGTGATTAAGTTAAAATGGGGTAATTAGGGTGACCTAATCCAATACGACCCGTGTCCTTATAAGAAGAGGAGGCGAGGACACAAATACAGAGGGAAGACCATGTGCAGACACAGGCAGAAGGCAGCGTGTGCAAAGTCAAGGAGAGAGGCCCCAGAGGAACTAGCCCTGTTGACCCCTCCATCTTGGACTTCCTGCTTCCAGAGCTGTGAGCAAATAACTATTGTTTAAGCCGCCCAGCCTGTGGGATTTTGTGACGGCAGTCCTAGCAAAGTGACACAATAGGTAAGATTCTTCCAGAAGGAGATAGGCCCCTGACCCCACCTGCAGAGAGTCCTTTCACCTGCCTGGCGGGCATGTCCACCCCTCTGTGTGTGCTGGACAGAGGGCCAGGCCTCCCCTCCTCTCAGAGTGGACCGGGGCCTCTGCTTCTAGAGGCAGGACTCGGCGACCATGGCAGCACCTTCCCTCTCCAGGGGGAGCCTTCGTCTTCCCCGCACCCAGTCATCCCTTTGGCCAGACCCACTCTTCGTGCAAAGGCCTGAGAGCCTGATCTGTCCTCCGGCAGACTCTGAGCATCCCCCGTTTCTTGGCTTCTCCCCTCTTCTTTTAACTATGGGCCGAACACAAAGCGACCTCCTGAAAGTCCCCAGCAGCAGTTGTGCCCAGAACAAGGAGCAGCAAGCTTGTGGTTTGAAAGAGATTATCTGCTCAGATTTAATGAGAGTCACTGTGGAAACAGATTCCCCGGAAAAAGGGGAAAAACATCACCATAAAAAAAGAAGAAGAAAATATTCACCAATTAGTGCCTCTAGCAAGGCCTCATTGTACATCCACTTCTGACCTTTGCCAGTGGTGGTAGGTCTGAGCTACAAAAAAAAATGCCTTTTGAAAGGCAAATACACATTTGCCATAACTGCCTCCCAGCTGGCTCAGGGAAAAGAGAAGTGGGGTGATGACTGGGCTTGGGCTGGAGGAGGAGGAGTGGCTGTGGATTGGGCAGGGGGAGAGGGCGAGAGAACATCACAGCTACATGTGAATGACCCGCATCGCACGTGTCTCTGTGTGATTTCCTTTTTAGGGAGCATTTAATAAGATACAGAAGCCAGATTTGGTTGAGCTGAATGCAGGATTGCCATGGCAACCTTCTTTGGAGGTTATCCAAGTCAGGTAGTGACAGCAAAGCTGAGTTAAAGGTCACCCCTGTGGAGAAAGATGGGCATTGATGAAGTATTTTAACAAGACCCAGAGGAGCTGGTGTTTGAAAGCTACCTACAAAGGATCAACTAGGCAGTAGGAAAAGGAGGCAAATAACAGTGGTTGGGGTGGGGGGGCATCTCGTGGGGGACCCCACCAGACCCCTATGGCCTGGAGCCAGGATCACCTTGTCCCACGGAAAGCTCCGGTCTCCCCCAAGAGCTCAAACTTGACACAATTCGTAATCACTCAATGGAAGCATTAACAACCATTTTGACCAGGCATGTATATGATGTTTTTAAAAAACGCTTATGCCATTCTGCACCCAAGACGTGCATTCCTGAAAAGTTGCGAACAAGCCAAACTTTTGCAAACAGACAGCACTGACCTTCTTTATCACTCCAGAGATGCTTTATTTAATCTCTGTTCTACTAGAACATCACTTTAAAATCTTGGGAGCTTAGAAGGCCTTTCTTTGCATGATATCGAAGCCAAAAACCTTTGAGGAAAGCACATACATATGAATGTCTATGTGGCTGGCCCCTTGCAAAAGATGTAAAAATGAATTTCAAGCACAAGAAAATGTGAAAAAGTAACCCAAACTTTCTCATAAGTAAATGCAATTTAATGAGATGAAATCTTGTACATCAAAATGTCAGTTAAGCAAAAATGTCAGATAAGCAAAAATCTAGAAATGTGGTAATACCTAGAGTCAATGGGGTATGGGTCTTACACTGTTGGTAGGAGTGTAAATTGGTACCACTCTAGTGTGGGACAATTTTCAAATACCTGTCAACATTTTAAATGGGCCCAAGAGATATTATTCTAAAATATTTAGTTAGAACAGTTCTTTCCTTTATGGCAGAATGCCATAAATTTACTACGAAGACTAAGATTAGAGAAAACATTTGCAAAATGCACCTCATGTGCCCCATCTCAATCAATACCCTGGTTAATTAATTCCAGCCAGGGTCACATAGAGGTAAAGTAAACACTAAAGAAATACGGCTCTGAATCAAAGCTCAGAAAAAGAATTTTATTTAATAAACGGCCCAGGGTGGAGGCAGAGGCATCAGAGTTTACAAAGGAAAGGTTACAACAGCCAGAAAAGCTTCCTTTAAAGAGATGTTTAGCCCATCAACCCCACATCCCACAGATGGAACAGCTGCCCCTTATCTCTCTACATTCATCCTCTGTTGGTTGTTCTCTTGATGATCCCGCCTTCTAGGGATGTCACTGTTATATAAAAACATCCAGTCTCTTGGCTGCTTTCCATACTGCACCTCCTAGTTATCCCTGGAGGGGTGTGGTTGCGGTGGGGCGTGTGAGAGGAAGAATGTCTTGCACCCATGAAACACGAACTGACATAGAGATGAAGAGGTGACAGCAGAGTTTAAGTGACTTAGTCCAAAGTCCCATCTGGAAAAGCCAGCTCTCAACCACTACTCTAATCTGCCATTAACAAAAGATTAAGATCCCTAAGACAAAAATAGCTCTTACAGATCAAAGAGGAGGAATAAACTATCCTAATGGAAAATTCACAGAGAACATGCACAAGCAAATTAAAGAAGAAAAACAAATTGAAAAAGATGTTCTAGCTCACGACTCATAAAACGAATGGAAATTAAAATTAAAACAATATTTCAGCTAGCAGATGAGCAAAGATTTTTTTTTAATTAATCATAGCCAGTGTTGGAAAGGGTATAGAGGAAAAGGAACTCCCACACGTTGCTGAGAGAGTAACTGAAGAAAGATTAGGTAATACCTCTCCAAATTTAAAATCAGCATACATTTGACCCTGCGGTTCCACTTCTAGTCATTTATCCTAATAAGTTTATCAGACAAGCGGGAAAGAAATGTGTACAAGAATATTTACAAAGCCTGTGTTTTAATAGTAAAACATGGAAACAACTTAATGAGCATCCCTAGGGGATTAAACAATATTGGAGAGGGCGGGAGGAAGGGAAAGAGAAATACTTACTACAGGGTTCCCAAAACAGAACCCCAGGTTTGACTGCCTCGCATACTGGATCACAGGCGACATTGGATAAACACAGTCTCCCTCAACGGGACCAGATCCTGTTCCTATGAAACTCACAGCAGGGAACCCCAAGGCAGAGTGGGGGCTCTCTGCACGTGCAGGAAGGTGGACGTGCCGAGCTTCACAGACGCAGCTTCTTCTCCAAGCCCCTCCTCTTTAGAGGATTAATGAGGCAATAGAGAAAGGCTGGGGAGTCACTCTAATGGAGATCCCACCTCATAGAAACATGAAGATAGGAGGTTCCCCCTACCCCAAGCCTAAAATTGATATACATTCACAGAAGAAAATCTGGAGAGGGATATCTATCCAAAAGGGAGGAGTGGTTATCTGAGCGGTGGAACTATTTCATTTCTCTTTTAGTCTACTCTTCTAGAATGTTAGGTTAGCGAAAGAGTCTCCAAGCCAGACGTGTGGTTGCCTACTAGAGAAAGAGAAGGCAAGGAAACTGACATCTTGTGGTGCACCTACTATATGCTGGGCTGGGTGGTTTATCCACCTTGCCTCAGTGTGAATGAGTTGGGACACTTTGAGGATGCTTCTCCAGTAGGAGAGCAGCCAAAATCCTCACCCTGGCTTACCTTTGGGGAATGCAGGAAGCAGTAGACTGTCGTGTCAGCAGGCCTGTAATTAGACTAAAGGGGAGAGGTAAGGTGGTCCCATGGAAGGCAGAGGATGCAGAGAGGATAGCCCGAGCCAGTGGCCAGGTGGAAAGTGTGATGACGCTCAAGATCAAGGAGGCCGTCAAGAACTTAGGTAGGGCCCAGCCACAGGGGCTAGGGGTAGACATGGGCCCCACTACACCTTCAACAGATGTAAGCAGCAGATGCCAGTAAGATATCCACTGGGCAGGCAGGACAATGATCCTCTCCAGGGCAGGCATTAAAAATCCAGAGGATGGAGAAAGGATCCTTTCATGAATGAGCAAAAGGACCACTCCATGAACCAGCATCCTCCTCGTTGCCATGAAATCACATACACTTGTACCTATACCCCAACACCACCTTGAAAAGATGGAGAGAAGAGAGAAAGCACTTGAAAGAAGAAAAACTGGCCCTGTAGAGGTTTGAACATTTAATCTGATTGGATATTTATAGATCAGAATTAGAACTAACTTATGATGAGAACTGTTGGAAGATTACAAAAGACGAAAAAAATTTTTAATTATATCCAGTGTTAACTAGAGCATAGAGGGAAAAAAGCCCTCTCACACTCTGTCAATAAGAGTGTAACTGAAGAAAAATTAGGTAATACCTCTCCAAATTTAAAATCAGCATACATCTGACCCTGCGGTTCTGCTTCTAGTAATTTAACTAACACGCTCACAAAACAGCAAGAAAGAAAAAAATACAAGAATGTTTATGGAGCATTGGTAAGTGAGAGTCCTGTCTCTGCTGATATTGACAATAACGGATACTCAGATGTTTTCTCACATCTGAGTTGGAGTGTGTTAATTTCTGCCATGCTATTTCTATCATACACTTGTCATTATTTTTAATGAGAGGAAATGCTTTGCTAGTTGACTTCTACCGGCATGTTGCAAAGAACTCAAGGAACATTTCTAGACTGAGAAAATGATATGCGAATCTTTTTTTTTTCTGATTAAAAATTTTTTTTGGTATCCTTAATCTACAATTACATGTGCAATATTATGGTTATTAAACTACTCCCCTCATCAGGTCCCCCCCCATCAACCCCATTACAGTCACTGTCCATCAGCGTACTGAGATGCTATAGAATCACTACTTGTCTTCTCTGAGTTGTACAGCCCTCCCCGTGCCCCCCCAACATTACATCTGCTAATCATAATGCCCCTTTTCCCCCTTGTCCCTTCCCTCCCTTCCCACCCATCCTCCTCAGTTCCTTTCCCTTTGGTAACTATTAGTCCGTTCTTGGGTTCTGTGAGTCTGCTGCTGTTTTGTTCCTTCAGTTTTTTTCTTTGTTCTTATACTCCACATATGAGTGAAATCATTTGATACTTGTCTTTTTCGGCTTGGCTTATTTCACTGAGCATAATACCCTCTAGCTCCATCCATGTTGTTGCAAATGGTAGGATTCGTTTTCTTCTTATGGCTGAATAATATTCCATTGTGTATATGTACCACATCTTCTTTATCCATTCATCTACTGATGGACACTTAGGTTGCTTCCATTTCTTGGCTATTGTAAATAGTGCTGCAATAAACATAGGGGTGCATCTGTCTTTTTCAAATTGGGCTGCTGCATTCTTAGGGTAAATTCCTAGGAGTGGAATTCCTGGGTCAAATGGTATTTCTATTTTGAGTTTTTTGAGGAACCTCCATACTGCTTTCCACAATGGTTGAACTAATTTGCATTCCCACCAGCAGTGTAGGAGGCTTGATATGTGAATCTTAATGCAAGAAGAGAGATGTGTAAGGCCTTAGATTCAACTCACATCATTCCTTCAAGTAATCCTATAAGGATTTTGTCCCTACTCTTTGTCCTTGCTTTTCTTCACTTTGGGATGTGTTTATACTCATTACTTAATGTGATTCACATTTAAGATAGTGTTTGTAGCAGGATTTGTTGCCTGCCCCATTCTGTTTTCCTTTCTGCCTTTCCTGTTGACAGAGCAAAGCCCAAGCCTCCTCAAAATAAAGTGTGTAATTGGAGACTCCAAATAAAAAGCTGGAACCCTAAAAGCTATCCCTTGGTGTAATTGTGATCTATAAATAAACCCACCCACCCACCCCAAGAACTGCAAGGAAAATGACCTGTCTCAAACCTTTGTGGTTAATAGAGGAGAAAAAACATTTCCCTAGAGAGTTTGTAATCCCAATTCCAATTCATACAAGTTCACAGGCTGAATTCAAACTACCTGGCTAATCTGAAAAACCTCAAGGTGAGAATTTAATTGATAGTCCTGGGTTGGTAATTCTCCAGACCCCTGATAGCAAGCAATGCCTTCCCTATCTGAAGGAAGTCATCTTTAACCCAGTCCCAGAGCATCCCCTCAGATAAAGTTCCAAGTAATTCTCCAGACCCCTGATAGCAAGCAATGCCTTCCCTATCTGAAGGAAGTCATCTTTAACCCAGTCCCAGAGCATCCCCTCAGATAAAGTTCCAAGTAATATGAGCTCACAATCAACAACAAGAAATCATGAGTGAGAACCATGTGAAAACAGACAGCAGTATGAGACCTGAAAATATGATAGAAACTGGGACTGTCAGATACAGAATATAAAATAAGTTTAATTTGGTTTTGAAAAGTAACAGGTAAGGATTATTTTTAAAAATAAAAAAGCAGATTTGAAAATAGATAAACAGAGCTTATAGAAATTAAATATAATAATTTAAATTGAAAATATACTGCAGAAACACTACACACCCACTACAATGGTTAAACTTCAAAAGAACGGCAATATCAAGTGCTGACAAGGATGTGGAGCAATTGGAATGGCCATACATTGCTAGAAGGAATGCAAAATGGTATGGAAACTTTGGGGAAAGTTCTGGCAGTGTTTTATAAAGTTAAACATATGTTTAACATATCTAAAAATTGGACTCCTAGGTGTTTACTCATAATAAATGGAACATATGCCCACGGAAAGACCTGTAAGCAAATGTTCACAGAATTTTTATTCACAATAGCCAAAAACTGGAAACAACCCAAATTATATCAATTGAAGAAAAAACAAATTGTGGTTCATCCATACAATGGGATATTATTCAGCAAGAAAAAGGAATGAACCACTGATACATGAACTACATGATACATTAATGAATCTCAAAAGCATTACGCTAAATGAAAGAAGCCAAATATAAAAGCCTATACACTATATGGCTCCATTTAGATGACATTCTAGAAAAGGCAAAACTATAAAGAAAGAAAATGGTTGCCAGGAGCTGGGAGAGGATAGAGTAGTTGATTATGAAGGACCTCGAGGAAAATTTCTGAGGAGATAGAAACGCTGTATATATTGATTGTGGTGATGGTTACGCCTTTGCATAATTTGGTCAGAACTGATAAAATTAAACAATTAAAAGTGAATTTTATTTTCTATAAATACATCTCAATAAAGCTGCCTTTAAAAAAAAGATAATATGGGTGAAATTTTTTTTTCTAAAAAATATACTGCAGAGGTGGAGTACCTTAGACATAATTGAAGAGCGAATTAACTGAATAAATTACCCAGAAGGCAGCACATGGAAAAACAGATGATGGTATGAAAGAAACAGTAAGAAACATAGAGGCTAGAGTAGTCTCACATACTTCAAATCAGAGCTCAGAAGAGAGAACTAATCCATGAGATTCACCAGCTTCTTTCTACATGACCCTTTAACCGTAAAGAAAATACAATAAAAAATAAGATATAATTCCCCAAATCAATACTATATAAGGCATTTAAGAAAAAGCTTTCTAAAGACATACAAGATATATATGGGGAAAGTTTAAAGGCCAATGCAGAATATTTAAACATACCTAATTCAGTGCAGAGATATTGCATTCCATCTTCTTGAATAGTGTAACTAAATATTATAAACATACACATTCTTCCCAAAGTAATGTATAAATCCTATGCACTCAAAATTCTGCTTGGATTTTTTGAGAAACTGAATAAATTTACATTAAAACATACACATAAAAGAACATTGTGGACAAACTTAATAGAAGGTAGACAGACTAGGAAAAGATATCTTCAATGACTAAAATAATAATAATAATATTTAGAATATACAAGGAATGTCTGCAAATCAACAAGAAAAATGAGAAACCCGATTTTAAAAATGAGGAAAAATATAAGCAAGCATTTTACAGAAGAGAAATCCCAAAGTATATGAAGAGATGCTCAAACTCATTAGGAATCAAAGAAATGCAGATTAAAATAACAATGAAATACCCATTTACACTTATTAGAGGGGCAAAAATGAGAAAGATGGATAATGCCAAGTGTTAGAGGACATGGAGAGACACAGAAACAGTGTGCACTCCTGGCAAGAGCTGTTCTGGAGTGCCCTGGGGACTACTTAATCAAATTAGGAATATGCATTCCTTCTGAGCCCACAATTCACTCCCAGTGATAGATTCCACATATACCCTTATGCAAGCATATTGGGGGCTATATATGGAGATGTTTACGGTAGTCTATTTGTGTGGCAAAGGTTTTTTGGGTATCCATTACTGAAAGAATGAAGAAGAAAAATACAATAGATTTGCTATGAAGCAGGTAACTACAGATTAATTATTTGTATATTACTGAATAAAAAGAAAGAAACAGAATGATCTACATAACACAACATACTTATGTAGTGAAAAACATATTCTCACAAAACAATAATATCTATCTTCCAGGAATATATACAAAGGAAAATATATACATTAAACATATTGGAGTGGTTGCCTCTGGAGTAGGGGGCAGTGAGAGGAGATAGTGTTGAAATGGGGAATAAATAAATTGTGCAAGAGCATGAATCAGTTATTATAATGCACCATGAACTGAGAAGCATAATTAACTTGACCCTCTGCTCTTCAGACGTAAATTAAAAAAAAAACAATAATAAAAGGAACAAAAATTTTCTTTCAGAAAAAAATAAATAAGGTATGAAAAGAAACAAAGTTATCACTGTTTGCAGATCATACTATTCTGTACATAGAAAACCCAAAGGCATCCACACAAAATTAGAATTAATAACAGAATTTAGGAAGGTTACCAGATTTGAAATTGAAATACTAAAATATTTTTCATTTCTATCTACTAGCAAAAACTATTCAAAATATAATTTTAAGAAGATATAATTTAGAACAGCACACAATTTACAACACTATATCATCATGTAGACAGTTGAATAATTGAAATTGAATAATTAAAATTAAAATTGCCCAAGACCAATATTGAAAGTTACTAAAGAATACCTAAATAGATGAAATACCTAAGGAGTGATAGAGAGGAGACAGGGAGTCATTGACTGAAGAAAAAAAAGGATAAGAGCCATGTGCCCCTCTGCCTGCTGGAGTGATGGATCAGAAGACCTTCCCTTGAGATGAAAGGTGACTGAGTGGAAGGATTTGTGCCTTTCCCTTGAGTTCAGACTTCCCAAGCAGAACACTGGCCCTAGCGCCCTCTGTCTAGTAAGAATGAGAGGATAGGCTCCCCCTATCATTATCAATACTTTCAATTCCCCGATGGCAAGGGCCGTGAAAAGGGACCCAGGATTTCTCTGTCACCCCAGAGGGTCAAAGATTAGCTTGGGGATAAAGCCAGGTAGCAGTGCCACATACGCCACTGTCAAGAGTCCAAAAGCAGCCAGGGCTGCACCTCTGAGAAGCACCTATAACAGGACAACAGCCTGAAGACAACATGGCCCAAGGAGAACTGTTTGCTCTGCACAGGGACAGGCACCATTACCAGGCCCACCAGGGTCACGAGGGCAGGCACATCCCCTCCCCAGCCGAGCATCAGGGGACCCTGGATAGAGCCAGCAGAGAAATTCCTTGACCAACACACAGCCCGCCCTCCCACCAGGATGTGCCACCTGGCACCTCATGGAGAGAGTATCAAGGTGACAGCCTTTAATTAACATTTTCCCAAAAGTTCAAACTTCAAAGAATAAGTCCCCTCTGTGGTGGTGAGTGTACAGGTTTTCTACCCTCATAGACATGGGGACTATGTTCTAAGTTGAGGTTAGATGAAATGAAAGAAAATTTATTTTTGTAAACTGAAAAACTGAGTTTTACAAATTGGCCTGCCTCTGAAACATTATATCCAATATACTTCTGTACTTTTTAAATATGTATTTTTACATACATACCTTACATATGTTTTTGTACTTTTATGTATGTATATACATATATACACATAATGAATATGCATACACTCACATGTATGTACACATCTTTGTTAACATTTTTGAACAGAATATGAGAGTCCACTAAGAATTATGTTCCACAGCTTCCCTCTTTCAATTCACAGTGCCTTGTGGATTTTTTCCCCAGTTATTTACATAGTATTGCACTATATGAATTATATACAACATTGATTTGAAGACAATTACCTTGGCCCCCTGAGCCGTCTTTTGGAGCAAAGATCACCAGTTCCTTCTATGGCACATGTCCAGACCCATGTTTGCCTTAATCTTGAAAACTCCAGCCTGTCACTCTCTCTCTTAAAGTGTATTGAGCAGGGATATACCCAGTTCAGGCCTGGAAAATGAGCAAAGCCAGTTAAGGAAGTGATTTTCCTGGCCTAGAGCTCAGCAATAAGGCCCTGGCAAGGATTTGATTCTTGCCACAACCCTTTCTGGACTCCGACTTGAAAGTCTCCTTTCAAGGATCTAATTCAAAGGCACTGTCTTCTCACCTTGCCCTCTGACCAACCCACTCATCCACTGGCCTGGCACTGGCCTTCCAATCCAAACTGGACTCTTTCTCAACCAGAATCAAACTCTGCTGCTCAGGGGTGGTCTCACCTTCAGAATCCCTCCAGTGTAGCTTGTATTAAAGACGTCAACCTCAAGTGTCAGCATCTCCTTCTTAATAAAAAGGGTTAAGACGGTAAATTTTAAAGGAGGGAGGAAAGGAAAAAAGGAAGGAAGGAGGGAAGGGGAGAAAGGTGGGAAAGGGGGAAAAAAAGAGGAAAGGACAGTGGTAGGTGCAGGCTTTGTACAATATCTGTAGCGCCCAGGAGAGGGCTGCTGCCAGCCCAAGCTTATCCCCTCTCAGTTCCCATCCAGGCTTCATGGGACATCACAAAAGGCCTCCCATGCACAATGGTGCCCAACCCAGTCATAACCCAATCCACATGACACTTCTCTCCCTGATGCTGGCCTCCCCTTGGCTGTCCCTCTGACCACAGAGCACGTAGCACCCCCCTCAGGCCCTGGAGGCAGGCCGGGGCCCTCTTCGGGAACATTCCTGCGCCCCTGCCCTCAGAGCCTGGTCCAGATGAGGCACATGTGGGGCAGGTGGGGCCACTGCCCAGCTGTCAGGGGGACTGCCCTGAAAAGGGCTTTCCAGAGGAGGGACTTCTCAGCTGCTGCCTCAAGGCTGGGCAGAAACTTGCTCATTTTAGTCAGGAGAGACCATTGTGGGCACAGGAATAATGGTAAAGAGAGTGGGGCTGGAGGAGTCCTAGGTGCAAGTGTGAGTGACGCTGTGGGAGGAGCAGGGAGCGCTGGGGTGGGAGGAAAGGCCAGACCTGGTCCAGAGGCCCCGCTGTCTGGAAGCCACAGAACCGTGAATACTTTTAGGATAAGGGAGAATGGGCTCTAAGGAGGCAGCACCTTGCCATCAAGGGAAAGAGTGGAATAAATAGAAAACCAGTGAGGACAAAATAATAGCCAGGAAAATACAGCCTGCTGAAGGCAGATGTTGTGGGGAGCAGGCAGAGGAAACGGGGGCCCCAGGGCGGATGGCAGGCAGCCTTAGGGGAACTCAGACCTGAGCAGAACACAGATTCTCACTGGGCGGTTGGGGGGGCACTAGCAATGCTATCTGACCTCCCTGAACGTCAGTTTTCCTCATCTGTAACCTAGCACGGTGACTTACCGAGAGTTAAACTGTGTTAGCAGAACATAAATTGTGACTCACGGGAGGTGCTCTGAAATGGGAAACTCCCTGTAGAAGACGTCTGGAGTCTCCATGGAGATCAATAGCATACAGCAAGAGAGGCTGGGAAGAAAAGCACTGGCTTTTTCCCAATTTTGCCAAAATTCTTGAGCAGAAAAGGAGCCAAAGAAGGAAATAGACAGCTTGGAGTTTAAAAAAATTAGAGACCCAGACAAGCCTTAGGGAGGTGCTCTGTGCTTCTTTGACATGTACCCTGGAACCTGCTGTAGTGACATGGCAACAGCTTTAATTCACTCAGAACATAATTTTGTGAGGCTTGGGAGGAACGCCAAACCCCCTAAGGCTGACAGAGACCCCAGCCCGCCCACCCCTAGCAAGAAACTCACTTCCAGGGCACTGAAGTAGGTCACACGCCTGAAGTTTCCCCGAACGAGCTGCTCAAGGAGCAGTTCCCACAGGGAACAAGGAAGAAGTCGGAGAGGAAATAGAAACCCAGTAATGGGGCTAAACTGTTTAGCAAGTTTTCTTTTAAACCTCCACATACAAAATGCCTTCGTCAAGAAATAACATCTATAGAGAGAGACAATAGATAGTAAAATCCTGTTTAGTCAAAATCAATCAGTCATCAAGCTGCAGCCATTTAATTTGGGCTAAGTTACAGCTGAGCCTTAACCTATGAAAGCAGGGCTTCCCCAGCACTCTGTTATTTGGATGTAAGAGACATCTCACATAGGTACCTCCTCCTTGCTACTTATGTTACACATACCAAACACACATTCTCTTTTTTACCCCATGGGGTGACATCCAAGGCAAAAATAACTTAAAAGTACACCCTCCACCACACCCTATCTAGCAATAAAACCCTTTGCCCTGTTGGATTTAACATCCTATTATTTGCCACGGCAAGAACGACAGACACATAGCATACAGACTACCTCTCATCCTGCCCAAGCCCTCTGCAGACATGACTGGCCAATCAGAGCTTAAAGGTCCTTCTCAATCCAGTGCTCCACAAGAAGCAAGGTGTTCTAAATGTTCCTTCTTCCCAAATAACAAATGTTTCATGCCCTTTCCAATGAGAAAACACCTGCTCTGTGCCCAGGGTCCAAAGAGCTGAGGCCACTTAGGTACTAGGGGAATTACGCTTTCCCTTTCAGGAAGAACTGGAAAAGCAGGTGGTAGAATGGAGCTTTCTATGGGAGAAGAAAGGAGGGTTCCCCAGTGATCATGGGGTTAAGTACATGACTCTGAGTTCCAATTCTACCTCTATTATACTTACTGTGTGCTCTTGGATATGTTATGTAGTGTGGGTAAAATTGTAATATTTCCAGAATATCTTACCTGGCTTTAGTGCATCTGCATATCAACAGGCATTCCTGGGGCAGGAGACAAGTGCATCTCCATATCAGTGAGTAATTACCCGGGCAATGGAGGGCTTATCTGAACCTGAGAGGTGAGGGAGGGGCTGGTTTTGCTTCTGCAACAGCAGGAAAGAGAGAAGGCCCCAAACTGCAGTTTGTAAGCAATAAGCAGATTTTAAACTTTATTTCTCCCTTTGACTAATTTTGGTTTTAGAGAAATTTTGTCCCCGGATTTCCTCTCCCCGGAGTTACATGTAGCCTCTCTGTACCTTGGTTTTCTCGTCTATAAACTAGAAATAACAATACCTGTCTCATAGCATTGTTGTGAAAATTAAATGATATAATCTACAAGAAGCTCCCAGCACATACTGCTATGTACAATCCATGCTACTTTATTGTTGCTGTGATTCCTGTTACTGGGCGGTGTGCTTTGGGGGCAGGTAACATAAAATTCACAGAAAGGCATTGATGGCTCTGGTGACCTTGCAGGGAGCCCAGAGGTGGAGAGTCCCAGGCACAGCTGTTCACATCACAGCTGCTTTCCATCCTCTGTTCTGACTCTCCAGGAGCTCAACATTTGTTTCCCCATTATTGCAAGGCAACTCTGCATTTCCGGACATCACATGGCCTCTAGCAAAAAAAAAGGGAAGGGCATTTCCAGCAAAGGAGACAGAAGGAGATGGTCGTGATGCAACCAATAGAGTAGGGCTCCAAGTGAATTCAGCGGGGAAAGGGAAGATATTTGCATGTGTGCACAATGACACAGGGATCCCATATGTTTATGTTTGGTCAATGGGCCAGTCCTGAATGCCTTCCAGCTGTCTTGGGGCCTGGCAAAGGGGTTGCACCAGTGTGACAACCTGCCTTGTACTGGGGGCATTTTGCACTGTCTTTCTGCCTGGGCCTCTCTATTGCACATCAAAGGCTTCATTCAGCTGGATTTAACGAGGTTACTTTTCTCTTGAGTAATTGGTGCCTGGAGGCATCCATAGGCTATAATTCATCAGATGCTGGGACCCATTCACTATGAGCAGAATGTAATCTGGGAGCTACATCATATGAAAATAAAGCTGCCTAAAAGCACATATATACAAATTGTGACAATAAGGCAAGTAGGTAGACTCTTCTTGTGTAGATTGTAAAATGGCTTAGAAGCAGAGAGTTTCCAGAAATCTTTTAAACAACAGTAGTGTGGGTAAAATCACAGTATTTCCAGAATCTCTCTCCTGACCTTAGTACATCTTCATATCAATAGGTATTTGCAAGGGGTGGAGAGAAGTAGTCCATCTCCATATCCATAGGTGATTACAAAGCGGGTGGAGTGCAAGCACACACCTGGACCAGAGAGGTTTGGGGGGGTCCTCTTGCAGCCGGGTCTCAAGAGACATAGGTGAGCAGAAGTAGACAACTGCTAGTAGGCAATAAATGGGTTTCTCCCACTTTATTTCTCCCTTTGACTGATTTTGGCTTCAAAGGTTATTTTCCCAGGGCTGAAAACCTATCTTCTCCCAGAGTTACAAGTAGTTTGGAGAATACAACATCTGTTTTGTTCTGTTGTTTTGTCTTTGATTTGGTTTTTCCATTGGATGAGAAAAACTCTGATACAGCCCTGCCTCAGTCAGGTTAGGCTTACAGACCAGCCCCGGGCCCAGCGACTGAGCTCACCAGAGATAGTTTCTTGCTCACACTTTCTGCCCAGCCTGGGTTGGTTTTGGAGCAGTTCTGCTCCGTGATGTCCTCACTCTGAGACCCAGGCTGATGGGGCTGTCCCTTCTCAAGGCACTGACCTCTATAGGAGGCTGCAGGTTTGCTGCAGCAGGGGAGGAGGCTGAGGATCCAGTGCCAGCGGTTACGTGATGGTCCCTGTCCAGTTACTTCTGTTCCAACCCCTGACAATGCTCAGTGAACCGGAATTAGGAAAGATCGGGATGTTGAGGAATATAGGAATCATCTACTGTAGGTATGGATTCAGTCCTGACTTGCCCCCCACATTCCAGAAGACACAGAGAACCCCAGTATGAACTGACAATGAATTAAACTATCACAGGCCGGGGTGCTTGCCATCTAGTTATTGTCATATATGGTATATTATCATGTACGGGTTTGCCCTGGCCTCCCGGACTCCACAGTGAGGAATGATGGACAATACAAAGCCTGCGCACGGCTGTCATTTCATTTTTCTTCCTCTGGATGAACACTCACAGCACCACCGGGAGTCATGGGACCTCAGGCCTAAAAGAGCCTGTTAACCTTAGACGCTCCACGGGCCCAGTGTAAAGAGCCTGGATCGATGGGAGCGGGCAAACAACTTCTCAGAAGTGTGTAACAGAAAACAGATGGCTGGTGGCCGGCCCACCACACCGATCCTGGTCTTTGTGAGCGGCTGTCAGGGGCCTGGGGAAGCTGTCGTCTTCCCGATAGGCCTCAGAAAGGAAACGGATTCTTCACCTGCTGGAAGAGTCACACTGGTTAGCAAACACTGCTCTTCCAGGAAAACAAATACACAGCTGGGATACTCATTTTTCTTCAGTTATTAAATACTGTTAGCTTGGTTAAAGGCGATTTCAAATAAAGAATGGCTTTAAAACTCCATCCCTCCCTCCCTTTCTTCCTCCCTTCATCCTCCTCCCTGCCCTTTGATGGAGTCAGCAGCCCCATGCAGCAGAACCAGCTGCTATTTCATCTTAAATTTCTGTAGCAGAAATGTAGGTCACGGATCTTACAAGTGGCCTGGTTTTCCCAGCTCTCAATAGAACTCTTTCCCCAGGTTGAGGGTTTTTTCTAGGCTTGTGTCTAATAAAAGTGTAACCTGCCTGGCCAGGCCAGAAAGACGGAGCTCTGGCCTCCTCCTCTCCTCCAGCCATGGCCTGGGAGATTGGAAGGGCAGCAGCCGCCAGGGTTTGCAGCCTTAGGGGTCTCAAAAACCACAGCTTTCCCCGTAAGCGACATGAAGGCCAGAATGTACATCTGAGGCCACAGGTGACAGGGCTCAGCAGGAAGAACGTGGCCACTTCTACTAGGCCGGGTTCAGCAGGACAGAGCAGCCGAGATATGTCAGATGCCCACCTATTCTGGACACCTGCCTTCTTCACATTCGTCCCTGTCTCAGACAGCTTAGGGTTCCTCTCTCGTTTCTGTTCTTTCTTTTTTTCTTTCTTCCTTCCTCCCTTCTTTTCCTTCCTTCTGTTCTTGCTTTCTTTATTTTTAATCCAGTTCATTGTACAAAATTGGAAAATACAGGTGAGCAATGAGAAAACAAAAATCACCCATACTTCTACCAGAGGAAAAACCCTGCTGACATTTCTTTGTGTATCTTTCCAGTTATTTTGCTATGTGTATATCCAGATTCAGAGGTATTTGTGACAGAACTTGGATCATAATGTTCTGTGGCCATGTTTTCTCCCTTAACCTATGTTGTAAATATAAACATTTTTTCTGATCAATTCATGTTAAGTGTGTGTGTTTACATGCGTGAACTTGGGATTTTCTTCTAAAATTCTCACAGGGAATTTTATTTATTATAACAATTTATTTGTTTATTATAAAAATAAATTCTAACCTGAGATAGCTTATCATTTTTTTTAGATTTTTAAGGGTGTAGAAAAAAAGGAGTAAAAATCATCCCTAATTCCATCATTTAAGTCTATTTCCCCTCCCAACTTACTGCTTCTCCAATCCTGACACCACAAGTAACCACAAGTAAATTAGGTGAATAATTTAATGGACTGATAGACTCTGGGCAGATATTTTTTCTGCATTCATATACAATGACCGGTATAAATATACATGTATACATTTTTAATGAGAACATGCCATCTTTTTTGTTTTGTGATTTGCCTTTTTCACGAAACAACATAGCGTGGACATCTCCATGTCAGACATATGCAAGATCTACAACATTCTTTTCAGAGGCTGCATGACCTTCCACTGTGTATACATAATAATGCGCCCAACCAGTCCTTACTGAGGGAATTTAGGATTCCTGTTTTTTTATTTTAATACTCACAAACATATCACTCTAGAAAAGGTTCCTATTAGAAGTATTAGGTCATAGAGAAGAGACGTTATATTTAGGCTGATTCTACCAAATAACCTTCCCAAAGATGCTACCATTTTATGCTCATACCAGCACACATTAAAATTTCCATTTCCCTCACCTCATCAACATGTGAAATTTTAAAATTTTGCCAATAAGTTAGAAAAATATACATCATTTATAATAACTACCTTGTACTTCACTTTATGATGGTACCAGAATTTATTTTATCAACTCTCTTTTGGGCCATCGAGGTTGTAAGCAATTTTTATTTTGTACAGTGTTGGAGTAAACATCTTTGCACATATATCTTTCCACTTCCCTGGTTATCTTTATATATTACATAGCCATACATATATTTCTGAGTATCTCAAGGCCTGAGATATATTGCCAAAAAGTTTTTAAGCTTTCACTAGGGGACATGTATACCAATATGTTAACTATGTTGCTCTGTGTCACAAGAGAGGAATTCACCCCTGAAGCGTCTGACTCTATGTCCAGGTCTCTCTGTGCACTGAGCTTCTCCCAGTGTGTCTGCGGTGACCCAGGTGCTATGGGGCATGTTAAACCACAGAATACTGCCTAGAAAAGATTATTCCCTTCTCAATTCTCTTGCAGTCATTCTGATCCGATAAATGCTTCACAATCAGTACTTTTTGCTAAATCTCCCATTTTGACAAAGAAGCAACAGACTTCATGCTTGTGTTTGGCAAGCCACAGTATCTAGCCTAATTTAAAAAGATTGTTTTCCATGTATTTCTCTGAAGCAAGTTCTACTGATTTTCTTAATTAAAGTGAAACAGATTTTATTTTTAAATAATTTTATTAAGGGCCCAAAGGTGACTTGACTTTAGAAAAAAAAGGAAATAATAGTACAGAGGGAGTATGAATGTGGCAAAAAATTATGAAGTTTGCAATAGTTTAGTTCAAGAACCCCTGTATGAACCTTGTTTCCTTCCCGAGAGAAGAAGGCAGGTAGGAGGTTTCACTGACTTTATTCCCTGTCCGGGCATGGAGCACATAATTTCAAGAACACCCACGCTGTTGTTTCAGGGAGATTAGGTAGGGCAGGCAGCTAATAGAAATTAAAGGGCTGTGGACCTCAGCCTGGGGAATGGCAGGTGAGCTGGCCCTTTGCAGTATCTGAGCTCTCCCAGCAGAGGGCGGTAGAGAGACATTGCTGGACGGGTGGCCTGCAGTTACCTGGCCAGGTGGAGGTGGTGTAGGACATCTGAGAACCTGTCCCCCAACTCTTCTATTTTTTATGGTTCAGAACAAAGTCCTTCTGCGACCTTGCAGCCTTGGCCTGGCGATACCCTTTCCGCAGTCCTCAGGACATGGACACCAGAGTCCATGGGCCGGTGGGTCGCATGCTCTGAGGGCCTCCCGCCGCTCAAGGCCCGGGCTCCCGCTGCACACCCAGCCATAGTCTGATGATGGCTGCACTCCTGAGAGTTCAACTCCGCAAACAAGAACCTGGCATCACCACCATAACCTCACCTCCTTCATGGGTCTGTGAGCTTTGCGGGCCAAAGGGCTTAGCTTTGTTCACAGTCCCCAAAGCAAGCTCACAGATATCTCTGCAGTTGGCCCAAACTGCAGCAGGGCATGGAAGAGCAGAAGCTCTTATCCTCCTTAACAGATGAGGAAACTGAGTTTCCAAGGTGAAATGTTTGCCTCTAACCACCCTGAGAACACACAGCATTTCCAGGACGGAATCTTCCGACTCTCAGCACGGGTCTTGCTTCCAATTCACTGAATCACTCACCCCTTTTATAGGGGGTAAGAAATGCTCATTTCTACATAGCTAGAGGTGACCTGAAGTCATGACTCAACCACACAGAATGAGCTGGCATTTGGGAAATACAGGTGTAATGTGCTTTGAGGATATCCCCTACTTGGACAGCAACCCTGACCAGGAAAGAGAAGGAGACACCTGTGCCTACTCTTGGAAGGAGTTAAATCCAAATGGCCCCATGTAAACTACTACAGATGGGCAACAGAGATAGAAACTCTTTGTAGGGGCCCACGTGAAGCAGGAGTTCTCATCCACAGCCTCTATTCTCACTAGGAGACAAGCCTTAGGGGACCTGAGGAAGTGGGGAAGGCACACTTTAGGTTCTCCTGCCCTGTTGACCTCGGCCACAAGTTAATTCTGAAGGAGACTTGGGCTGATCAATTCTGTTTCAAGTTTAGTCTGCAGAAACCTGAAGGATCCAATTCTTCACTGGATTTCAGAATCCTTTGCTGCCAAAAACGAGCAGAGGGATGAAACTTCTGAAATGCCAAAACCCACTCTTCTTCCCTCACCCTGAGCTGAGCGGGTGGTTTTCACCAGGAGTCACAGGATCCACTGCCTCTCTTGGTAGGAAGAAGTCATTTCAATAGGCCTTCCTTATTAGGAAGTCAGACCAGATATTCCTGTGAATAGATTTAACCTCTAAGCACTGGCCCTTATTAAATGAGACAATTTCTTAACCTATTAAAGTTCTAAGCAGTTGCTTTTTCCACCTTAAGAGAGAATGACCACATGATAGCAGTGACCCCTTTTCTACTTGCTTTGGCCCCAGTCTTGCTCACATTGCTAGAAGCAGGGCTGACCCTCCACACTTTGTGCTCCATCCACCCACAGCTCTTTAGAAGGTCCTCACTTCACCAAGTAGACATCTGCTCCTTCTGGTTTGAAACCAGGGATGCTTCTTGGAGCTGCTGCGGAAGCATCACACATGCCCAGCTTGGCCTCCGGAGGCCTCGTGAGGCACCACAGTCCCTGCTTTGTGTAGCAGTTGCGCTCCTCTTCAGTGGGGACACAGAAGGTGCCGGCCGGGTGGTGGGGCAGTCACTGGGGTTTCTCAAGCTTCAACAATGGGTGTACCCCCAGCAATACACAATCTTTTTCTTTTGAACTCCCAATGTTGACCTAAATTATTTTTATCATTCTGCTAGTTGCAGCAGAAAACCCAATTCTAACTGGCTTGAACAAGAAAGGGGATTCATCTGGCTCAAACAACTGAGGATGTCTGGGGTATAATGACTACCAGGACCGCGCAGTGAGCTTTCGGTTCTGCTTGTGTGCGTGTGTGTGACTCAGTGCTGTGGCTCTGTCTTCCGGCTTGTCCTGACCCTGCCATCTGGCTGCTAGGAGCGCTTTGGGGTGATGTGCATATTTGTTCATATCCAAAAGACAGAACCCGTTGCCTAGGCTCTGAATCAGTCACTGAGACCTGAGGAATGTCTGGAGCCATTCACTCAGGCCATCGGTCATGTAACAATCACTGGGGCCAGGGAAGTGGAGTTACCCGGCTTGGTTTAGATGTCAAAACCAATCAGGGTCCACCTCTGCCACTGGAGGTGAACCAAACCCACCCAGTCAACCCAGCTGCCCCACAGAGTGGAGGCGATGAACAGGGATAGTGGGGAACAACCGCTAGTCCACAGAGTCACAGTGTGTCGGTCTTTGGTCAGTCTGTCCTTAGATAATGTCTTCACCATTCCCCTGCTCTGTGCTGCAGGGCTGTGCATGGGCAGTGGAGAGGGGCCGAGCCTGCAGGTTGCATTTTCCACCTCCCATGGCAGTTGGCTTCTGCCCAAGTCAGTCAATGGGCAGCACTGTTGAAGAAGTGGAAGGTGGGACAAGGGAGAGGCCATAGCATTTCTTCCCATCTCTATCTGCCTTGTGCAGCTGCTCTCAAAACAGCTGCATCTCCTGCAAGGCTCCAGCTCCCCCAGGCAGGCCCTTTGCTGTCTCAGCTTCTACCTGGTAGCCCAGCCCAGTGCTCTGAATCCAACACCTTCTGTCCCTCCAGCCCAGAGGTGGGGAGCTTCCAGCTGTTGCCAGTGTCCAGAGTGCATTACCATCCCATTTGGGTCTCAGCAGTTCCTCCCCTTGGGTAACCATTTACCTGGTCAAGTTGCCTTTGTTTCAAATATTTAGAGTGGGTTCTATCTTCCTGGTGGAACTCTGCTATAGTCCTCAATATGTGCAAACATAAAACCAGATATAAACTCTGCAAGCGTAGGGCTCTTACATAACTATAAAAACAATAAAACTCAAAATAACATTAACTCAACATGACAGACCACAGAGACTATATTATTTTGCTGAACTGAATTCCCTCTTGAAATATGAGTATAAGCCAGCCCTCTAAGGTGTGGGCGCTTTCGGAGCTCAGCAGGCACACACCGTCATGTGGCACGCAACATGACCTGACTCTCCCACTGCTTTCTCCATTTGAATTTCTGTGAAACTTTCACTCATAAAATATCATCATCAATGGCTGGCTTTCACATCTAAAAATCATTGTAAAGATGAGCTCTGAAATGTCCCAGACAGTTTTAAGATCATATCCAGATTTTCCAAAATGTGTATATAAAAATGTTTTCATTATTAAAACAAAAGCACAACATTTAAAAATGCACAATGAAAGAAAGACTAGCATGGTTTTCACATAGATACTAGTAGGTGAAGAAGAGGCTTGGGCAAAATTTCACAGCCCTTGGGTAGAATAGCATCATTGTGCTCAGACTATGCTAAGAACACCCTAGTTAATCCTAATGACAATTCTTCCTGGCAGCTATTATAATTTTCATTTTACATATCAGGAAACAAGCTTAAAGAGATTAAGTAGCTTGCCTTAAAGTCTCACATCTAGAATTAGAGCTCACACCTTCTAAAACCCATGTCTCTCCATTCACCTCATTCACCTAGTGGGTCCTTGAATTACAAAATGCACTCATTTATTAAGTATTTGTTAAACACTTACTATGTGCCAGCCACTCTTCTAAGCATTGGGGTATAGTAGTGAACAAAACAGACAAAAACCTGCCCAGCAGAGCTTACATTCTAGTGGAGGAACCAGAAAATAAACAGCACTAATAAGTAAAATACAGAGTACATAGACAGTGACAAGTGGCAAGAAGGCAGGGGAGGGGAATATGAAATGCCATTAGGAGAGGTTTGAAATTTTAGACAGGGTAGTAAGGAAGGTTTTGGAGCAAAGACCTGAAGGAAGTGAAGATTTACACAGATTTCTTGGAGAAGGGTATTTCAGGCAGAGGAAAGAGTCTGTGCAGGGGAAGCATACCTGGAGGCTAGTGTGGCTGGAGCCGGGAACACCAGAGGGGTGTCCGAGGGATGGTGGGTAATCAGACACACAGGGCCCTGGTGGTCATTGAAGGGTTCTGACTTTTACTCGGAGTGGGACACAAAACCGCTAGAAGGCTCCGAGCTGGTTATTTCGTGAAGAGGAGACGGGGGGAGCCCAGTACAGAAGCCAGGAGAGGCATTAGAACACAGTTGCAGTAAACTCAGTGAGAGTTGACAGTAATAGAACCAGGTTGTAGAGGCCGATAGTAATTGAATTCTGCAGAAATTCAAGATTTGAAATATGACCAGGTATGACTTATCCCCTCAGCCTCGCTGGCCAATTAGTTTATAAGGACCAAATTGTATCAATCCAGGTAGCCACAGAAGGACCCCAACACCAACACAGTTCAGAACCCTGCCGTCCGGTAGAACTTTCGGCAATGATGGAGCTGCTCTTGCACTCTTCAACAGTGTAGCCACTGGCGACCGGGAGCTACTGAACACTTGAATTGTGGCTAGTGTGGCTGAGAAACTAGACTTTTAATTTTAGGTAACTTTAATTAATTTAAAATTTGCTAAACCATATTGGGCAGCACAGCTCGAGAGAGCCAGCCTGATAAATCGCATCTGGGCAGCTCCGGCCCCTCGGTGGGATTTACTGAGAAGACAATAGCCCAGGCTTCATTTGGTACATTCAAATCTCAACTCCTCTGACGTGAGTCAGAGTGCCTTTGAGAAATGGTTGTGATGTGAATAAAGTGCTCGTTTTATCTCTGAAATGGCCCATTAATAAATAACAAAGTGTTTATAAATATGCAAAACACACAATTAGTCAATTCCACAAAGTCTCTGTGATGGGAACATTAAAGCGTATCCTAGAGTGAAGGGTGGAGGAATCAAAATAAATTTAGCTTCTCTTTAAAGCCTACAAGCAATGAATACTGAATAATTGACTTCGGAGAATTGTAACACAAAAGCAAGTCGTTTATTGGTTCCTCCGAGCTTGAGCAACACATTCCAACTTAATTCGTATATGTGGAAACCCATTATAAGAAGTAAATGAGTCACCAGTGAGAACGATGGCAGATGGCAGCTGTTTTGCACTACTTCATGGACCCTGAATTACTCTAATCATCATTTTATTTAAGCCCAGAAGGCCATAAGAAATGTTAACTGACTCCACTGAAATATTGCTCTCTTAAACATATAAACTAGAACCTGAACTAGGTACATTATTCAAACAATTTCCTGCGGTGACAGGCACTAGCCCACAGGCCTAGTTCAAGACACGGGGATTGCTCTGGGGTAGATAGGTCTTCCCTGTCAGGAGGCAAGGGGTTGTCTGTGACTGGGTTTCATAAATCTTATTTTGAAGGTGGGAGGAAATGGAGTGAAGCTACAGCTAAGGTTGGTAGGGCAGCAGCAGGAACTTGGATGAGCCAGGACAGAAGGCTTGCTGGTCATTTTTGTGGTCTGGACATTGTTTACGTTGCTCTTGGTTTAGACATGATTACAGAGTGGTCTTGGTTGTTTGTCTTCATCTACCAAGGACACAGAGTGGCCTGGCCTGAAGGTGGGGTTCTACAACGTGTTTACGTTGGACGGAAGAACACAGCGGCCCAGCTCTGGGTGCCAGGCCAGCTCTCACCTGCCGGGGGCTGCACGTCTCCTTTCAGCATAAATAAGACAGAGAGTAGAAGCAGGTTCTCCAGGTAGAGGTGTGGCAGTGGTTCAGGGGAGAGAGAGTGGTGGAGCCCATGAGAACTGACTGAATTCGGGATACATGGGTGCACATGGCTCACACACAAACCATGTTGAGCTTTCCAGCTCATCAGAAGAATGTTAACCTCCCCAGGCTCCTCCTGGAATGCTGTTTCTCAGCCCCTTCACCCCCAGCACCACCCGACCGTGTTCTCTGACACTTCCTGTTTATCCTGCTCAAATGTGACTTCCACCAGCAAACCTTCCCTAGACCTCCTGTCCCCAGTCTGAGTTGGCTGTCCCTCCTTTGGGCTTCCATAACATCTTATTGCATCATTATTGTTCAAGCTGCATCCGGGAAGGAGCGGTGTTGTGTTCGTTGTATGTACCCAGGTCGCATCACATAATAGATGCTTAATGAATACATATGAAGTGAATCAATGCTTTACTGATACTAAAAGCATTCTGTAGACTGGTTTCCAGGAAGTCATTACCCACCCCCAACTACGAAGGCATGATGCAGTTCCAAATCTAAACTGCCTCTCCTTTTGTGCATACTCACCACATAATATGATATTCCTGGCACCACTTTGTATATTCAGATTTCCTGAAAATTACATCTATAAACAATTGAAATAGCAGACGCTACTATGAGATGCTATCGTTAAGTGGCAGTAAGTGTCTTGGTTGTGAATGGTTTCTTTTTAATTTGTTAGTAGAGTTGAGAGATATTTACAAGCTTTCTTCCCGTTATGATCCCCAGGTCAAAAATAGTTTTTTGTTTTGTCATTCATTCAACAACTGATTTTTGAGAGCCAGTGCCAGGCATTGCTCTAGGAAAGCTGGAGCTACGAGTGGAAAAACAAACAAAAATCTCAGGCCCAGTGGGGCTTACGTTATAATGGGTGGGGGAGACTACAAGAAATAAAGAAATAAAATATATAGAATATGAAATAGCAACTAAGCTAATGAGAAAAATGAAAGCAGGGAGAGAGATATAAAATATTATGGAAATTAGGAGATCTTAAGTAGCATGTCCAGCAAAGTCACTGAGAAGGTAGTTTGAAGGAAAAGGTTGAAGGAAGTGAAATTGCCAAGCTCAGCAGACATCTGGGGGGCTGCACTGCAGGCCAAAGGCATAGCCAGTGCAAAGGCCCTGGGGCAGGAAAGTATCTGGGCTTGATGTCAATCAAAGAGGCCAGGGGGAAGAGCAACAGAAAGATGCTACGTAGAGATGTCAGATGGACCATGGAAGGGAAATCAGGGTGGACCATGGAGGCTATATGAAAGATAGCTTCCTCTCTGGGACCAAGGATGACGCTTAGAAGGTTTGGATGACACTTAAGCATTTTAAGTATTATCAAGCACTAAAACAGAATCTGTTGCTTTCTAAGATGAAAAAGAGATAAAAATTCCTACCTTTCCATTTTTGATCATTTCCCTACAAGACCATTTTAAAATTCTTTTTGTTAGTAAATACAATATGCTCATTATAAATGATGCAGAAAATAAAAGTATGCCAGATAAGAAAATTAAAAACCCCTGCTCTCCTACCACCCAATGATAACCATTGTTATTTTTAGTGTATTTCCTATCCTTTTTCTTTATATGTATGTATCACTTAAAATCTTTACATAATTTTATATATATATATATGTGCATGAGCCTTTTTTCCCCTTTTTAGTCATGGCCATATTTTCAATGTCATTAAAGACTTTCAAACATTTTCAATGGCTAGAAAGGATTTCATCACAGGAATGAGCTATAATTTCCATATTGTGCATGTCACTCCTTGTCTCCGCCATGCTATAGCTATTCTACTTACCAAAAAGATAAGGTTCTAAAAGAACATTCCCAACTACCTTCGTTTCCTACTCAAGACCACACAAAGTGACACTTGCATCACCAGAGGGGTCGGACTGTAACAGCTTGTGGCTGTACGTGGTGATTTCCTCTGTGAGAATATCCTTAGGTTGAACAGCCCTGGGCTGAAGACATTCTGTGGTTGGAGGTGATTGCTGTCACTTTGAAAATACAAGTCTGGCACCATTTCAATAGAAACCATGGCACTGGAGCCCCATCCTCCTTCCCTCACTCCCTGCCCCCCTGTGCCACGTCAGATCTAATCCATCAGGAAGGAAGACAGAAGTGCCAGCCCTCCTGCCTGGCTGAGGGGCTGCTGATGTGATCCCACTGGCCTGCTGAAGCCTGTCCCCAGGACCTGCTGGTGCCCACCCCCTGATCTGACATCCTGACAGAGTCCTCACTCCCAGGACTCAGCCAGCCTCACCCTACCCCTCCTGCTCCCAGCAGCACCAGCCTTCTTCCCAGACACACATCATGGAAGTTAGCAGGGAATCTTAAGGCAGTGACTAGAGATTGATCAGGTTGTCGTTTATACTATAGTAATTAATGCTGAGCTCCCTAGAAAGTCCCCACATCCCAGCCTTTCCTAGTCTATTTGCCCAGCAAGACTCATGACCATCCCCCAGCCCAGAAAGGTCGACTCAGAGAACATTAGTCTCTAAGGTCCGTGTCTTCTGGTCTCTGAGGCAGAAATAGACCCCCAACTTCCAGCTCACTTCACCTCACAATGACACTGACCCTCACTCTTGCCATTTCAAGATGAGCTGGGCGCAGTGGTAATGGCTTAAGACAGTGGTGCTCGACCTTATCCACTCAAATCTTGTTAGAAATGAAGAAATCTTGGGCCACCACTAATAAATTGGCTAATAAGTCAGTCAATGAATCAGAACCTGCATTTTAACAGAATCACATGTTTCCAAAGTACAGGAAAATTTGAGAAGCATTGCTCTAGGTCAGCGGCTCTTGAACCTGAATGAGCCTCAGAACTACCTGGAGTGCTTGCTAAAACACAGGTTGCTCATTATTCAGCCACAAAGAGGAATGAAATTCTGACATATGCTACAATACAACACGGATGGACCTTGAGAACATCATGCCTGAAGTCAGTCACACACAGAAGGACAACCAGCACATGATTTCATTTATACGATGCCCCTTGAGTAGGCAAACTTGTAGAGACATAAAGTAGAAGAGAGGTTACCAGGGGCTGGGGGAGAGAGGAGGAAGAGTTATTGTTTAACGAGTACAGAGTTTTTGCTGGGGACGATGAAAACATTTTGGGTACAGATAATGATGATGGTTACACAACGCCGAGAATGTGTTTAATGTCACTGGTTTCTTGTCTTGCCAATGGGTTTCAGACCCAGACAAGTTCATTATGGATTCAATGAGACCAAAGAACTGACAGTAGAACATTCCCACAGTGGCAGGTCAATCACTAGAGTCCTGTCCACTCAGAGCGAGTCTGTGTGCAGCAAGCCGGTCTTTGCCTCTGGGCCTCTCGGCCCCGGCAGCTGTCGCAGTCACTGTCCTCGGTGCTGCCACCACTCCAGCCTTTGCTCTCCTGCAGCCCTGCAGCCGTGCCACCGTGTCACCCAGAGCACTGGGCAGAACTCTTTAGGTAGAGTCAATAATGACGTATAGCCCACATGTGTGTAGTGAGCTAGCCGACCAGGGCCAGGTGAGAATCCTGGCCATAGGAACCTTCACTTTATCCACATTTGTACCCTTACAAACGGCTAAAATGATAAATATTATGGGTATCTCAACACAATGAAAAAATTAAATATAATATAAAAACCCAGCTTGCTGGCCCCAACCCGAGTCTCTGATTTCTGATTCGGCAGGTCTAGATGGAAGCCCGAGAACTGGCATTTCTCACAAGTGCCCAAGTGATGTCAGCACTACTGGTCTGAGGGCCGTATTTTGAACAGCAAGAATCTGAGCGCTGCGTCTTAATTACAGTTAAAGGAAAATGAATGCCCAGACCCAGTCCCAGAGAGGCTACTCTGATTGGTCTGGGCTGGGGCCTGGGCATGGGGATCTCGTCACCTTCTTGGGGTTATTCCGCTGTGCAGTCAACATGGACGGTGTTCTCTGGGACCCTCATCACCTGCCTGCGTTCATTTGGTGAAGAGCTCCTGCTGTTTCTTTGGTGGGGCTTTAAATAGCACTGAGGAAGCAGGCATCTGGGTGGTGGAGGAGTTTAATGTTCAGAAAAATCACCCCACCCTTTGTTCTCCCTGAAAATACTTTCTGACCTGGGGCAGAGCCTCAAGAGAGAGGGCGCATCCACTCATTACTGAATGATCAGGGTTGACAGATCTGAGCTTTGTTACAGTCCCCGTGTTAGCGACGGAAGTTATTAATTCCTTTAATAGACCTTCTCTGTTTTAACAAACTTTAAGACCCTCTGACTCACACTTTAATTCCCAACACCTAGCAAGTTGATCACAGGTAAACCAACTAGGAGCTTGCGAGAGGAAGAGAAAGCCAGTGGTGCTTTCCTGAGCTCCCCCCACCTCACCCCAAAGCAATCCCACGGATAGACAGGTTGGTGGTTTCCCACCAGTTCTCAAAAGCTCTGCAAGATCATAGAATTAACCGTGAACACTTTCACAGATGGTGACAGGCCAATGAAACTCTCACGTTTTGAAACTCTCAAAAAAACTTCAGCCCTTTGTTAAAGTTCCCTTGGCCTTTTTAGCACTTTACTCATTAAGCTATTATATCCCTTCAGCTGCTTGACCCGCTGGTCTAGCACCTTGTAAGCACCTCCTGCTACTTCCCTCCTTCCACCTTGCACCCATCCACCACCATGCCCACCTAAGATTCAGCTCACCACCACCAGCACGACTGGAAGAAGCCTCAAGACCACATGCTCTGCCCAATTCAACCATGGGGAACTTATGACATGTTAAAAATAATGCATTTGAGAGGAGCTCTAGCAAAGCAGACAAACATTCAACAGTTCGTTAAGGCCTCAAGATAACACATTGCCTTCAAGATCACCTTTTGAAAGACTCTTTCCTCAAAGACTCCAGCAGAAAGTTCACTTCCGCTTAAACCTTCTGAAGCCCATCCTCCTTGCCCCTTTTTCTCTCTACTTCAAACTATCTTTACACATTTGCGCCTCTACAAATCCTTCTGCTCCTTCTCCCAACCTCCTGAGGGAACCAACCCTCTCGCAGAGTTTTTCTCAGGAAAGGCTCACGTTTCACAATATCCCCTCAAACTTGCTAGGCTGAGAGGCTTGTCGAGAAGTCAAGTTTAAATGAAGTTAAAGGCTATCATTAAGGATTCCAAAACCTCAGGAAGACAGGCAAAAGTAACCTGCAAAATTATGGACATCGTTAGCTACTGCGTTAGATTACCAGATCCATACTAGCTAGTTCACTTAATTGAAAGCCCCTCAGATGGGGGACATGATTAAAAGGAACAGAATGGGAAATGCCAAGGGATTTAAATAACCCAACTGTGCAAATTCAGATATTGGCCTTGAGAGGACAAGAAAAATAGGAAATGAAGGACATATAGCTGTTACTGAAGTCTTCCCCTTAAAGAGAGTATTGAACAAAAAATTCAAAGTTGTAAATAAAACAAAGATGACTCAAGAGGAGACCTTAAAAGGAGACTTCAGGAAACTTTAAAACAATATTCTGAGATACGCCTACCAGCTGAAGTAAAAGGAGCGTTGCTTTCTCATTCTGGGAATAGACTCACATCTGAAATAGGAAACTTAGTCAGAAAGATAAATTGGAACGGGAAATTGCCAATTTAGAGGATCCCTAACATGTGACTTAACATTTCCAGAAAGCCCTAGAAAATAAACAAGCTAGAAATGAAAACAAACTTCTGTCCCAATTAAACAACTGGTCCTTGAAATAAAAATAAAAGCAGAAGGTTCTCTGTTCTCTGAGAATCAAGAGCCTATGAATAAGGACACCTATAAATACTTGTAGGCAGAAGGGTCTTTGGAAAAATTAATGTCACATGTTGGATCAGAAAGAGAAGACAACTGTCCAGAATCAGCCCACCTTTACTGCAGCTGAAAGATTAGACCCCGCCCCATCACACACACACACACACACACACACGCACACACACACACACACACACGGAGCCTTGCCCTTCATCTAAACTCCCAAGGAGAATGGTCGATAAATATACATGGACAGCAATTCAGCTTCTTATTGATATGGGTGCCATCTGTCTACCACTGTCACAGAACATCAGATCCCCGAGTACTAAGCCTGTCATGTAATGGCTACGTGGCGATCATTAGCAAGAGAACATTCCTTTCTTCTCTGTTACAAAAGTCCTGCAAATTTAATACATAAGGAACAAGTTCGCAAGTGGAACTGCCAGCTAAAATGTACGGCAGAAGGATTATTTTGGGAAGCCCCAGAAATGACAACTGGTGTTCATATTGAAATACCTCTACACAATGCATGATTCAAGAAACTATTGAAGAATTAGCCAGGGTCTCGGAATCCCCTAAGGCCAAAAACACTATAAACACAAGCACACTAATTGGAGCAGAGCCGTAGAGTTCACATTGATTCTTCTAAACCTTTACCTAAAGTTCCTCAGTGCTCTACTAAAACTAAATGCAAAAAAAGCTGTAGGCCAAGTACAACCAGCTTAGTTGAAAAAAGGATTAATTGTTCCGGTGCTAGTCCCTGGAAGACCTGTTCCACCTGTTTAAAAGCCTCACAGCTGAGCATATTGATTTGTCTATGGTCTGCAAGCAGTTAAAACTGGTGCCTAACTCCAGTGCCACACACTCCGTGGTCCTACCTGAAGGCAGATTCTTCACCGTGACAGATTTGTTCAACTTTCTTAGTATCATACCCATGGATAGTGATAACTGAGATGTATTTGTCCTCACCTCGGAAAATCAACAATTCTCCGAGGAAGTTGTGCCTTAGGGATTCATCAAAGCTCCATCTTACTTTTCTCAAGTCTTGAAAGAGCTTAAGGGTCTGCTGTTGCCCTGTGGTTGCATTTGGACCCACGTCTTATGTCCCATATGAATCCTGGAGATTCCAAAACCGACTTTGCACATCTCCTCACAGAGCCCATGAAACCAGGACACAAAGCTGCTAGGGAGAAACTCCAGCTCTGAAAAACAACAGTTCATTGTTGAGACCATGACCCTGTAGCTGCAGGAAAGGCATTATCTAAGAAGAGATTATAAATTACCCAAAATTACCCAAGACCAGCCACTAAAAGGTAAGAAGATTTCTGGCATTAACTGGGGCATTGCAGAGAACGGGCACCAAGTTTTTCCGGAATACCAAGGCTCTGTACAATGTGGCAGAAGCAAACCACAGACCCTCCCATGGGAGAAAAAAAAACAACTGAAACCTGAAAAGGCCTTCAGTTGTTCTCAAATACCCCTTTAACAGCCACCTAAACTGGAACTTCCAAATTATCATAAGCCTTACTTTTTCCACGTACTTGAAAGGTTAGGCCGTGCTCTAGGGGAATTAACTCAAAGACATTCCACACATCAAAGACCCATTGCTTATTATCGCCTGTCCCTTGGTCTGGTAGTCATACATGATTGCCCCTGCCTCAGAGCAATTGTGTAACTTAGCCTCAGCTAAGTTAAACGAAGCACTTCCGATCTTGTACATGGATGGCCTTTAAGCCTGATGGGAACTGCATGCAGAACAATCCCTACGGCTAACTGAAAATACCAGTATTTTTCTTTTGGCTGATTAATAATAAAATCTCATTATTTTCTCCCTTCTCATAGCACCCGACACCATTCTGACACTCTCCATCCAGCAACTTCATTATCCTTACCCTGATATTTACCACAGAACATTTTTAAATGATCTCTGCAGAAAGCATAGCAAGGTTTCCCAATAAGGATGTTCAATTGCTTCTCTCTCTGTCCCCTGTGGAGGTAGGATAACAGAATTCGAGGCCTGGTTCTGTCACTCGTACGGTAACTGGTTGGGTAAGTATCTTTCTGTAAGTCATTTCCTTCTCTGTGGTTCTTCCTTTTCCAATATTAGAAAGAATGGTACTGCTGGGTTTCCTCCTTCCTCACAGAGGTGTTGCATGGATTAAATATGATAATGAATGTCAAAGTGCTTTGCAAACTGCAAATCTAAGGTGTTATTATTCCCTCGGTGAAAGTAAACATAGGCTGTGCGTCTTCCCTGCAAGAGTGTAAAGGTTTGGAGTTTCCATTGAAGGCAAATTCACCCTATTTATTGAACACCTTCTGGTTGCCTGTGTGTGCTAGGCACGTGTAGAGAAATCAGCTGGTTGTATGTCCATAGTATGCCTGTGGAACAGCTAATATTAAAACCCACTTCACAGATAAGGACACTGAGATTCAAAAAGATTAACAATTTGCCCAAAGTCACACAGCAGGAAAGGTACTGATACGGGTTCGGGATTGGTACAGCCCCTCTCCTCCCCAAATTCCTCAAGGACGCAGGCACTTCCCAGCTCACGACACTGCCATCCTAGAGAGTGGCCTTTGTCCTCATTGTCCAGGATGGATGGCAGCATCACATTCCAAGCAGGAGAATGGAAGAAGAGAGGATAAATCCTAAGGAAAGCTCACGGGAGATTCCATGGGACACTTCACCAACATCTTGGCCAGAACCTAATCAAATAACACGGGGACGATACCAATGGGGCACTTGAACAGGGCAACTGAAGAGGTTAGTAAGGGGTGCACGTTCAAAGGCATGGGTAATTCAGGAGAAACACTCAAGGCGTGCTGGCACATACCAGGACTAGTAATGGGGGACCATTTTAAGGGTGGGGTCATGGCAAGAACGGCTCCTGGAACCTAGAGAAAGCCGGGGTTGTAGTTGTAGGAGAGGGTCCCCCAGTTGCGCTGTGACCTTGCTAGGGAAAGCCATCCTATAGCCAGTCTCCCCTGCCCTACACATACGCCAACCAGAGACAATAGAAGCCCCAACAAAACCCTACTGTCTGTAGCCAAAGGACCAGGAGGGGCGTCCTAGCAAGACAGAAAACTGTCAGACAAGCCAGCCCAGAAGGCAGCCAAACACCACGGAAAAACTGCCCCGCCATGCCTGTAAAGGCCACGCGAGCAGGCAAGGTGACCACCCTCAGAAGGCCGTCATGAGATGTTCCAGCACCATCCGCCAGCCAGGGTGGTGTTGGAAAAGGCTATGTGGGGGCCAGGATTTTCCTTCTTTCCAGGAGGGATGAAAAGGCCCCCCACTCTCCCTGTGACATCTGGGGGGAACAAAGCAGGGGGGAGAGGGGCTAGAAGTCCTCCTTCCTGCTGGGGTGGTTATTAGGGGCTGAGTTTCTTCTCCCACGTTCACGTGCTTTAGTCTTAATCCCCAGCACCTCTGAATGTCATTGTATTTGGAGACAGTATCGTTAAAAGATAAGGTAGAATGAGGCCATTGGGTAGGCTCTAATCCAATATGACTGGTGCCCTTTTACGAAGAGATTAGGACACACACACACACACACACAGGGGGAAGACTATGTGAGCCACAGGGGGAAGCTAAGGGAGGGACCTCAGAAGAAACCAACCCTGCTGACACCTTCATTTCAGACTTCCAGCCCCTAGGACCACGAGAAAATAACTTTCTAGTGTTGAAGCCGCCAAGGCAGCAGCCCAGCAAAACACCAGAGGTGGCATCAGAGGAGGCCTAGTGGAGATCCGGGACCTATCGTGACTCGGTGGTGACGAGGCTGCCTCCCCAGGGTGTCGATGGAGACCACGTGGGCCGCGGTAAGGAGGTCCTCCTCCCTGTGTCTGCCCTGCCGGGGAGATGTCAGCAGAGACCTGGCGGTAACAAAGTGAAATCTCCTCCACCCCCACCCCCGCCTACCCATCCCAGCTGTCAGAGGAGTCTGCTAAAACACAAGACTTAAATAAGATCCAGAGTCTTAAAACACAGTACCCACAAGGTCCAGATTTCAGTCCCAATGACTCACCGTACCAGGAAGCAGGCAGATCTCAAAGGGCCTCACGACAGCATTTGAAGTTGTGGGTGGCTTAAGGGGCCTCAGCGGCAGTAAACAGAAGCCCCAACCCAGACTGACTCAGACGTCCAGGAGAACGTCTCGGCCCCCATTACTGAAAGCTCTAGAGGTGGGTTGGACTTCGGCCAACTTCATCAGCAGTTGATCCTGGGTTCAGGGATGTCCCAAGAACCGGTTTCTGTCGTCCACCATGTGCTTTCCTCTTACAGCTGGCCTCAGGCTCGCGGAATGGCTGTCCATAGCACCTAGGGCTGGGGCTTCTTCACGCACACCCACAGGCAGACCACCTTTCCCCAGCCATTAAAGACAACTCCTGAGCACCCTTTAGATCACCTGCGCCCTCGGCCCCCATCACTCTGGTCACAGGAATCCCTTACAAGGATTGCCTGAGGTCAGTCAAACCCTGAAGATGAAGCACCTGAGTCATGGTGGCTGCAGGAAGCTTCCCCAAAAGGGAAATCTTAATGCTGCTTAGAAGAGTTTCCTACTCTGTAGATGTTTCAGATAAGAATCCTGGGACTTGGATTTTAAGAAAGTTGCTCAGAGTTAAATAGCTACTTAAAGGGAGGAGCTGAGGTTCCAAGTCGTGTTTTCTGCCTCTGAAACTTCATGGTAATGCATGGCAAACACCTGCCACCAGCTCAGAGCCTGGTGCAGTGCCCCAGTACATGACAAGAGCTTAATAAACACTTGTTGAATGAAAGAATAAAATACCATTTTCTTGGCAAACATCATTCCCGGATAGACACATGCTCTTCATCCAATCCCCACATGCCTGCCTAGATGTCTTGGCCTCCCAGTTAGGCATGGTCAGGTGACCAGTCACAGACAAAGGGCGTGAATGGGATGGATGTGGATCCATCAGATCAAAGCACGGAACCAGTGTGAGGTCTCCTTGCACCTTCTTCCCCTTCTGTGGTGACTAAGTTAGCCACATGTTCTAGATGATGCAGCTACAAGATGTGTGGCCTGTGACTGTGTGGAATAGTGTCACCTGTGTGCCCAAGTGACTGTGTGGAATAGTGTCATGTCTTCAACGCCCACCCCCATGACCAAAGACCTGGGCTGGACATGGAGGGTCGGCAGGAGCAAACTTTCTGTGGATCCCTTGGTTCTTGGGGCTAACTTATTAACCTAGCCTAACTGAAAAGTGCGACTCTGAACTACAGCACTGTTTTTTCCTGATTTAGCTTGAGTCCTGAAACATTTATTTTAGCTCAGTGACTCCAAAATGATTAAAACACTCCCTGCTTTTCTTTGTTTATTCAGACGATAAATATTTGCTGCCCACCAGCTGAATGGCATATATATTAGTTTGCTGTGGCAGCTGTAAAAAGTTACCACAAACTAGGTGGCTTAAAATGAGAGAAATTTATTCTCTCACAGTTCTGGAGGCCAGAATTCCAAAGTCAAGCTCTCAGCAAAGCCACACTCCCTCTGAAGGCCCCAACAGAGAATCCATTCTTTGCTCCTTCCAGCGCCTGATGTCTGTGAGCATTCCTTGACTTGTGGTCATATCGCACAAATCTTTGCCTCTGTGGTCACATTGACTCCTCTTCTGTATTTTCCTCTGTGTAGCTCATAAGGACACTTGTCATTGGATTTAGGGCCCATCCAGATAATACATGATGACCTCCACATCTCAAGATCTTAATCACATCTGCAAAGATCCTTTTTTCAAATAAGATCACATTCACAGGTTATGGGGATTAGGACAAGGACATAGCTTTCGGGGAACCACCATTCAACTCATTATAGCAGTCATGGTGCTAGGCACTGCAAAGATAAGTGGTAAACAAAATTTTAAAAGCATTTCTGGAGCTTATAGTCTAGTTGAGGAGATAGCCATTAGTCAAGTCATTGCACAACTAAATATTTAATTCAAGTGCTAGAAGAGAAAAGTACAGCGTTCTTGGAGCTTAGCCCGGGTGGGTCAAGGAAGCCTTCCACTGTGAAGTGATGCTTGAGCGAGACCTAAAAGTTGAATAGGCATTCAACAAGATGAATTGATGGGTAAACCACTTCATATAGAAGGAAGATTCCACCCAAAGACCTTCAAAGAGGTGAGTGGGGCTAAAGCTCAGAGAGCAAGGGAAGAGATGACAGCTTAGGTCTTTGTTCTAAAAACAATAGTTTTCATAAGCAAAGGAGTGATCTGGGCAGATTTGTTTTAAACATTACTCTAACTGGTAATATAACAAGGGTGGGAGTCAGGGGACCCATTAGGTAGCCATTCCAATGAGGTGAGAAATGATGATTGCCTATCCCACAGTGGTAGCAGTAGAAAAGGATAAAAGAAGAGGTATTTTTAGAATTAAAAATCAGCGAATCTGATGATGTCATTGGAAATGGAAATGTAAGAAACTCCAAAAAAACAATTATAAGGCTGGAAAAAAACTATCAGAATGAACTTTTCCAGAACTCTGGAACATAATCAAAACTTACAATAACCAAGGGTCCTAAATTTTCATGACAGAGCCCTGTGGCATTTTAACTTAGCTACCTACCCTATCTCCAGTTCATCAGCAGGAGATGGTGGCCCATGTTCCTAGTGTGACTTACTGGTGTCAGAGGGGGCAATGCTGATCTTGTTCTCCAGGAACTGTGGTTGTGTGATTTGACCTATCTAGTATATCCCTGAGGACTTAGTCTTGGAACTTTCCCAGTGATTGAGCAGTCCCCGGGAAGGTATTTTTCGAAAGCATTTAAAGGTAAATGTTCTAGCCATAGCTTCCTAGAGCAGAGGATGGCAGGGCAAGCAATGGACGGACTGAGGAACCAGGGAAGGGGAAGCTTGGGAGAAAGATACCCAGGGAGATGAAGGCTTTGAGCATCTTCTCCATATGCCACAGAATCAGGAAGGACATGTATGTGTCCTGTGCTCAGAAAAGACTAAAAACCCTAAGCCTTCACCTCTTGTTAAACTTTAGGCCCCACACAAGCAGGAAGTGATAGCCAAGGCAGAGTTATAAATGGCCTGGCTAAGCACTGAAGAAGTGGCCCAACACGGAGCCAATTGGAAAAGACCAGGAAAGTTTTCTCTCTTTTTTCCCCCCTTTGTCTTCGCTCCAGGCTTGTAAGGAAATCTCTTGGCTCTTACAAGGAAATCTCTGTCAAATTAGTAGCTGACCATTAAGCAAACAAGAAGCAATTTCAGTGGTCACACACATCAAAGAATGCAGTCTTTACAAAAATAGCTTAGAAAAGTCACTAAACAAGCAAACAACATCCCATCCTAAGTAACACTTAAGAAATCCTAGAGATGGGGGAGGATCTGCGTTTCAGAGGTACCGCAATATAAAATTCAAAATGTCTAGTTTTCATCAGCCAAAAGGGAACAGTAAAGAAAAATAAGAATAGGGCCCACTCACCAAAAAAAAAAAAAGAAGAAGAAGAAACTGAGAGACACCATCCCTTAATAAGGCCAAACATTGGATTTACCAAAGGCTTTAAATAAACTGTCTTAAATGCACCCAAGAAGCTAAAGGAAACCAGGAGAACAATGTCTAAACAAACAGGATATCAATAAAGAGAGATCAATTATAAAAAAGGAACCAAATAAAAGTTCTGGTGCTGAAAATTATAATTTAATGGAAAAATGTACTGGATGGGTTCAACAACAGGTTTAAGCAGGCAAAAGAAAGAGTCAGTGAACTGGAAAATAGGCCAATTCAGGTTATTCAATCTGAGGAGCAGAAAGGAAGAAAATTAACAGTGCCTAAAAGAGCTGTGGGATACCACAAAGCATACCAACATACAACGAATGAGAGTCCCAGAGAGAGAGGAAAGACAGAAAGAATATTTGAAAAAATAGCGGCCAAAAAGTGCCCACAGCTGATGAAATACATGAATCTGCACATCCAAGAAGCTCAAGAACCCCAAGCAAGATAAACTCAGAGATGCACATCAAGACACATTATAATCAGACTGTTGAAAGACAAAGAAGGAATCATGAAAGCAGAAGAAGAGATTCATTATGTACAATGGATCATCAGTGAGATGAAAGGTCACTAGATAGTAACTCAAAGCCAAACAAAGAAATAGAAAACACTGGGAAAACTAACAGCAAAGTTAAATATAAAAGCTAACATTAACGGATTTTTGAGACTGTAACTTCTCTTTTTAATTCTACATGATTTATAAGACAAAAAATAATTACACATGCATGGTTAATGGTCACACAATGTGAAAAAAAGATGAAATTTGTGTCAACTTTTAAAGGGGGAGGAGCAGTAGAGAAGCAGAGTTTGACATATTACAGAAGCTAACTTGATATTAATTGCAACTACATGGTTTTGAATGTACCATGTGAATTGTAATCCCCAGGGTAACCACTAAGAAAATAACTAAAATATATACAGAAAAGGGAATTAAAATAATATTCTAGAAAAAAAAACACAAAAGAAGATATAAATGAAGAAACTGAGGAACGAAGCAAAGATGTAAGACGTAGAAAACAGAAGTAAAATTGCAAAAGCAACTCCTTTCTTAGCAATAATTGCTTTAACTGTAAATGAATTAAACTCTGTGTGATGGCTAATTTTATGCATCAACTTGTCTGGGGCAAGGTTCTCCCAGGAGTTGTATATACTCTGAATCAGCACCCAATACATGATGCTGTCTCTACCATAGCAGGATTCAGAAGTCCAAGAATCAGTGGGTGGAATGGGAGTGGCACCACACATCATTACTCCCAGCAACCCATTAGCAAAATTTTCCCCTCCTGTCTGGGTGACTTTGTGCTCTGCTGGCCTAGAAATCTTCGTTCCGAAGGGAGGAATGCTTACACCAGGAGACACAACGATTCCACTGAACTAGAAGTTAAGACTGCCACTTTGGGCCCCTGTGCCTCTTAATCAACAAGCAAAGAAGGGAGTTGCTGTGTTGTACGGCACTGTTGATCATGGCTACCAAGGAGAAATTGGTACCATACAGAAGATCCCTTAGGGCATCTCTTAGTATTACCAGGCTCTGTGACTAAAGTCAATGGAAAACTATAACAACCCAAGCCACCCAGGACTAATAATGACCCAAACCCTTCAGAAAGAAATAAAGGTTTGGGTCATCCCACCAGATAAAGAGCCATGACAGGAGGAGGGAATACTTTATAACTTATTCTATGAGGCCAGAGCTAGGCAGAGCACCAAAAGAAAACTACAGACCAATAATCCTTGTGAATACAAATGTAAAAATACTCAACAAAATTCTAGCAAACTGAATCCAGCAGCACACTAAAATGGTTATCCACCATGACCAAGTGAGATTTATCCCAGAAATGCAAGGGCAGTTCACCATACAAAAATCAATCAATGTAATGCACCACTTTAATATAATGAAGGAAAATATCACGTAATTCCAATTGATACGTAAAAGGGTTTTGACAAAATTTAACACCCTTTTATGATAAAAAACACTCAACTAGGAATAAAAGAAACTTCCTCAACATGATAAAAGGTATTATGAAAAACTCACAGCTTACAAATTCAGTGGTGAAAGACTGAAAGCTTTCCTCTGAATCAGGAACAAGATAATGATACCCACTTTTGCCATTTCTGTTTAATATTGTGCTGTAAGTTCTAGGCAGGCAAATATAGCAAGAAAAGGAAATAAATAGCACCCAAATTGGAAAAGAAGAAGTAAAACTATTTGCAGATGACATGACCTTACATAGAGAAAATTCTGAAGAATCCACACCCAAAAAAAAAAAAAAACCTATTGGAGCTAATAAATTCAACAAAATTAAAGGATACAAGATCAACACACAAAAATCTGTTGTATTTCTCTACACTAAAAATGAACATATCTGAAAAGGAAATTAAGAAAACAATTCCATTTATAAAAGCATCTAAAATGATAAAATACTTAGAAATAAATTTAACCAAAAAGGCGCAAGAATTCTATGGTAAATCCTACAAAACATTGCTCAAACAGACCTAAATAAATGGAAAGACATCCTGTGTTCATGGATTGGAAGACTTAATGCTGTTAACATGGCAATACTCCCTGAAGAAATCTGCAGATTCAATGCTATCTTTATCAAAATCTCATGGTCTTTTTGCAGAAATGAAAAAGCTGATCCCAAAATTCACATGAAATTACAAAGAACTTTAAATACAACCTTGAAAAATAAGAACAAAATTAGAGACCACACACTTTGCTATTTCAAAGCTTAGTACAATGCTCAGGTTAATCAAAATAGTGTGGCAGGCATATAGATCAATGGAATGGAAGGGAAAGTCCAGAAATAAACACTTATCTCTGTGGGCAATTGATTTTTGACAAGGGTAACACGATTGATGAGGAAATAATCAACTTTTCAACTGGATATACACATTTGAAAAAATTTGCAGTTGGACACTTACCTCACATCATACATAAAAATTAACTCAAAAAGGATCAAAGATCTAAATATAAGTGCTAAAACTATAATAAAACTCCTAAAAGAAAATGGTTAATATTCATGACCTTTAATTTGGCAATGGATCCCTAAGGTATGACACCAAAAGCAGCCACAATAGAAAAAATAAATCAGACTTTGTCAAAAATTTTAAACTTCTTTGTGCCAAGTAACACCTTAAAAAGAATCAAAAGACAGTTCACAGATTGGGAGAAAAATATTTTTAATCATATATGGGGTAAGTGTATTGCATCCAGAATAACCAGTTCTTACAGGCCAACAAGAAAAAGACCACAATTAAAAAATTGCCAAAGGACCTGAGTAGACATTTCTCCAAAGAAGATAGACAGATGATCAACAAACACATGAAAAAACACTCAACATTGTTAGTCACTAGGGAAAATGAAAACCAAAATCACAGTTTACTGATTCACACCCACTAGAGAAAATAACAAGTGTTAACAAGGATGTGGAGAAATTGGAGCCCTCATATACAGCCGGTGGTAATTTGAAATGGTGTAGTCAATATGGAAAACAGTATGAAGGTTCCTCAATAAGTTAAACATAGAATTACCATATCAACCAACAATTCTACTCCTATATATATATACCCAAAGGAATAGAAATCAGGTGCTTAAACAAATATTAATAGACAAATATTCACAGCAGCACTAAGTGGAAATGCAAATGCCCATCAACTGATTAATGGATAAATAAAATGTGGTATAGCCATACAATGGAATATCCATACAATGGAATATTACTCAGCCACAAAAAGAGACAAATACCGATACATACAACATGCATAAACCTTGAAAACATTATGCTAAGTGCGAAAAGCCAGACATAAAGTCCCATATTGTATGATCCATTCATATGAAATATCCAGGATGGGCAAATCCATTGATACAGAAAGTAGATTTGTCATTGCCAGGGTCTTGGGTTCAGGGGGAATAGAGTAGCTGATTAATGGCTGTAGGGTTTCTTTTTCAGAGTGATGGAGAGGCTCCAAAACTGGATATTGGTGGTGGTTAACAATGAACAATTATAAATGTATTAAATGCCACTGAATTTTATACTTCAAAATTATTAAAATGGTGGCTTTTATGTTATGTGCATTTTGCCACAATAAAAAAAAAGAAGTGCATTAAATGTAAGGGATGAGGGAAACGGAAGGAGCAAAGAGGACTCTCAGCTTTTCAGCCACCTCATCTTAATGGAAAATGCTCCTGGCAGTTTAAAAACATGACTGCAAAATTAGATGATGCTCTTCTCTTTGGTAGGTGGGGGTCTTTGACCCCTTCACCTGAATCTGGACTCTGCGACGGTTTGTCCCATAAAATACACAGAAGTGATGCTGTGTCTGTTTCCAAGCTCAGCTCTTAAGACACTGTCAGTTTCTACTTGCTTCGGAACCTGGATGCCATGCTGTGAGGAAGTGCAATCTGCTCTATGGAGAGGTCCACGTGGGCAGGAACTGAAGGCCACCACCACCTCACCTCGCCAGCCATGTGAATGAGCCATCTAGGAAGAGCATCTTCCAATCCCAGTTGAGCCACCTGAGATGACATCATGGAATAGGCACAAGCTGCCCAAATTGAAGACTTATAAGCAAAATAAAGGGCATTGTTATTCTAAGCCACTAAGTTTTGGAGTAGTTTGTTACACAGCAACAGTAGCTGCAACAGTGCTGCGCATATCCATTCCTGATCTGGAGACAGAGCAGCTCCCAGGGCTCCCCGAGGAACCATCTCTAGTAAGTGCTTCACTATGCTTCTCCATCCCTGTTTGCACTTCTTTTGTCGGCTTTTACCCTTGGATTTGGGCCTTCAATAGTACTTTGTTATTGACAAATTGTATTCACGTTGCCTATTGTCTGGTTCCTTTGCCTATGGTAGAGGCCAGCCCATGGCCACAATGAGTAATGTTTCTTCAGGGCTCATTCAGGACCTGGCCACCCAATCCATGAGCAAGCTACTAATGCCACTGGATGGAAGACTTCTCACAAAAGATAGTCTTAAAAGAGCTCCTCTGCATATTGACTAGTAGTCAGGCAGGGTCTAACCATTAACACTCCTTCAGATTCATGGAAATCTAATGACTTAGGTAGGGTCCCCGAGAAACAGACCATAAGACAGAGATTTGCATGCATTGTATTAAGGAAGAGCTGCCAGGAGAAAAACACAGAGTGGGGCAAGTCGGACAAAGATTGGGAAGAAGCCCAGGGAGGGCGCCATTTTGGGCTAACCCCACGGAGGAGCTCTCAGGCTGCTCCTGCAGGGTAATTCTGGAGCATAAGTTCCATTCAGAGTTGTCTCAACAGCAGACCAAGGAGCCGGGCTCTCACCACTGGCTGAGGCCCTCCTAGCCCAGAGTCTACCCTGATCCCGGGATCTTCCTCGGCTATTCCCTGTGTGACAGAGACATAACTCCCCAGTTGTCATCCCATAGCTTCACATGAATCTTTCTCATTTTTCTTGATGCATCATCTTTGTTGGTTTTTATTTGGAGGCTGGATGAGTTAAAGGGGCAAAAATTCTGCCCTTTGCCTTGACTGCCTGATATTCTGGTTTGGGTTTTTTTGGGGGGTGGGGGTGGGGCGGGGGGTTGTTTGTTTGTTTTTTGTTTTTTTTGTTTTTTAGTTTTTCTATGCTGGTTGTATTTTTATTAAATTCTTCATTGGTGTGAAAAAAGAAAAAAGATGAGGGGTGGGTCAGGTCAGACCCTGGGTTTAGAGCGGGAATGTAAACTCCCAGACACCCCAAGGCCACAGGAGGGTTTGGAAGGAGGCACAAAAACAGTGAAAGGTATCACAGGGCATGAGGGCTGTGCCTTAAGGGTGTCTACTACACCTCAGCTGGAATTGGGGGAGGAAAGAATTTAGTGACTGATGCCAATCACGTATAGTCGGGGCCCCTGGAATCCTGGAGAAGTCTGTGAACAGCAGCCTGAATTTTACAGATATGTGGCCGCTCAGTGGGGCTCTGGTCTTACCACGTAACACCATCCTCCTTTCCCAGTCTTAGAGGAAAATGTAAACTGTCATTGGGCTGTGCCCCTTCCATCGAGCCTTCTTCCAGGCCTCCTTGCCACCCCAGACGCCTCAGCCATCACCCATAATCCCCTTGGGGCTTTCCAGACACAATGGCCGGAAGCCCGACCTGTCCACTTGCTGAGAGTGGGCTTATTCTAACCGCCACTGAGGGACTCGGGTTTGTTTAAGCCCTTTGGCCTTATGACCCACAGGCAAACCACCACTACTAAAGGGAAATCTTAGAATTTCTCTCAGTCTGTCTTTCCCAATACCCTACCCTGTTATGTAAACTGCACGCCTGCATTTTTCAATCGCTCATGTTGTTGCAGGAGCTCTTAGGATAAAATAATTAAAATACCCCATTTTTCTCAAATTGTGTGCCAGATATATACATTTTCAGAAATTTAATATGAGAACGTAAGTTTCCCACCAAAAAACACATACAGTTCTAAAAAGATGTCTGAAACACATTTTCGCAAGGAAATAATGCAACTGGTTGTGGAAGGTTCCAAGTCCAGTCCACAGAAACCCACTAAACCAATATAACCAACCATGCATTAGGAAGGTAGGAAATACTACCGTGGACATTAGCAAGCCACATCACAACAGAACTGGCTAAGAAATTATATATTAACTTGAATGCCACTACTTCCAGGAAGGCAGGAATACTCCAAGTGCAGTCTGAGGCCTGCAGAGATTTCTGGATCCTTTGAGGCATGTTAAGAAAATTCCTAGGGAAGTCTGGAGAATAGCTTGTTTTTAAACATAACTATTAAATTGACCTAAAGGAGCACTGAACAACCTCACTCTGTATGTGCTTCAGCCTCACTGGTCACAGAATGGGGATGCAGCAAACGCTTCGGAGTGACTGAAACAGTGAGAACAAACAAGCTACACACAGGGTTTGAAACATCCGTCCGTGCCTATTAACTGCTACTCCTCTGTGCCCGGGCGGTGTCCAGTCCCCACGCTGGGGCCACGTTGTTAGGACAGGCAAAGAGAAACAAAACCCTGTCCTTGGAGAAGATTGGAAGGCCAAGTCCCAGCATGAAAATAGGTTTGGGGGAAGACTTGCTGAAAGTTGTCATCCTTACTCCTGCCCCACATCATCTACATCTGGAAGATGGAGGCATTGCCAGGGCAAGGCCAGCTCCCAAGTCAGGAGGAAAGCAAGACACACAGAGTTTGCAGAGTGCCCCGAGGCCCATGCTGGCCCACAGATCCAGGCAAGCGGCCAGGCCCGAGGACTTGCCCACAGGCCTGTAGGGGCGAGCAGCCCGATGCAAAACTGCCCCACGGCTGAAATGGGCCCAGCTCACCACAGCCTCATGGGAGTTCAGGAGGGAGGGTCCTAGATGGCCACAGACAGAAGTGGCATGGAGAGCCCCACAGGCCCAAAGTCATTGTTGAGGTTGGGTTCCAAGGGAACAAGTTCCCAAGACCACTGCCACCGTGCCCACCCGTTATCCCCATCCCCAGCAACGATTAAGGCCCCAGATCTTAGATGCAAATACCTGGGGAAAAGGCAGACGGAATAAGGTTGCCAAATTCCAGGCGTGCTAAGAAAACCCAGATTGGATGAATTTATCTTGAATTAAGTTTCTACTAGTGGATGAAATGAGAGTACTGGCTAGAAACTGCGTTATGGGAAGTATTTCATATACACCAGGGTTTGTGACTTGAGAAATCCATACCCGACCGGAGTACCTAGCCAGTGCCAGGGAGATAAGCAATTGAAAACTACAGCCATTATTATCCCCAGAGCCAGTTGTGTTCATTATCATTTGGATGGGCCTATCTTTCCTGATCCCATCCTAGTCACCTTTAAAATAAACAAGCCTTTCCTCTCCACAGCCCTTCTTGCTTTCCCTCACCATTTCCCCTCTTTCAATGAAAAAAAAACAAAGAATACAAAACAAATACTGTGTCTTTTGATCTCCTTTGACCCGTCCAATGCAACCCTGGGTTTTGCAGGGTAGAAGTTGCTTCAACTTTTGTCCATTCCCCACTGCCACCCCACACACCCAAGAAGCACAGCCTACATTTCCTACAACAGCATGGATCAACCAGGTCACCACTATTGGGGTGCTCCCGTGCCATTAATCCAGGGAGGGAGATCCCATGTCAGACTGGGCTCTTGGTCAGTTTGCACAGGACCCTGAGGTCACCCCCATCCAGCCATCAGAGGCTCAGGAGTTGCACTTCCTGTATCTCTGACACCCCCTCCATTCAAAAGAGCGCTTAGCAGCCCAGGGACGTGGGGAGTGGGGGGCTAGGAGAGGGAGTCTGACAGGCTGACCTGGGAAATGGAATTTGAGGACCATCAGCTCCACCAGGAGCCTACCTCTCCCAGGGGGGGATGTACAGTCGTCTACTAGAGGCAAAGACATCACAACCTCTAAATAAATCAAAGGTTCCTTGTTAATTATGACCCTCCCTACGGTCATAGCGAAACATTAAGGTACATAAATACAAAAGAGCATTTGCCCCAAGGAATGAAAACACCAGGGACTGCTTTGTTCATGAGATTTTCAATCTTTGAATACATGACATCAAGGTTTGCTTATCATGAAGGCCAACTGCCACTTTTCATATGTTAAAACATCTTTACAGGCACTATCTCATCAATTGGAATAAATAGCCAGTGAGATGGCTAGATTTTTTATAATTCTTCTTTTAACCAAGCGTCTCGACTGAAAATCCCGTGGCTGGCTAAGAAGCCTGAGGGCTTATATATGCTGCTATGTCTTCAGTGTTGATCGGACAGCAGGGGGGCCTCTCCCGAGGACATGGGTCTCTACCAGAAAGGATGTGAAGAGAATTTTAAAAGAAACAGTGTAAATCCATCGTAGCTTTAAATTTTTGAGTGTTGCTTTTTTTTTTTTTTTTAATGCCAGCTTCCCAGCTCCAGAAAATACCAGAATGCTAGAGGAAAGGCTGCTGTGGGCTCTCCAGACTAGCTACTTCCCAATGACATGTTCCTGCACTCTGGACTTAGAAACAACCAAAAACGACTTGGTGAATGCCCTGAAATGACTTATCAACCATTTACCAAGCCCACACTGTTATAAAGGGCACAGGGCTTAATGCTGGGTATAGCTTAATGATACAGAAAGATGCCGTTCCCAGGCACCATTCCTAATTTCTTCCCAGAATCATGTGTCCCAAAACAAACCACCCTGTATCTTGGGTGTGCTGTCAGGATAAAAAGAGGACTACATTCTCCTCTAAAAAAATTTGCAAAATCCACATGAAGGAAATATGCCTCTTAAGAACTGAAATAAAATGATAACAATAACAGCTAATATCAGCGTCCTTAGCACATGCCAAGTGGTGTGACACATATTTTACGTCTCTATTTAACTCATTCAATCTTCAAAATACCCCTACAAGATACTATTTTTATCCCCAATTTATAAATGAAGAAACTAGGGAACAGAAAGATCAAGGAACTTGCCCAAGCTCACACATAGAGGCCAAGTCAAGATCCTAACCCAGGTGGCGGGCTCCGTGTTCTTAACCACTACCCTCTACTGTCTTTCAACACAAGCCACTCTTGAATGAAACACTGGCTGCAGCAGTCCTAAGTGAATCCATGAGCTCAGTGCCGCTACGGGTAATGCTGAGGACTACATTATGGGGTTAACAGGGGTGACTCCTGGGTTAGCAGGGTTACAGTCACACACCTCACAGGTGGTTTCAGGACAGAATTCAATTTCTCCTAAGTTCTCGGTTTCCAGTAAACCCGGAGTCATTTGATAGGGCCGCGCCGACCTCCAGGGCTCGTCAGGCAGGCCCAGTCCAGCTCCCAGAAATGCCTGGCTCTATGCACGTATCTTTGGCAGCTAGCCTTGCTCCAGAGCCTGCAGAAACTTCTCTGCAAAAGTCCAGGCTCCACCCACGGGCAGTCACACAACAGATGCCGTCAGGGTCTGAGAAACACAACCTGGATGAACGCAGAGGACCTCAGCATCCTAGAGGCCCTGCCCCCTGCCCAGGAACCAGGACATTTCTTGGACATGCGCTCCGCCGGGAAGAGGCTCTTAGAGGCTGTTTCCACTGCCTTGTTCCAGGCCCAAAAACCTTATCTCTTGCTTCTCCCTCCATCTCTGCTAGGCTGTCTTATTCCAGTCTGTACATCTCAGAAGCTCTCAGGAGGCCCCAAGAGAAGAAGAAAGGGTCCTTTTACACTTTTCAGCTCAACACTGAGCTCCTCCTAAAAAACCATCTTAATTCTCAGCCCTCCCAACCAGGCCTTCCTGGCAGGAGAGCCCAAGGTCCCACAAGCGTCCCAGCCCCCCGAGGAAGAGGTTCAGAGGGCAACGAAGCCTCGAGGGGCTACAGGTGACGTCCAGTCCAGCTGCTCACCGGCCAGTTGTCTGCAACTTCAGGACCCACTGTCTGTCCCCCGCCCACTAGAAGGCTCACTTCTCGGAGCCGTGGTGGGACAGCCTGTAAGACCAGAGGCCTCCCCGTGGGTATGGCTGCTGTGCGTGTGAGCTTTCTTGGGAGAGGCGGGCCCCCTTCTTGGCTGTGGCTGGGAATGTGGACAGACTGTGCGGGGCGGCCGGAGGGCCTGGAGTACCCCTGTGGAGGCACACCACCAGCCTCACTCCCCATCGGGGGCGCACCTTCACAGAGTAATGTCCCTCAAGCTGATGCCCACCCACCCCCTCCTTCTTCCTTGGTACGGGGTCTCCGCAGAAGTGCAAGCCACTGAGCGGCCACCACTTTCCCCACAAGCCCCAGCCACCTTGGCTCTAGCGTCCCCAGGGCCCTCTCAGCATCTCCTTCCTGCCCCTTTGGCCACACACATTTTTCTGCAAAGGTCCCTTCGCCCTCTGGGATCTTAAGCTCGTCTTTCTCAAGAGAACATGGGGTAGTGATCAGGAATACTGTGCTGAAGACACTCTCTCGCTAGAAAAAGGGCTCACTCATGCTGACCCCAATTCCCCCAGGCCTTCAGCCATGGGGCTTGGGCTCTCACCTGGGTGTAGACACCCTGCTTCTCTATCCACTGTCCACCTCTGGGGCTCAGGGTTATTTTCTCCACTGCCAGTTGCTCAGGAGGAAGGGAACTCCATAGTACTACACTGGGGTGACTTTCCCAGGTGGGACCGAGCCGTGCTCTGGGGCTCCATGTGTTTCGAAGACCCACATCAGCCTCCTCCAGAGGCCAGGGCTGCCTTCCTCCATGATCCCAACTGTCTCCCCTTGGCACCTCATCTTCCACTGGAGACCAGCCGCATCTCATGGTTCTGAGAAATACTTTCCAAACAAGGTCCTAGATCCTGGTGTCCTTGGCCAGAGGCCAGGGTCTTGCTGGTTTCCAGCTCCAGACAGAGGGGTGAGGGTCAAGGGCTGGCCAGCTACACTGAATGGAGTGACAGGGAAGGAGGGGACTTGAGGAATGAGACCTGACTCCTTTCCCTGACATTGGCAAAAAACACCAGTAGTAAGCATCCACCCTCCTGTGAAGGAAACAGTTGCAATACATCACGGTTTGCCCTTTCCAAGTAAATCTCATGCAAAAAGTCCTTTGCATCTTCTGATCTAGCCCTGATCTTGATAGGAGCTCTGCTCTTGTGACAGCTGGGCCAACCCACTGCCTTAAACTTGGGTTTTGGTACCAAAATCACTGACATCTCCTCAAAGGACACGGGCAACTGAAACTCTGTTTTGCCAGGAGTCGGCCCTGATTCAACAGGGTCTTCAGACTGAGAAACCGGAGCAGAGGCCCAGGCAGCACATGCCACCGCCAGTTAGGAACCAGCCAGCTGGGGCTCACCCCCCAGCTCCCTTCATGGACTGGGGAGAAATTCCAGGATTTCAGATTCTTGGGCCCCCTCATCACCAAGCTCAGTGTCCCCAGCTGGGCGCCTGGCAGCTGTAACTTCTAGGAGCTCAGGCAGAATTCTGCCAAAGCAGTAAGAGTCTTATGGATGGATCAAACCCATCCTCTGACCCCATTAACTGGCCACTCTCCATTCAGTCTGGACGTGGGTCAGGTGCCCTGTCCCGCCGCCCCCCCCACACCCTTTGGAGTCTTCCTGAGGGGGGACAGGAAAACGATGAGGCGCAGGTAGAGAGGAAGAACTAGAGGGGGAGCAAGCCCGTGGCCTGCTGCTGAGTCTTGCAGGGCTCTGGGTACAGACGGTCCAGCTCAGGAAGCATCCACCCTCCTGGGAAGGAAACAGTTGCAATTCACAGACACTCTCCGAACCCGTGTTTCCCCAAGTGTAGAATGAGGGTACTGGACTCCATGATCTTGAAGTACCCTTCTGTGGTAGACACAGAGGTCCATGTCCTACTCCCCAGACCCCGCAAAGGGAAATGAAAATGGCAGATGGAATTTAAGCCGCTAATCCGGTAACCCTGAGACGGGCAGGTTACCCTGGATGAGCTGGGTGAGCCCAGTGTGACCTCAAGGGTCCTTGTAAGTGAAAGAGGGAGGCAGGAGGGCCAGTGTCACAGTCAGATGGAGATTTGAAGGGGCTGGCTTTGAAGGTGGAGGAAGGAGTCATGCACCAAAGGATGTGGGAGGCCTCCAGAAATGGGAAAAGACAAGAAAACAATTCTCCCCAAAGGCCTCCTGAAAGAACAGCCTTGTCAACACGTTGATTTTAGCCCAGTGGGACCCATTTTGAACTTCTGACCTCCAGAAAAGAAATGTGTGTGTAGTTTCAACCTACCCATCTTGTTGTAATTTGTTACAGCAGCAATAGGAAACTAATTCCCTCTCCATCCCTGACATCCATACCACAGTTTCCCAACGGCCCCTTCTCCTCGGACTCTAAGCCACGGTGCCCCACGGCCAGCACTGCTGTGAGTCAGAATCTCCGTCCTGGGGCAACCTAGTGTCATATATGTATATGCTCTAAAGAAAAATAGGAGTATAATGTCCTTGCTGTTCTTAAACCACTGTCATTCAAAAAAAAAAAAATCCACCAGTATTCCGATGCACTCATGACTGAGCTGGTCCCTGCACACCCAGAGCCAAATAGACATCATCCTTTCCTTCCAGGAATTCACTGTCTAGTTGGAAAAAGAAGACACAGAAGCAACCACCTAGAATCCTTGATGTTCCAAAAGTTAGCCTAGAGTTGGATTAACCCGGCCGCCCTCCGTGGCAACAGCAAGCGACAAGAAGAGTGGTGTCAATCAGCCACATCTGCTTCAGCTTCCTAATGTCAGACAATGGCACGAGTCTCAGGGCCGGGGAGACTCCTTGGGCATGCATGTTTCTTATTTAAACCTAATTAATTCTGAGTCACAGCCAGAACACAACCATTGAAAGATCTTCCTGTGTTTTACTTTGTGTCAAATGCTCTTTGTACTTTGCCAGAGGTGGACAGAAAATTCTAGCAATGAGTAGTAGAGAAGAATCTCTGCTGCAGAGCAGAATCATGAATAGCGCATCCTTTTCCTCCTGTCTCCTCTCTCCTTTCCGATTCTCAAAACATTTCAAACTCAGGTATGTTCTTCATGTAGATAGGACTAAACCTTGAGTCATTCCTTTTTGTTTGCTTAGCTCCTGTGTTTTGCTTTGTCTGAACCTGAGCAGAATTGCCATTAGGACCCGGAACCAAATTCGTTGCACAGAAGACTTACTGACAAAGGAAATTTGACCAAATCCCTTCTCTGGTGTTAAATGTTGACTGTTGAAATGGCCAGATTGGCAGTACGTTAGGAGGAAAACAAGCAAACCTTTTAGTTGGAATGTCTAAGAAACTGTCATTTTAATGGAGTCAAGGGTTGCCTGTTTTTACACAACGATAGATACATTCTAAATTCAGTGAGGTGACACCAGGCCCATGGAGCTGTAAGTAGACAGAGCTACCATTGCAAGCTCTGATAAACATTTCCAGAGGGAGGCATTCTTCCTCGAATGCTCTCTAAACCTGCAGCATGAAGGAGTACTGTCAAGACCCAGCAAGAAAGGACCCTGGTGGCTTCAAAGATTTTGACGCTGGAAATGTCCTGATATCTGAGCAGAATGTCACATGTCAGCAGGCTCGGCCTGGAGCCCACACCTGAAGATCTGCCCCAAATTCTCACTCTCACTCTTTATACCTCTACTGTTCTTTGCTGAGGTGCCACTTCCTAATCCCCAAAGGCAATGGCTATGGGGCTTTGATGTGACTGAGGGGTAATCGGAGGGAAAAAAACAGAGTACATGAGGCAAGGAAGTTTTATAGAAACCTGCCTCTAGATGAACTAAGCTCCTTGTGTGTCCCCACAGAGAGACAATGCTTTGGAAGGGGTCTAAAGAACCAGTTGCCAGTCAATGGTTATTCACTGCCCCTTAAGGGAGCTAGCAAAAAACACCAATAGTAATCTTCAGAATAAAATCTTCCTTGTTACTTTCAAGTTTTCAGAGCATGTATTAAAGCTGACTATGAAAGGCGTTGACATCTATCCTGTTCGTTGCATTCTATGTCTCCTCTTTTACCTCCCTTCCAGTTCCTACCTCTGCCAGCCATGTTGCTCGCCAATTGCCCATCAGGGAGGATGCGGGGAGAGTAAGGCCCCCGAATAGCATTACAAATTCTCTGCCCTCCCGCCCCCCAGACCAGTGCCCCGCAGCATCCAGCCTCAAGGATTTACTTCCCCTGCTGGGATTCTGCCAGTTCCCTTTTCCTTTGAAAGAACAATGCCCTGGATTCTCAAAGCAGCTGCCAATCCTCTCCTTTCCCCCAGTGCATCTCAGGACCGGGGGCTTCACCTGCTTTAGACTTCATAGGGCTGTCGTGGTGGAGTGACCCAGGTAAAGCATTGAACCCTGGCAGTCCTTGTCACGTCAAGGCTAGGTCAACCCCCTCGCACCCTCAAGCCCACAGCAGCACCCACGGTCATCTACTGGGAAGCCACGTGATTCAATATTTCATTTTCAAATCCAAGGACCCAAAGACATGTAAGACACAGGCTCATCTTCAGGTAAATTTGACTCCAACAGAAGATATGGCATCGCTCCCGACTGAGGAGTGGTAAGAGTGTTCTCATGGGCATATTCTCATGAGAGGAAAAGTATGACATGGCATGGATGTTTGAGGAGGAGAGCCTTTAGAGAAGGGACAAAGGACCAGGCAGGAGATGAGAGCACTTAGGACATGTTCAACAAAAGAGAAGACCTTTCAAATGAGACTGGAGGATGTGTGGAGGGGAGTGGGCAGAGGGAATACGAAAAAATCATCAGCACCGGACTACAGTGAGTCTCACAAAGCTGCGCTAAAGAGATAGCACTTTACTCTGTGGGCAGCAGGGAGTCATTGAAGCCTTTTGGAGCAAGGGTGAGGTGCTCTTGCTAAGTGTGGTTTGGGAAAAATGGCTCTGATGAGGCCCATGAGGCAGATTGGTGGATGGGAGGGCTGAAGGCAAAGAGACTGTAGTGGGTTTAACGGTGACCCTCAAAAATTCATGCCCACCCAGAGCATCAGAATGTGACCTTATTTGGAAATAAGGTCTTTGCAAATGTCATGAGTTAAGCATGAGGTCATACTGGAATAGAGTGGCCCTAAATGCAGTGACGGGTATCCCTGTAACAAGAGAACACGCAAAGACACATACAGAGCAATGTGAGAAATATGAAAACAGAGGCAGAGACTGGACTTGATACATCTACAAGCCAAGGGACGCCAAGGGCTGCCAGCAGACACGGGAAGCCAGGAGGGAGGCATGGATCAGATTCTTCCCAAGAGCCTCCAAAAGGAACCACCCTGCAGACACCTTGATTTCTGACTTCTGGTTTCCAGAACTGTGAGACAACAAACTCCTGCTGTTTTAAGCTGCCGAGTTTGTGGAAATGTGTTATGGCAGCCCCAGGAAACTAATACAGAGACCAGTAAAAAATCTATCCAACTTGCAGGCTCTGGAAATGGTGTCTGAGACAAAAGCAAGGCCTTGGAAAATCAGTATTTGAAAAGAAAAATGAGAATTAGTAACTGGGAACAGGTGAGCTATAGGGGCAGGCTATAGCTCACAGGGAGTGGGTGCCCCTGTTGCCCTCTGGGACCAGTTCCCTTGGGATGTGAATTCCTAGGAAGTTTTAGAGTCCATGGAGGTGCTCTTCGGTGGCCTCCCAAACTTGGAGTCAGACTGGAAGAAATGGGGGAAGAAACCTCCAGCAAAGCTAACCCAAATACAAGTAACTGTGTACTGTAAACCAAATTACCTTGTTTATTTCTTTTTTTTACGTTTTTCTTTAGGGAAAAAAAAAATCTAAATAGTCTAAAGAATAGTCCAGTGTCTACAGTGTGCGCAAAAGCCCAAGAGAAGCAGCTCCACGTGGGGGCAGTATGATGGAAGCAGGGACTTTGGAGAGAATCCCTGAGGGAGGGCCCAGTGCAGAGGGAAATCCTGGTCAACCCTGCACTGCCAACTTTGCAAGACCTGGGGTGTTTGCATGAGGGAGTGGCAGGCTTTCTTAGTGTTCCTCTGTCTCCCCTTCACTGGGCGCAAATCGTAAGCAGCCCCTGGCCTCCCTTCCCCAGTCAGGAATCACTCCACCCTCCATCTGAGGGCACAAGGACACATGCTCTCACCCCAAGGCTGGGCCTGGGCCAAAGTCTAGGGACAGGTGGATTTTGCTCACCCAAAGCATTCACCCCCTCCACACTGTTCCTGGAACCCCTCCCAGAGCCACTGGAAGCCGTCAGTAAAGAATCCACAGAATTGTCTATTAAAAGGGGGGGGAAAAAAGCAAATAAAAATCCAATTGTCCCTGGACCTCACCTATAGGTTTCCATTCTTTCAAGGCTCCTTATGGCCAGGGGATTTTCCCAAAATGGAGAAGCGCCTCTCCCCAGGCTTGGTGCTGACAACACAGCCACCTAGTGCCCCTGGTTGATGGTCTTCTCTTCTCTCCAGCCATTGTCAGCCCTTCCCAGGTGCTCAGAGATGCCCTGTCGGCCCCTAGCCCCCCATTGTGCCCCAAAGGGCCATCTGTTCCCCCTAAAATGCAACCCCCCAGTGAGAGTCAGAGGCACACACATCTTGCACCCACTAAGTGGGCCCCGCTGGAGGAAGAGCATTTTAGGGACACGGGTGGGGATACACAGTCTCATGCTTCGCTGTGGGACTGGCGACTGACATCAACCTCCTTGGAGGTAAAGTTTTTGATTTTCTACCTTCTGACCCAGAAATTCCACTTTTAGAAATATGTTCTAAGAAAATAAGGTATATATGCAGTGACTTAGCTACCCTCAGAGCCTGAGGTATAATAGCAAAATGAAACTGAAGAGCATCTAAATATCCAAGACAGGAAGTTATTTAAGTAAACTTTGGAACATTCAAGCATTGGAATATTACCTAATCACCAAATTGGATGTTGTAAGGTAATTCTAGCTGCCTCCAGAGAGAATGGAGTAGCTCAGAGTCAGACATTAAAAAAGGGCGACTTTACACTGAATACTTTTCTTTGTACCTTTTGGTTTTGAACCACTTGAATTGTGGATATTAGATAGGTAAATAAGATTTTAAATGTTGTTTTGAAAGAACAGAAGCTTGGAAACAAAGGCATTCAAGGAATATTAAGTGAAAAAGATCCACCGCAAAATAAGAATGTACTCCATGGTACCATCTCTACTAAACAAAAACCAAAAAGGTCTGGAAGGAAATTACTCCAAAGTTTAACAGTATGTATTTCTAAGGGATGGAATTACAGGTGATTTTATTTTCTTTTTTCCTTGTATTTCCTAGCTTTTTTATAAGGGACATACAATTTTGGGAAGGGAAGCAATAAAAGTTATTTTTACTTTTTTTTTAATGCCCCAGCCACCAAGTCTTGTACTTTCTCTCCTTCCTGCCTTCATCAAACTTCTACAAAGTGTAGAGACAAATGCTGTCTTCTATTTCCCCACCTGCCATCCCATCCAAAAAACTGCCTCCCTCCGTTGCTCTGCTGAAATCCAGCTTGCTCTCAACCTCTCCCCTGCCCCCTTGCCCAGTCCACTGGATGTTCAACCCTCCCCTTGTTGGTGGCTTGTGCCATATTTGTGTTCAATAGGTTTAGCAAACATTGCTTCAGTACCTGTCACATGTCAGGCATAGCATTAGAAGATATCAACCCTGAAAGCGCAGGTCGCCACCCTCAAGGCCTCCCTTCACTGGCTGGAGGGGGAGAATGCCCCAGAGGGCAGCCCACTCCCCATGCCGATTATCCACCAGGTGCTCCTATCCTTGTCTCTGGTCCCCTCTGCCCCTATCATGCTTCTGCCTGACCCTGACACATCTGTCCCCAGGGGTCCTTCCCCACCCACTGCTCCTCTCTGCCCCTCTGGGCTGCATCTCATCAGAAGCCATGTGAATGCTGCTACCCAAAAAGCCTGTCCCAGTCAGGAGCGACTGTTCCTTCCATTTCCCCTGAGGCCACAAGAGGCCTTGTCATTGTCACCCCCGTCTCCCAGCTCTGTTCCTTAGTTGGTGGCATCTACCCATGGCCACGCTGAGCTCGCCCTCACCAATCTCCCTCAGTCATGCCCTTCCCTCCTGGTAGTGTCCCCTCCTGCCCCCAACCCTGACCTCACCTAGCTCTATGCCCTGCAGACTGCAGCCAAACAACTCCACCCAAATGCCTGCCTGACCCCGACCACCTGCCGCTCACCAGTTTCTTAGGGGTAACATTCCCTGCCCGCTGGTCCCCTCCACACCCACTCATTTGCTCGATGCTCAGTCCCCCAGCCTCTCCACCCTGGCTCTGTCACACTTTCGTGCCTTCACCTAAGTGTGAGGGGGGCCCAGCTCCCCAAGCCCCTCCTGGCCTGGCTGACTCCTTCCTTCATCAGATTCAGCTCAGGCTCCCTCGACTCTGGAACCTCCTCAGAAACTCAGCCCAAGGTGGGTGGCCCTCCTCTGTGACACTGTCACAGCCAGAGCAGAGGGTTCCCCTCACTGCATGGCTGGGACTCACACAGAGGTACTTTTCGCCCCGATCAACTGCCAGCCCCCCCCCACCCCAGCAGCTGCTGTGAACAATCACTGTATTTTCAGCTCTTCACACAACCCCTGGCAATGCAGGCACATCATGAAGAGAACCTGCTACCACCGCAGAAGAAAACCAGCAGAAAGACAGCCCTACGGTGGAGCTATTCCTGAGGTCTGAAAGCACCCCAGTCCCGAGGAAGCTGCAGAAGTTCCTCTGCCTGTGTTGTAATCAAGGGCCCAAATGCCCCAGTGAGGGGCCCCAGCCTGGTGTGTGATGGAGGGGGCAGGGCTGAGCCCCAGACAACCACTCGGGGTGTGCGGCTTCACGGGCACTCTTCCCAAGCCAGCGAGCAGACGCTCCCTTGCCCAGGCCTGGCCAGGCCAGCCTGAGAGGCACAGAGTTGGTCTGAAGGCCTTGGTCCACTAACGGTGTGGGGTCCTTAGCCCCCCTAAAAGGTTCACAGATGCCATGTGAGGGAGGGAGGAGCAGGGCAGTAGGGGGCCACGTGCTCTGAACCTCATTCACAAAGGGCCTCAGACTAGAGGCCCGCTCTCTAAGGAGGGCTGACCTAGGCTTTGTATTTTTATGAGGGTCAAAATGCATTCATTTATTAAGCATTATATAGAATATACCACCCACAATCTTCTATACCAGTTTTTGGCATTTTTCTTCTTTTTCTGTTTTTTAAATATTCAAGTTACTCCAAACATGGAAAAGACCAGGGCCTCTTTCCATCTCCCAAAGGCCTTGGTGCTGACACAGGGAGGGTGGGCGGTAATACCGAGCAGTCCAGGCGTGTCAAAGGAGGAAGTGGCCTCTTCTTCAGCCCCTCCAGCCCCTGCCCCCCAGCGCCTGCACACCGTCTGCGCCGGGGACAGTAGAGCGCAGCTTGGGAAGGCAGGACCCCTAAGTGGAGGTGGGGGAGAGGGGACACCTCCCCCTTGGAGACATTTCTCCTCTCCATACTGCCATGAGAGGGAAAGGAGGTTATTAAACCCAGCACATAAATCCCCATGCGGCTCCGCCCCAGCTCTGGGCGATATGCACTCATCATCTGCCTGAAAGAACACAAGGGCCCAAGGGGTAGGAGGGAGGCTGGCTATACCAGGGGGCCAAAGTCCCCCAGCTGCAAACTGCCTCTGCTGGGCCTGCCCAGGCTCCTATGTCAAGTTTTTCTTCAGCTAAGCCAGAGAGAGCCCCAGGAAAGTGATCAGGCGGTAACAAGAAGGTCTCGCCAGCAGCTGCGGCTGGCCTAGAACTGTGCCAGGAATTGAGTCACTGAATTCATTCATCCCATGTTCCCAGGCCATTTGCAGTGTGCTAGCTGTCAGGACCCCACACGAAGGTCTGGACCTGCCCTGGAGGCCTGGGGGACCAGCTGGCTGAAGAACCAGGGCTCCAACTGCTGAGAACTTTGGCGACAGAAAATTCCGACGGCAGTTGAAGGCAGGGGTCAAGTGAAGCCCCAGGACCAGATAACCCACAGTCCTGGGAGGGGCACCGAGTCCAGGACAGGCCACTTCAGGGGCTGCAGGAGGACACTGAGGAGAGGGAGGAAGGGGATAAGCAGACATCCAGCTGGCAGGGCAGCAGGGAAGAAAGTAATGAGGCCCAGGAGAAGGAGGCGCGGGCACTGTTACCAGATACCTAAAGGCAGTTCCTGCCCACATTGTGTGTCCTTTTCAGGGCCGGCCCCCAGGATGAAAACTCCGTCTTTGCTGCAGCCACTGAGCCAACTAGCTCTTTCTTGGCCCCAAAAGCTGGAGTCCCGGCTGCCTCTGGTGCTGAGCTGTTGGGGGGTACTATGAACCGACATCAGCTCCTACCAAACATTTAACTCTTTTACCAAAGCTAGTGAACAGCATGTTCAAGGAGCTGGTAATGACAAAACCGAGCATGGGCTGTGAGGAAGAGATGCCTGGGAGCGGGCATATTCCTGTGTTTTCGTCAGACTGCCTGTGTGCTGATGACACACTGAACCCTTAAAGGGCTGGCAGACACTCTCAGTTCAGGACACCCTTGGGGTCTCAGTAATGCTTGGCAGTACCCCTAGGCTAAAATAACTACCTGACCATTCCATTAATAAGTAGTCAGGTCCAAACCACGTTAATAGGGTGGTGCCTGGCGAATGCCACTGTGTTCCTTTTGAAATTAAAATATTCTGTGCCACTCTTCTGGGTTTGAGGTACCCGAGGTAACCTCAGCACGGCATTTGGGAACCACAGATGCAAGCCATTGATTAGGAATCCTGGCTGAGTCCTTCGGCCCTTACTACCTATTACTACAGATGGTAGGGACGTTTGCCTCCGATTTCTGTAAAAATGTGAAGGAGCCACTTTGTGGCCAATGTCGGCTGTTGTTCTCCTCACCCAGAATGCAACTCTTCTCGGGAGCCTTGGCCAGAAGGAAGAGTTCACTGACACAAGTCCAGACAGTGAAAGTTGAAGCATCTGGAAGGATGATCCCCAGTCTTCCCCGTTAACACAGCTCAACCTGCATTTTAAAGCAACGATAGCCGTGAACTTCCATTTCAGAAAATAGTCTTGTTGAGTTTACTGTCATGACGGTCCTCTGCTCCATGCCTCCCATCCCACACCTTCCCCGACAAGATGACAGCCTTCTGGAGGGAAGAGGTTCTGGCCTCGCTCCTTCCAGGACCCCTCCCCAGTCCAGTGCTAGCCAACACGGGGCGCTCAGAATGCTGGTGGAAATAGAAATGGCGACTCCTGAGCAAACACTGCCACTTTGGGGCATCCTCCAGGGTGGTGAAAGTGATAAGAATGACATAGGAGCCTACAGATGGTGGCCTTTGCTGTCTCACATGAACTCAACAGTGAACCCAAAGCAGGTGGGATCCTGCCCGGTTCCCAAATGGGAGTAAACAGAAGCACCAATCACTTGAGGACCAGGTCTGGGAAGTAGCCTAGGCTAGACCTGAATCCATCCCTTCTCTTTGTCCAGTTCATTTCTCTACCCTCTTCACAGTGTAATGAAAACCAGGGAGATAGGTAGCCCTGACAAGCAGAGAGGGGCACATAAGAGAACAGGGGCCAGGGGAAGATGGGGAAGATTATCTGTCCGTGAGGAAGAGGGGTCTTCAAGAAAGCAGACAACAATGCACAATCCATCTAGCTTAGAAAGCCAAGCTTTCACCGAACATTGGGACCCTGATTTCAGTTATTTCTGCATGCTGCCCATCCTTCAGGCACCCACACCTTTGAATCTCCCTCTTCCAGGTTTCCATGGTGGTTAGCAAGCATAAATAATTCTGAAATCTTTGGTAATACTGTGTTAACTAAATTAGGCATGCAGTATAGAGTCAAGGCAGTGTGCTAGATGCTCTGTGATTGTTTCCTTAGGAAAATTGGCCATCTCTCCGCAGCATCCTACCACTCCTATTCTGGGACACCCTGTAGAGTGTATGCTCCAGCCAAATGCTATCCCACTAGAAAGGAGACAGGAGCTGAGGAACCTGGTGGGGCCTGCCCCCTCTGCCGGCCCTTGTGCCTTCTCCCAGTGTGGCCTTTGAGACTGTTATGCAAGCAAGGAGTTCCCCAGCCCTAGCACTACTGACTCTTCCAGCGGAGGTTGGATTACATGCTTGTAGCAAAGATAAGCTCTGGTCCCTGCCCCATCCCCTAAGCCCAAAGAGCAGCATGCCCCAGAAGGCTGCTGACCTCCGGACAAATGCCTGTTTTCTTATCCTCCCTCACCGCTCTCTCTCTTGTCTTCAGAGTTCTTCCAGGCTTTCCCCAGTCTGTACACCTCAGGAGCTGACACAGCTACAGCAGAAGAGCCACAGCATGTAGACAGCTAGAAACTTAGAGCCATCCAAAGGCCCTGTCGTTGTCCTTCCAATTCAGGGACCCCACGGATCCTCCCACCAAGGAGAGATGGCGCAGCACAAGGCGGTCACCCAACCCCGGGCTGAGCGATCCATGAGGCCAGCATAGACCCTGAGCCCTGAGCTTGGTCCCTGTCTGGGCTATACTCCGGGGCCAACTGGGCCCAGCAGTGATGTTCTAGTCTAGGCCAATGTCTTCCCATAGTTTTGACCCAAAACCACACTACAAAATTAATTTCATGAACTTTTCATTGCCGCCGGGCACAGATACTTAGATACAACAGAAGTACAGGTACAGGTCATAATAAATGTACCTATAATTGGGGGAAAAAAATAAAGCGCTCCCCCTCTCTGTTAGTGCTACTCTCAGGCTCTTGTTTTTAAATCTGTTGTTTTAAAATGCTGGCTGTAAACCACGAAATTGATTTCACAACCCACTAATGGTTTGCGACCTGCCATATGACATGCACTACTGTGAGAGCAAGGTGATGTCTTCTTTGGCTTGGTATCCCAGCAGACTTTTACTCTAAAGGGATGCCGAGGAAACTCCCAAACTGGAACTTATCTGACAGACCTCCCCCACAACTCCCCAGGCCGGTCCCCTGGGGAGGCCGTAAGGAGTCTGGCTGCTCTGGGGTACAGGGCTTCTTCGGCTGCAGCAAAGCCTCACAGAGGCCAGCCTGGTCATGGGCAACTTGGCTGCATCCTTCTCCATGGCTGTCGTCCCTGGCCCTCCCCACGCCCTCTTCTCTCTCCATTGTTTACAAGATTGTGGGGTGAATGGCAGCTCAGCCTGGGATGCCCATAGCTCTAGGGGGAGGGGAATGGTCAGGGAGAAGTGGATGAGAGGTGGAAGGATGGGAGGTCATATCCTGCTCCTGGGATGGGGGGGGCAGACACTCTCCCCATCCCCAGGACAATAGCTGGTTGGCACAGCAGCCCATGCAGGCCGGGGCACCAGCCTCTGCCCGCCTTCCCCCTGCCAGGCAGAGGACCCCAGCTTCCAGATCCCAGCCCCTTGCCTCCACCGAGAAAACCCTTTCCATAATAGAGACCATCGCTGACCCAGAGAATCCAGTGGAGGGCAGTTGTCACCCACACCCCAAGCGGCTGGGGTTTGGGGACCCCTGAGAAAGGTGTTCTGTTCCAGCTGGAAGATGGTGAGACCCTGTATTTCACTTAGCAAGAGAGTCTTTTGGTTCTAATGGCAGAAGTTTGCGGTCTCCTGCCCCCCCCGCCCCCCGCCACATCACCAGCAACCCCTGGGCAGGAAGGGTGGGGGCAGGCTGGGTCTATGCGGCCGCTGGCACTGACATTCTTCGCTCCATTCCTCAGTTTGAGACATTGACTCCCCTAAAACAGGTGGAATTGTGTCCAGCCTCACCAGTTTATTTATAGACCTGCAGCCAGGCTGTCTGGTGCCCGGCATGTCCAGGAGGCCCAGGGGGTGTGACGAACACTCTGTGCAGCGGCAGCAATTTCCGCACTAGGGCTTGGGCATCCCTGGTATTCCCTGTTGATGGGTACAGAGTGTTTCCCCTTTCCCTGCAAGAATACAGGGAGCCAGCTCCAGACTCTCCTTTCCACTCTTCATTTCTCCCTGCTCATTTCATCTTAGCCTAGATTTTCTTCACTCCAAATCTGACATTAGTGTGAGATGATGGATGCATCTCTCCAGTGGGATGTTGCAATTCCCTGGTCTGGGAGGTCATGGGAAAATAAATCCACAAGCCAGCTGGGCAGGCAAGCCTTGGAGAAGCATAAAACACAATCCATGCCCTCAAGGAATTTACAGTATCTTTGGAAAGAAAGACAGAGGCAACCCAACATGGCAGCAGGAGGAAATGAATGGGTTCTAAACCTGCCTCCGGAACAATATCTGAGGTCCGCAGTGAGGACTCTTCCTCCGGCCCTCCAGACCTAGGTGGGGGGACAGCCTTTGCAGCCATCAGCAGGGGCAGGGGAGGTAGGGGTTGCTCCACAAGATGATAAGAGGGAAGAAGTCCGGCCAGTCCTCTGGAGGCTTTCCCTCAGCGCTGGGCTGGGCCTGTTCTCTGGAGGGTAAAGTATTCTGTAGTGAGCCGTTCCTGCATCTCTCCCTCTGTACTTCGGTCTTGACTGCAGCCCTCATGCCACCAAAGACAAGCTGCCCTGCAGCCACAGGGTCTCATGTGCCCTATGCCTGGGCCCGCCACAGTTGAAACCTTGTTGGCCCCACCATGGAGCAAGCACACAGGACAGCTGCTCGAGCCCCCAGAGCCACTGTAGGCCATGGCCAAGCAGACCCTCCGGGCTGCATTAGGGGGGAATGCACACGGGACCCAGCCTCCGAGAGGCTAGCACAAAGCCAAGGAAAAGCACAGGGCCCGCCAGGCCATGGTTGCCTCAGGTGTAAAATGAGGTCTTTGGACTTTGGGAACTGGAAGTGACCCTCCAGCACGAACAGTAGTTTGTCTTCCAAAACGCTGTCAGCCTTTTTTCTTCCTGGCCCTCACTCAATCTTTCCTCCCTCCCGTAGGTCAAGGACACAACATGACATGGCACAGCTCCATGTCCCCGTGATTATATGGTGATCACATTACCATTTGCCTGAATAGAACCAAGGTGACAGGTTCTCTTCACCTTGAAAGCAGTTTTATTCCTGAGTACCCATTCGATGCCTCTGGTGGGTACAGGGTCCCAGCCCTGGGGGCACTAAACGAATCAACAGCAGATCCTGCCTCCAGATGCTCCGGGCTTGGTAGGGAAGACAGACAAACAACTGCCTGAGCTGCTACGGAGCCTTCACCCACCCACCGGCTGGCAGGTCTGCGCCAGGCCTCAGGCCCTGACTTCCCCCAGTTAGCAAGGGACAATGAACTCCTGAATCTAGCCAAGGGAGAAGGCAGTAACCCCCGTCTTCATTCAGCATCCCCTGCAGTTCAGACACCCTTTTGCTATTACTTCAGGTTTTGGCTCTTTGGTTTTTGATTTGCAGGTGATTGGGATCTTTTGACACTAAGAAACTTTTATAAATGCGACTGATGTACACTGATCCTCCCTTCCTGGCGCCAAGGTCAGGGGGCTGGCAGCTCTGACCCACTTCCCTTTGGACACCAGCACCTGGGAGCCCCAGCTCCCGACGACGGGGCAGGCTGGCCAGCGCTCCCCGGGAGCTGTGAACGTTGGGGCTCTCAGCACTGGGAAAAGCGGGAGAGACCTGAGGGCCAGGGGCAGAAAGGGCCCCCCATTGGTGCCAGCCTCACCCTGGTCCCTCCCAAGGGACTGTCAGTTGCTTCTTTTCCCTTCATCCCTCTCTTTGGTGAGCTTGCTGTCCAACCAGATGCCAGATGCATTCATTTCTGTGACATTTTTAAGACACGGTGACTGCTGCCCCCACTTGCCCTGACTCTCCTGGGGCGTGGAAGACCCCACCTTCTTTCCTTTCCATATCCCTGCGCCAGTCCATCTAATGAGGAGGGCCTAGAAGAACTACAGTCCAACTCAGTGTGGCTGGATGTCGACTGGGGTGGGGGAGGTGGGGGCATTCCCCGGTGGGTGGGGCTCCCCTTCCACAGATGGTTTTGAAGCGGCTGTTGACTCTGAGCAGCCCCCCGACCCAAAACAAAGGGACCTCCAAACACCACCTCCCCAACTCTCTGCCTGGAGACTGACAGGTGGTCATGTCCCCAAAATAAAATGTGGACATTTCAACCGTCCTGCGCCCTCATGACGATCAAGTGGTGAGCGAACAGACAGGAACCTCCTCCCTCGGGACACCAGTAGTCAGAAAGGCTGAGACAGACATTAATCAAATAATCCCCCAAGTTCAGAGGTACGAGGCTAAGTGCTGGCAAGAGAAGGCCCAGGATGGTGTGAGAATAGTGAAGATTAAAGTGGATACAGGGCTCTGGAAAACTCTAGTCCCCTTTTCCCCAGCTGAATCCGACTTCACAAGTTTACTAGCTGGCTGATGGGTTCTTCCCAACTTCCTTCCAAAACATGAGCTAGAAGTGCTCCCCCTGCAGGTAACCTTCACGTTGACCGCTCCCAGAAGCAGCCTCTAGACTTGGGGTGCTATGGGGACTCCAGTGACCCCAGCAAGATTTTCTCAGTGACCTTCTTCCAGCGCCCAGGCTACACAGGCAGAAACACAGCAAATGCCTGACAAGAACAACCAACCCGTTGTTCAGGCAGGAAGGCTGGGTCCCTAGCCTGTGAGTGTTGTTTATTTTGGACACTTCTCTGTTCCAAATTTCTAACATTTACTCTGAAAAAGGCCCAAAGGATTTTGAGCCTGATTCCAGAAATGGAAACTTAACCCTCTAGATGCCTGCTCCTGGTGCTTTCATTCCTGGATGAGCCCTGCTGCTTGGGTCTTCTTCCCAGTCCCTCCTCTCCAAGCAGGGGCTGCACAGAAATCCCTCCAGACAGGCTCCAAGGCTGGGTCCCAGGCGACAACCTACGCCACCCACCTGTGTCTGCACAACTGAAAGCAGACCAGCCTCCCTGCTTCTCTCAAAGATTGACTTACAGCAGGAAGGTCCACGCTCACTTGGGCAGATCTGCATGGGCACATGCCCCCAGACGGCCCTCAGCTGAATCTGCTGTGCAGCCTGCCTCAGAACGCGCAGAGCTTTTATGTTTCCTGCAGGCTGTCCTCCCTTCTTGCTCAGCACCCTCTCTCCAGTGAGAGTCCTTGAAAAGCACCTGATTTTATGGGAAAGGAGGTGGCCAGGAAGTTTGGCTTCCAGGAATCGATCAACAAGGGCCACTTTGGGTTGTCCTTCTCTGGCTGATTGGCATTCTCTGTGAGCCCTGCATTGGGTGGCTCTTTCGAGTGTTGGAAGGCGAGAGAAGGTAGTCGGTCAGGTTCTCTCCAGTTGTTGTCTCACTGCCAAATGGCGTCATTTTTGAGCACTGACCCTGTGTGGTTCCCCAAGCGAACTAGTCCAACAATGCTCACGCCCCTGCTGGTCCCCGCACAGGTTGCAGGCTTCTTTAACCCACTTCCTTGTTAAACTCACCTTTGAGCTTGCGCGCACCTGGGCACTCGCACGCACAACTCTCAGTCGCCATTGCAACGTGCAGATGTGTGTGTTGTGTTCGCATGAGGGCCGCAGTGAAGACCAAAGTACAGAGGGAAAGAAAGGATGGCTCACTCCAGAACACTTTACTCTCCAGGGAACACACACATGTGCACCTGTACACACACACACACACACAGACTCAGTTGCCATTTCCAAAGCCCATCCAGTGTGCCTGAATGGCTGGGCCCACACCCGGTGCTGGGATCCCACATTCCCACCAGCTCACACCCTCCTGCCACCTCACTGAGCCTGGTCAGTAGTCTTTTCTGGAGGTAATACGTCATGCCAAGTTTGTCCCATCCTCATTCATCCCAAAGGGTTTCAGGACTTTGGAAACCAGGAATTAGGGGTTGGAGTCTTCCCCAGAAGACCCTAGCTCCTGTGCGAATAGATCTACCCCTTCACCTAGTTAGCTGTGCATTCCAGACATTCAGGGCAAGTCACAGAAGGTTCTGATCTGTCACAGTCTAAATCCATAAGCAATGAGTGCTTGCTCTTACGGCTCCTGAATAAGAGGAATGCTCAAGTGGGATTTTAAAGGAGAGAGATTAGCTGCTCTAGAATTTTTTTTTTTTAATTGAAGCCAGGTACATTTACATTCCTTCTGTATGTGTGGTCCGTTCGGCAAATATAGTCACTCTTTGGTGATCTTTTATTTATTCCGTATATTCCACTGAAGAGCTAACTATCAAAACCTGAATTCTAAGATTGCTTTAGCACAGGCAATGGGCCTTCCCTATTTAGAGTTGGAAGAGAGAATGCTTTCCCATGGGCTGTATCTTCCAGAAACAGATTATTATCTGGACAGAAAGTCCCTGGACCACTTATTGATAAATAGTACTGATACTGATAAATAGTATAAATCTGAAAAAAAAAAAGAAAACCCTAACCTTGTTTCTACACTGGGGCCAGCACCATAGGTTATATATCACATTAGACTCCACTTACCACTCTTCTAAACTTTTGAGATAGTTAATTAGGATGATTAGAAACATAAATATGCTAAAGGATATTGGCCGTGTGTTGCTTTGTAGCAGACCTTCAACAGCTCTCTCGAGTAAATATCTAAGGGAGGGATTTCTTACCTTGCTGCCTATCAATAATTGCTCCTTCCCACTAAAGTCCTTGTGACTGGTTTCATAAGAAACCAGTTGAGGACCAGCTCCCAGCCTCACCCCACTCCTGCAAAAAAAAGAATCTGCTGGTAATGCCCTGAGAATGGTCATGGATGGGAAGGGGGACACTGGGATGACTGGAGTGGCCGTGGCCCCAGGGAGGAAACGGATATGCACACGGCATGCTCTGAACCGGCAATGGGCCCGAGGGTTTGTGAGAAAAGTAATAGGAAATACTGAGAGGCTTTCAAGTCAGAACAGCACAGTCTTCAAGCGTTAAGCTAACTAGTCAATGGAAACCACTGAAGGGTCTTTGGCATTGCTAGTTGACTAATGCCCCTTTCTCCCTAACTTTCCTCTGACTTCGCAGATTAAACCCAGGGAAAGTGCTCACAGCCCTGAGCAGGCAGAAGTGGTTCGGGCCTCAGTGGTCATGTGCGCTTCAGCCTGACTCGGTGGCACCCATGTGGAAGACAGCCCAGGCCACGTGGGTCCCCAGGCAGATGCAAACAGGGAGGGAGCACCGACCCCACCTTCCCATCCAGGGGGCGTCAGACAGGGTTCCCTTGAAGGAGCTGTTTCTCGGGCTTTGTCTTCTCCTTTGCTTCATTTGTTTTTCAGTTTTGAAAGGAGATGTTTGGGAAAGAGTCCAGTCGGTGTAGATTGTGTGGTGGTCACACATTCCAAGAATGTGACTCTGAAGAGTCGGCACCTTAGGGGATGTGTGTCATTCCATGCTGGGATGGGCGGCAACCCTAAGGAATGTTTTCGAGGTGAGGTCCATGTTGAACGTCCCTGGGGTGCTAAACTCTTGGAGAGCTCCCTTGGGTATGAGCACACCCCAACAGTCCCTCACATGGACCCGGCCTCCCCAAACAGGTCTCCTTGCTGAGACCTAGGAGAAAACCTGAGAGGAAGGAGAAAATGCTGAGGACATGTCCACTCTCCCCATCTTCTTGTAAACACTGGACCTAGAAAGACCTCTCCTAGCTCAAAAATAAGCAAACTGGAAAAAAAAAAGGGTTGGCGGGGGGGACAGAAAATAAATTTTAAATAAATCTTAAAGACTTGGAGAACACACTTCTGGAAATTACCTCAGGCAATGTTTTACAGCCATGTTTTAGCTTGCTGCTTGGGCAAATTATGACAACTGATCAACTGATCTTCTAAAGACAGTTCAGTTTGGAAAAATAATCACAAAGCCCTGGTGGCTGCAGGAATGCCCACACTAAGAAAATTTGCCTCACTTGGTAGGCCTCTCTCATTATTCCTTTTTGATTCTGAGCGAACCCACAGAACTTTCCTCCCCTGAGGAAACGCCTCTGTCTGCTCTTTGCTCTTTACTTTTTCACTCCTGTATCTTGTAGCAAGCCACACCCGTCACTCTTAGATTTAAACCATGAGCTGCCATCCTGGAGGAGGACTCCTCCCCCAAGGGTCTTCCTGGGCCACTGTGGGTCTGACCTATCAGGAGGAGGGTCCCAGATGCCCTCAAAGGCTGCCTGCTCTGCAGGCGGTAGGAGGGGGCTCAGGAGAGAGGGAGGCCTGGGAGAGGGAAGGCAGGAAGCAGGTGGGCCAACCCCTCCTCTCTCCTTTCTTCCAAGTTTCCCTGGGGCTCTCTTCTTCCAGTCTGTGCATCTCAGAAATTCACTGGAATTCTGGAGATGAAGAAAAGCCCTGGAGGTGTCATTTACACTTTCGCTTGAATACCTTTTCATTAAATTCCCAAAGGACAGCCCCCCTCCTACCCAGGATCAGAGCCTGCTCCAAGAGTGATGGGGGGCTACAAGGCTCATGGTAGCCTCCCAGGCCCAGAAAGGTTCGGTCCAAGGACTTAAGACCTCAAGGGGCTGCAGAGGCGTCCACATTTAGCCCAGGAAGCAGAAAATCTCACTCCTTTCTTTGGCACCTTCCCTGACCCAATTCTGGGCTTCGCTTTCACTGCACAACTCCAGGACGTGTCAGGATCAGTGGAGACTCTCTAGTAGGTCCTTGTTTTTCAACAAGAACCACGGTAAGAAATGCATCTCCTGAGGGTACTCCTCACACCACTGGTGTGCTAAAAGATGAGACATAAGTTTCATGAAACAATACTTACCCTACTATGTGCTGTGCACTCTGACATTTTCTATCGTTATTTTAATGTTGTTCAAGACTCACTAAACTATTTTGCAACTTACTGGGTAGCAGCCAGCAGTCTTTAAGAAGCACTGCCCTAGGAGCTGGGTGTCACTTGGGCTCCTGGGCACCCTGACAGCCTCCCCTTAGCTGTTAGAAAGGAACGACCAGAATCAGAAGAGATTGGCAACAGGTGGCCCCTCCTTCTCTGTTTCTCCGTGGTGTGTCACTGTGATCACCAGGGATCCTGGCCCAGCTGCCAGGGAAAGGGACACAGACCCTGGAAATTTTGCTCCCAGCATTTGGATCACAGAAGGGGCACAAGATGAGTATGTCACTGGACAGTCCATCCTGTGGCAGTCATTCCAGAACCTCCGGCTTCTCCAACACACCCCCTGCATACTTCCTGTCGCTTTTTTAGGTTGAAGGGGCAAAATCTAATGGCCCATGCATGAGGGTGGAGGGCCTTTCCCCGTGGAAAAAAAACACTGCGAGGAGATTTCTGGGGGAAAGCTCTTCAAGGATGCCCCATCTCTGGGTCACAGCAGAATCACAGGCACCTGTATTTTCCAAGCCTTTCCTGTTTCCAGATGCCATGCCCCCCTTCCTCCTCCCTGCTGAAGAAACATTGTTTACCTCATGGGACAATTGCTCAGGGAATCCTAGGCTCCTGGACCCTGAGTCTCACTCAAATAGAGTTGAGCTTGTCGCCTCCATTCTAAACAACTGGAGCTTAAGGGCAGTGGTTACTCCTTTAAAATCCAGCTGGAAGAGGGTGAGACAGAACTCAGCTGACATCCTTTCACTCTGGACAGCAGAAGAAGTAAACGATTTCCCCCTCCAACTCGCCCTCTACTCTCTGAGTACAGGAAGCCCCTTCTGAAAGGTCCCTGGAGAGTGAAGCAGGAAAGGTGGGCAAAGTGACACAGAGCCCTCCCACATGCCCAGCTTTCCTGGCCCAGGAAATCTCCATTCTCAGCATCCTTGCTTTGCCTTCTCTCCCCATCTCACTGGGAAACTGTTGTCCTGCCACTGAGCCGAGTGTGCCTGGGAACATCACAGGCAGCCTCCAGCACAGCCCACAGACTGCCAGCACCCAGGCAGCCCCAGGGCGCTGCAACTCTGGGGTCTCTCCTCTTGCTGAGTCTCCTCTGCTGCTCCTAGCAACTGAGGATCAGCCCAGCAGAGGGACTTTGCAACCCGTGCCATCCAAGGGTTACATCCAGCTAATGTCTGCAGAGTCTCCTGACTTCTCACATGACCACCATCATACACAAGCATTTAGGGAATGCTTACTACACCACACTCAAGCCTGAGGACGCAGCGAAAGACAAGGCAGATTCCAAACACTCAAGCAGCTTACAGTGTCCCTGGGAAGACAACGATCCAAACAACATATAAGTGCCCACAGCGGCCCACAGAGGAGTCTCAGAGTGAGAGCTGGGCAGCATGACTGGGATGGTCTGCATATTCCACCTCCTAGGTGGAATGTGAGCTGAAGGGCAGTGGTAGGACTATGCAAGTTAAAGGACAATCAAAGACACCACTAGGAAATGCATATAACAGAACCTCCTCCCCTGTTCCCAGCTATGTGGAACATCTGCCCTGGGCTGTTATGTGAGAGAGAAATAAACGTCTATTGCACTTGAGCCATTACATTTTGGGCCTACTTGTTATAGCAGCAGTTTGGCCTACCCTAAGAGAATCTCAGAGACCCCAGGTTTCCTTTATCAATCAACTAGGCGACTAGACATTCAATTACTTACGATTCTGGGTACTGACAAATCCAGGGAAAAAGAAAATGAGGTGGCAATTTAAATGAAGGGTTCCACACTCAAACTTCCTCTAAAATCTTTTAGAGGTGTCGGCCTCAGTTTTGCTTGTCTCCATTTGAACTTGGAGACAGATTTGGAAGTTCATTCTAAGGAAGTCTCTTTAATTAAGGACTGTCTTTCAATTCAGCAAACATTTCCCGAGAGTCTCCAGGCAGACCCGTTTCTAAAAAGGGAACTAGATACAAAATGGAAGCAGTAGCTAGTCCCTGCGCCCATGAACTTGCCATATACAGATAAGGATCCAGTTTATTGTACGACCCTGTCTTTCTTGATCCAGGGGTTTTTCGGCCTGGGCCATACCGCGTTTGATTCTGCCTGAGGCCGTTAACAGCAGTCTGCTGAGCTTGGGGAATGCAGGGTCCAGGATGCCAGCCTCATGCTGGACCTGACATGTGGTTACCAGAGGACAATATGTATGTTTCAAGTGACCTCCTAGAAACAATGTGACCCTTTATTGGGGCCCAGAAACGTGATCCAATACAGGACCCAACCAGTTCTTGCCTGCCAAGCTCCTTCTCCAGGCCCTGAAGAAATGCTGGCACAGGGCAAATGCTGTGTAGAAAAGAGAAAAACCAAGGAGTTCTGGAAGGGAGGGAGAGTGCTTTCCTCCACCCTTATAACTTTCAACTTTGGAGGAGAATTGTGTCTCGTGAAGAAACTATTCCTATCAGCATGCCCTATCCATGACCAGTAGGAATGCAAGGAGGTACCTGGACTGGGGAGAGAGCATTTTCCCCTGGCCAGGTGCCGTTATGTCCTCATGAACCCTCTAGCATGCTTCCAGAGCTTACATTTTAAAACACATGTAAAGCATGTGTGGGCACGTTGCACACCTTAGAACCTGATATATGCCTTCTCCCCAATTCCCGTTAAAATATCCCAGATAGGTCTGCACCTGGGGAGACCCTCACTAACTGCTTTATTTATGGTGACAGATGGAAAAGCATATCCCTCAGGAATCACCAACTGCTCTCCTACCTAGGAGAGCCCAGCTTGCCCCAAGGAAGACAGGAAACTAGCCTTGCCTCACCGGTCTGCCCCTAACTCTGGGACACAGTAGATTCACCAGACCCGAGGCATCACCTCCCCGCTTCCGGGAAGCTGTCTTCTGGGTGTGGGGGGAGAGCGTGGTGGTGCCCCGGCCCTGCCCTCATCAGAGCGGTCTCTCCATATCGATTCACAGAGAATGACTGCTGATGGGCTCATAGCCAGAGTCAGCAGGTGAGTAGGCACAGGCACACTGCACCCCTGGAAAGATATTCTAGACATGAGCACCCTTCCCCTACCCACCCCCCGGTGTCTAAGCATCACCACCATTACTTCCCCAGGGAGCCAGCTCAAGGAATAGAAAGCCCTTTACTTTGCCAAGCACCGCTGGGGTTCAGGCATGCAGAGGACAGGTCTCCTTAGACCTACAGAAGAAGACAGTCCCCTCCTAAGGCACAGGTGCAGGGCAGTAGTAATGATGGTGTGGGGGGAGAGGCGCTCTCGTGACGTTTCTGAACACTGGGACTCAGTGTGACACCCACCCCCGAAGCAGCCACATCTACAGAGGAGACCGAGAAATATGTGGTGGGGTTGGCTTGTCTGGGGAAACTGGCAAAGGGGCTGCATTTCACATTTGTGAACATGGCAACATGTTTACATGTCTAAAGCCAGGGGAAAGCCAAGAGGCTCTGTCTGGAAACTGGCAGGCATCCAAGGATGTGCTCTGGCCTTCCACAGAACTATGACCCGGAGCACTGGTGATGTGTGACCCCAGGAGCTATACAGACAATGAGGCAGCCCCCGCCAGGCCAGGCAGGTGGGGCCCATCCAGCAGATCACCCCCAACCTGCCCGGCAGCCTTGCTGGTGACAGGCATGTCTTCAAGGAGCTCGGCCACTTAATAGGTTTTTGAAGAAGTGCTAAATTGCAATCAGGCAAATATGTTACACATTCCATTTCTTAATCCATGTAATGGAAAGAAAATGCAAATGAATATATCCAGAAGACTGGATAGAGTTCTTTTTCAATGGCTGCAATCTTCCAAAGATAGACATCTGAACCCCAGCAATGCTGTAACCTCAGGTCCTAACATTCTAGCTAAAATAAACTTCTGCCTTAGCTGGCTCAGCTGGCACCCAGCAGCCCAGGCCCTGTGCCACCTGCTGCATGGGACGGGCTTGCACGCTTCCGCACTCACCTGCAGCCCCACATTCCCCCCTTGATGGGGCGGACACTCAGCTCTGCCCTACCCCGCAGGGATAAACAGACTTGACCGAGGGATCTGCCCAGACTCAAAAGGCTACTGACAGGAGTTAGAGAAACACCGTGCACTGCGGTGGAACCAGCCTTATTCAGGAACAAGTAAACCTGGAGTAGTTTGGGGGGGTTGGGATTCTAGCACAAGGAGAGGGAAATCCTACTCTGACGGCTCAGAGGGAAAGAGCCCTCAACGTCTCCTCATGCAGGAACACATTCCTGGGAATGGGAAATCCACGTGGGCATGGCTTGCTTGGGTCTGTTTTATAGGCTGGTGTGTCCCTAGGGCCCAAAATGGGACCTGACACATAGTAGGTGCTCAGTAAATATTTGTGAAATGAATGAACTGATGATGCTGATGAGTCCCTTACAAACTGAGAAGAGACCTGAGGAATTACGAGGTTGAAGAGGGTCCATGCCACCCGCGCTGCCCGAGGCTGTTACCAGAAAAGGCTAGCCAGCTCGCTACCAAAGAGCAGACTTCTCTTAGAGGCCATGGGAGGACTGAAGGGGGCATGCCTCCCCCCAGCCTTTGCAAGCTCAGAGGCCTGGTTTGCCTTGGTATCTAAAACTGATAAACTCCAAGGCCAAGGTAATCATTAGGAAAAAGAGCAAGACTTCTGTCCCAGGAACCATCAGGGTGTCTTACAGGCATGTGTCCCTTGGGCCTCCCCTCCTCTCTGATCCTCAGAGGTGTGCAGGTCCCTCCAGCCCTCCTGGACTGTCTCCAGGACACCCCTGGGGTTTATGTTGGGGCTGGGAAGTGTGACATCAGGGCAAGGCACATTACCAGGGGCACTTGGGCAAGACTCACATGACCGTATGTGGCTTCTTGGAGTGGAAAATGGTACAATTCTCTAGAAAAAAAAAAAGCAGTGATGGCACATTTCAGGAAGCTCCGCCATGTTGAGAAATCTATCTTTGGAAATGGTAAAAGAAGGCAATCATAAGACACCTGTAAAAGGATGTTTTTCGAAGCCCCAATTGTAACAATGCAAAATAGAGGCCACATGAGTATCCAGGGCAGGCATGTGATCGGGCAGTGAGAGTGATCCTCCTCTGGACACCCATCCAGGCCCTCAGAAACACGGTAGGACCACGAGATGGCAGGAACCTCAAATTTGGCCAAGTCGAGGCCACAAAGGATTTTGTAGATTTTCACAGAGTGCACAGATCTGTGGCAACAACTTGCATTACAGGGTGCCCAGCATTTTACTCAAAACAGAAAACAATTCCTGTATTCAGTTCTGTCTCAGCTCCAGCCTCCTGAGTACCCAGCTGTCATCTAGCCCCTTTGGATTCTGCATCCTCCATGGCCTCTCTTCCTCCCTGTTAGAAATTTATAAAAAGAGACAACTAAATACAATATATCCTGTACCAAAGAAGGGATCATTGGCACAGGTGCTCACGAAACTTGGCAGAAGCAGGCCACAGCTCAGAAGGCACAAGCTGACCACAATAATGTTAACATATACATATATTTGTACATAATAATGTGATAAATACATATATATGATATGTACATCTGTGAAGAAAGAATTGGCGTGGATTTGAAGAGATGTCGTTTGATTTCCTCTTGGGCCTCTTTTTTTATAACTTTGCCAACGTTCAGAAAAAAATGGAATACCCACCTAAAGCATGAGGTGGGAGCCCCCTAGAAAAATATGTCGGCTCTTTATATGTGCAGGAATCTGATCCCTCCTCTGAGGTCTGCCAGCTCCGCCCCTCCAGCCCCCCGACTCCTCCTCCTCTCCTTGAGGGTTGTCTCTGTCCCTACAGCCCTTTGTAGAAATTCAGACTCAGCAGCTGGCGAATGAAGGTGCCCGTTCTGAGGCTCCCTTGGGCGGCCCAGATGCTGGACCCCCCACGCCTTCCTGGGAAGGCGGACAGTTCTCTGACTGCTGCTGTGCCTCTGAACTCTTCCTGCTCCAAAGGCTGACCAATGTGCCAGCCTCTGTTCCTGGCCGCTGGGCTCAGCCAGCCTTGCTCTGCCATTCCCACTTGCCCTACTGGATTCCCTTTTCCCAGGAAGGGTGTCTCTGAAGCTGGTGAGAAGCCCCATGACCGAGAGGGGCCACAAGAAGTAACTTAGACATCCACTTAAATCTCCTTGCAGGAAATGGCCCACTAGGTCATTAAAACCATCCCCTGAAGACAATTAATGAAAAAAAAGCTGGGGAGGGAGGATGTTATAAAACAATCTTCTCAAAGGCACTGAATAGATAGCAAGATGATAAGGAACTACTGAACAGAGTTATAGGGAAGAGAACTTGAAAGAGTGTAATACGCAGCTCTCAAAGCTGCTTTGGCCTTGAGAGCACCGGTGGATCTGGGTGAATCTGCTTAGAAGCTAAGCTGTGCTTCCAATGGGCTCATACACAGAAGTCCCAGCCCAGTGCCCACCAAACCCGGAGACCCTCATGAGCCCTCCCCCTCCTCCCTGAAGGGTCACACTCTCAGAGTAAAGGCGAACTGGAGCTAAGCCAGCCTTCCATGGGCTTTCTCCTCAACTTCATGTAATCTGGTTAAGGGAGGGAAACTCAAGGTGTGAACTTGGAATATGGTGGTCCCAGGCTGGTGCTGCCAGCAGATATTTGTCAGAAGCAGGGAAAATTCCTCTCTGGAAGAAGATAACATCATCCTAGGCCTCAAATTATTGTACAAAGAATAAGCTATCCTGTAAATCATGGAAGGTCATGACTGCAGGAACTCTCGGAAGGTCACCTCCCTAAAAAGGCTCATGGAAGTCACCTCGCAAAGATGCTGAAATGTCTGATCCACGGGGGCAGAAACAAGCATGACTCCACTCAACCTGCAGTGAGCTCTCCCTGTGCCCTTTTCTAGGATGAACCTGGATGGAGATTCAGGTTCTCTACAAAATCAGATGTGTCCGTGCTAGAGGACTCTTTTGGCTAAGTGAAATAAGAAATCCAAATTAGAACCATTAAAACCCATCACCCTCTTCACCCACATGTTTCTCGGGAACAGGAGAAGGGGCCATGAGGATATCTCAGGAATTGGGTATTCCTGCCCTTAAGAGGGTGTCTGACCCTGGGAAGTGGGTCCCAGCCTCTTTGATAGGAATGTATCCCCAGGGATGGACTCAGGACACATCCCACCACTTGGCCATTTCTCCTGGGCCCCCCTCATCCCACCTGCACCCTTTCCTGTCCTTCAAGTCGGATTCCGGACTGACCACTGTCTGCGTCTGAGGTCGACACTGGGCAGGAGGCAACTGCTCCATCACCCTTTAGAGCCCTCAGCACAACAACAGGATTTTTATTTGTTTGATGTCTGTTTTTTGCGTGGCATAAATTCCACAGAAACCAAAGCCAAGGCTGTTTTGTCCATCACGGTGTTCCCAGTTTCTAGAACTGCCTGGCACAGAGTAAGGTTCCGTGGCTCTTTTACCCGAGGGAATGAATGAAATCACGGCCTTTCCTATGAAGCCCAGAGACGGGACAGCCAGCTTTGTGCCTTCACCCCGGCTTTTGCTGCAGGGACCGCATTCCTCTTCCTTCAGGGATACTGGGAGCCCCTCTCCTTATCTCTCTTTGTTGTCCCCTTCTTCTGTGTCCTGCTTTTACACAAGCCTTTCATGTGCTGGATCACAGGGTGCTTTGAGTACTTTTACACTAACGCACTGGTTGACTCTATTTTCTGTCCTAAAAACGCTTCCAAAGCCACCAGCAGGTCCTCATACTACTGTCATTGTCACTATCAAAAATGGCTACTCCTTGTTGCCCAAGTGCATGACCCCAGACGGGGCACAAAGAGGACTCACTGTCCTCGCCAGCTGGAAGAGGAGCGCTGTGGGCAGGCTGGATGGTGAGCATGCTGTGAAGATGCCGCAGATGCACACAGGTGGGCAGGAGCATTTGACTGGCTGGCACCTCCTTCGAGGAAGAACCGATTTACTTGGGGTGCAGGTGGGAAAGAACTGGGTTACTGTTTGCGGCAAGTGAGCTCCCAAGAGCCTGAGACGGACCCTTCCAAGGCTCAGAAAAAGCATGTGCTAGCTGCACACGACAAGCGGGGATTTGCAGATTTGGGGGTTGTGGGGAAGAGGCGGGGCGAGTAAGCAGAGGGGGGCAAGAAAGGGCTTACGAAAAGAGAGTCAGCAAGACTATGAGGCTAGAGGCTAACCTGGTGCCAAGGGAACATTCCAGCAGCAAGGGGGCAGAAAAAAAGTTTACAAGCAGGAATGTGTAAGACACCCTCATAAAACTGTGTGGGTGAGGGTTTGGGGTACACAGGGATAACCCGCCCAAAAACATCCCCAGTTCCTCCAGAAAGTTGAAGCACTGCCCCCAAATATTTTATGTTTTGATTGCATCTTATACCAGGGTGATCTGGTAGACAGAGAAGTCCAAAAGGCAGACACCAGGAGGCCAAGCTGACGTCATGGTCACAAGCTCTTGGACAGCCTGCAAAATGGGATGGTATCTGAGTGAGCTCTCTACATCTTTTAAGTCTCATTGGGCCTGGTACCCTAGGGGAATAAACACCTCTGGAGATTGTGCCCATGGCCCCAGTCGTCTTGTCACTACGTAAAAGAGGGGCTGGAGCCAGATATTGACTGGAAAGGGAGGGTGTATGGCATGTCCAGGAACACCTGAGGGAACTGGCTGGACACAAACCAAAGGGCTACACAGGAGACTGGTGAGGAGGCAGGAGGAAACCTCCTAAGCTAAGTTAAAGAGTTTGGACTTTTAATATGTTGGCAATGGGGAGCCACTGGAGGTTTATTGGCCAAAGGAGCACCTGGGTCCAAGAGTGCTTAAGATGCCCGCTGGTGGGGGTGGTTGAGAGACCTTGGGCAGAGTGGGGAGAAAGTGCCTGCAGCTGGGAGAGCCATTAGGAAACTGTAGGAGTTGGGGTTTGCAGGAGGTGGATCTGGGGGTTGACAGGAGGACTGAGAGGGACAGTGGCTAAGAAAGGGACAAGAATCATTGGGGTGGGGAGGGGAGAGGAAGAGGCAGACATTAAATAAAAGATCACATGGGTGATGTGGGTACCTGGGAGAAGGGTGGGGGACCACAGGGGACGCCAGAGGTGGGGGGACTTGGGGAGCGCCGGCTGGAAAATAGGCCAGAGGAGCCTGCATGGGACAGGGATGGGGGGAGTGGAGTGGGAGAAGGTCTCACCTTCAAGTTGCCTTTCTCAAATGCAAACTTCCTCTCACTCTCTTATCTACTCAAGTGTACAATCTTGCTGCCACCTTGCCTTGGGCTAAGAGAGGTATCTATGTCTCACTGGACAGAGGTGTGTGCCACCCCAAAATGCCCACTTGGCACCATTCACACACTGCTGGTGCACAGCACTTACAAGTGAGCCCGAGCCAGGCAGTCTCACGAGCTGCGGGTCCTGGGAGTCCCGCCAGGGCACCACCGCCCTGCTGTCCCCCCGACTCCGCTCAGAATCTACACAGGACGCATCTCTATCCATTTCCTGGTACTCTTACCCCAGTGGAGATGCCCCTCCCCCCGCCCCACATACAAAAGAGTCCTGAACACACTGGAAGTATCCCATGGGCAAACGTCTGAAATTCTAGGAGACATTCAAAATATTCCACCTACGTGTTTACCATCCTCTTGCACTGCTTTCATGATTCTTTACCTCAACTTGCAAAGTTTGCACTTGAAACTTTGGTGTATTATAACTGAAGTCTTTTGAGCAGCTTCTTTTTCCCTCCTCCCCATCTGTTTCCCCCTTGGGACCAATTTGCATCACTGCTTGGCTACTTTGCAAAGACTTAGCTCTACTTGTCTCCTCCATGACCATCATTCCTCTGGATAGGGAGTGATTATGCAGCCCAAAACTCAAGAAGTAACACCACATCCCGTCTTTCTCTAATCCCCAACTAAACTCTTGAACCACAAATCCTAGGGTCTTAGATCTTTAACTCCTGCCCACCACCCCTAAGCTCTGCTCTTCTCTGTGTTGCACGGATTACTGGTAATCTGCCGAGGCCACCTTTGCCTGGGACCTGCCCCTGTCAACACTTGGAGGGTACTGGACTCTGGCAGATTTCGTCCTGGACAGGGCAGCCTGCAGTAGCCTGGTTTCCTCGAGAGCTAGACCCCCTCTTCCTGAATAGGAGTTTCTGCCATGTGTAGTTTGTTGAGAAGGAAGGGAAATGCTGTAGTCTTTTTGAAGACTTTTCTGCTGGAAGGGGCCCAGTGGGTTGACAACCCTCCTCTCAGAGAGACTGACTTGTGCTCAGACATCAGAACCCACCAACCTGGAAACCCAGGTCTTCCAAATAGAGTGGCTCTCCTGGGCCTGGGAAGGCCACAGTCACCCACTCAAGTCCCCTCCCCATGTTCTTTCCCCAGGCCACAAGTGATATCCTCACCCCAACCTTCTGGCCTTGGGAATCTGATGGTCTGTGGAGTGGGCATATGCGACCCTCTGGCAGCAGCAGCCCGTCTGGTTGCTGTGATTTTAATAAAAATGGCATCCTGGCATCTGAGGGCTGCCGTAGGACGAGAGGATGGGTGAGGGATGACCTCAGGACTGTGGCCTAAGCCCCCAGGGCTAGAGTTCAGAAAGCCATAGAGTGTTCAGGAAACAGGGTGCAGGAAAAAAACAACCTAAAATTTGCTCTTCAAGTTGTGGTTCCCGGGACGGGAACTCCCAGGAGAGCTTGTTGGAAACGCAGAGTTTCAGGCCTCAGGCCTGCTGAGTCTGTCTGGGCTCCCTAGGAGTCCTCATGCTCCTTTGCATGCTGTGTGGCCTTGGCCTCAGTGGCACTTCCACTGGCCCCCAGTGGGCCCCCACGGAGCTGACTGTTGGCCTTCCAGGGCCTGGCTGCCACCTCCTTCCTCCAGGGCCTCTGGCCTGCCCCAGCTCGGGCGTGCTCCAGCAGGGCCTCCAGACTGAGAAGCATGCAGCCGAAGCGCCAGGAGCAGAAGCTGAAGTTGGCCATGGCCAGTCAGCGGGGGTCACCACTCTCCCGTGCTTCCCGGTTCCCTTCAGGATTAAGTTCGAGGCTTCCAAATTCCTAGGCCCCATGGTCACTGAGCTACCAGTTTGGGGAAACTCCATAGGGTGTTTTTGTCTGGTAGCACCACCTTCTAAATCTGAGGTGCTGTGTAGATGATTGGTCCAGCTCCATTCTCTGATGGTGGGCTGCGCTGTGGCCACGGCCTTCCCATTCTGGACCGGGTGAGGTGTGCTCAGGTCTCACACCCTTCAGCATCCCTCCCTGAGCAGGGGCAGGAAAGCAGTGAGGCACTGGTGTGAAAGGGAGCACTGGAGGAGGAGGAGGATGCCATCAGCCTCCAGCTGAGTCACGCTTAGGGCTCTGGGTACAGACGGTCCAGCCTCAGGGAAGTCACTCTCCTGGGTGGGACACAGTTAAAGTTCCCCCCGAGTCTGTGACAGTTTCCTCAAGCGTAGAATGAGGTCGCGGGACTCCATGATCCCCAGGGCCCCTCAGGCTGAACTGCCACTGCCCCCAGCCCCCACTCACAGGGCCAGCTTGTCTAGCAATGCTTTTCCTCAGCCCACGGACTTTGGGTTGTACCTTTCCAGGCCCTAGGACCTGGTCCCAAGGAGAAGTGTTACTAGCACGGAGAGGAGATGCAGAAGAAGCTTTAAACATAAAACTCAGACAGAGAGCTTAGTCTCTGAAGGAAGCTGGGGCGCCTGGACAAATGGATGGATATCCGACAACAAAGAAAATTTAAGCCAAACCTCACAGCACAGCTGCCACAGTGACAGGCAGGTGGTGCCCATGGGGACAGACGCAAGCTGGCAGGGTTTTAGTGGGTCTGACGTGGGGGAGGAACCACAGCTTACTCTGCCAGTGCAGCCCTCACCGGACCAGATCCCCAGGGGGGGGGTCCAGGCAATGACATGTGGGTGGATGGTCACTAAGCCCCGCTGTGCCAGGAGAGGGACAGCAGAGGGTCAGGACTGCGCATGGCCTGGGGACTGCTGGGCCTGGCAGTGAGCAGAAGCCCCTGGCTGTGCAGAGATAATGCTGGGTCACGGTGAGCTCAGCTCATGCTCAGACACGCTCCATCCTCCTCCAGGTTTCAGGCTGAAATGCTGGAAGGGGATAAGGGGGAGGAAAGAGGAGGAACAGGAAAGGAAACTGGTCTTTATCTGAGCTCTCCTGGGGGCCAGCTCTGACCCCAGGCGCCTCACTCCTTGGACTTGGCCTTGGGGCCTCTCTGACCTGTAGCTTTTGCCAATATATGGTTAGAGACTGGGTCACTCAGTGATGCAGTCCTACAAACTTCAACTCTCAGGCTCTCTTTTTTAAAAAATTGTTTGAAATATTTATGTATACCAGGAAATGCTCATAATACTACGTTAAAAAAAAAAGAACAAAAAATTTTGTGCAAAAAAACATGGAAAGGCACCCACATAGAAGTCCAGAGGTCACTGGCTGTCCAAGCAGAGTTTGTCCCTCCTTTGTCAGGGCTGCTGAGGTCCTAAGTTCCTGTCACAACCCTGTATTCCCTGTCATGCCTGGAGGCCACAGGTCTTCCCCCAAACTCAACTTCCCTAGCCTTCCAATTAACACAGAGGCTGGCATAAGTAGGCATTCAGTAAATGTTTGCAGTGAGTTCAGAGAGAAACACATGAAAATGTTAGGGGCCATTATTGTTTCGGATAACTTATTTTATCTTTATAACTATCTGTGCTTCACCAATGAAAAAAATCACTTTTATAACAAATCCATGTTTTGGCAAAACTCTGCTATTTAAATTGGCCTGAAATACTGTCTCACAACTTCAAGTCCTATTTTAGTGACTCTAGAAGACCCTGGAACTAGGTCTTCCTGGGTGCATTTTCTAGAGCCAGTACTGGGACACATAGTCTGACAAGTTCCCAAATGCTCAGTATCCCAAAACTGAGTATCTAGGTCGAGGATGCCGCACAAACCTGAGCAAGACCTCCACGCCTAAGGGACAGGCCCCCGCTTGGGGCAGGCAGGCAGCCGTGCTGGTGGGATGGGGTTCCTCTGGACAGTGCATCCATTTCACCGCAAAGCTGGCCCCTCTAAAAAGCCTATAATTGGGGTAGAAAGAGGGAGGCAGAAAGGAGAAAGACACCCTTCCCAGGTCCCGCATTTCTTCTAGCTCAACTTTGCCTCCCCAAAGCTGAACTCAATCCACTTTTAGGAAATGGATCTTGTCTTCCCAGAGGAGGAGCTGGATGAGCCAGGTAAAGGAAAGCTCTTCCGCAGCCTCCTCTCCCCAGCCCTTTCTCCTCCTCCCCTCTCTGCCCAGGGCTACATCCATGGACCCCTGTCCTGAGCACCAGTCACCGCAACCCCCTTGCCCAGGGGAAAGAGAACAGCCCAGCAGCCTCCCTGCGTCTCCGGAATCCCACAGAACTTTGTGGCTCCGGCAGGGCCTAGAGGCAGCAGGACCTGGCTGGGACCTGGCCTCCTGAACTTGGACGGAGCCCCAGTGGCACCGTGCATGGCTCCCAGGGCCTTGGACCTGGGCAGGGCCATTATCAAAACTTTGGTTTCCTCACTCGTAAAGCAGAAATGATAACAGAAGCTAATTGGAGTGTTTCCATTCATATGCACACACTAATAACTAGGTGCCTCTCGGCTGAACTACTTTAGAGATATTAATGCAACCAGTTCGCAAAGCCCGGATGAGGTGTGTGCTATTCTTAGTCCCCCTTTGCAGATAAAAGGGGCTGACAGAGAGGTAAAGAGGGGTGCCCAGGGTCCCACAGGTGGGAAATGTTAGCACCAGGATTCAAGTCTGGCTTCAGAGCTTGAGCTCTTAAGACAGTGTCTAGGACCTATTAAAAGCACAATAAATAGTGGCTGTCACTCTACTGTTGCAGATGCCTTGAGGATAGCCATGAGGGGGCCTGTGTGCAAGTCTCCTCTCCCCCTACTCTAGCAGCCTTAGAAGACAGAAGCATGCCTGTAGCATTGGCCACTGTAACCCAGCAGACCCCGAACTGTGCTCTGTGGCTCCTTGAACACCTGCTGTGCGCTCCAGCGACGTTCATTGTTCAAGCACCTACCATGTGCACCTCACCTCATTCATTTCACACACCCACACACATGCACACCTGTGGGCACCTGAGAATTTCAGTGGACTCAGCCCGGAGGTGACCACACTGGGTGTCTCCGGGCCAGGCTGGCCTCACCTTGCTGCCTCTCCAGAAGCGAGGGGCAAAAGGTGGACAAAAGGAGGCTCATTCTTGAGGCAGTGTAAGCTGCCCCCAGGGTAGCTTGCCAATGAAAAGGAGCTTATTCCATTTCATGAGTTACTTTTTGTGGTGCTCACACACTTGTGTTGTTCTTCACTTTCTATTCCAGAACATTCCCAGTAATTATTTTCCACGGAGAGTGACTCCAAGTGAAGGAGAGAAAGGACACACTTTTGCTCACCAACACCTGGAGGGAGTTGGGAGGTAGAGTGAGAGCATCAGAAAATAGGGGAGTCAAGGGCCAGTGGAGTCAGTAACAGACTCAAAACATTATGACGTCAGAGAATCACTACAAAGAAAAACGATATGATCTCACTTCGGTGGCCGTCTCAAAGCATGTCCCTATCCCATCTTTGGCAAGAAAAAAGGAGAAGGTGGAAAATTCCCGATTCAGACTCCAAATTTGGCAAAGGGTCCAACTTAACGTCACAGGCACCCGGGGGGGGGGCTCGTCATTGTGCACGTGTCTCTTCTTATCCGCCTGCCCGCTCATGGTTCTAACGTCATACAATGACGCTGATGAGATCAAAAGTAAAACTGAGACCAAAGGCACTATTTTCGCCAATACACAGCCAGGTCAGGTCCCAGTCGGGCCGACCTGTTCCCAAAGTTTGCTGGACCTGGGTCGGGACTCAACAGCAGCCCCTGGCCTGCAGCGCGTTCCCCTTCTCATGCCGTCCACGCTACCGGGAACCTCACACAGGCCTGCACACCCCTGTCCCGTCACAGCTGACCACTTTTCGGCTGAAATGTAGGCACATGTGTGGTCCAAGGCAGGATGCCCTGGAAGCCAGCTGAGGGACATTTGGGCAGAGATTTCTAAGGTGAAAGCTGGAAAAGGAAGGGCAGGGGCCCCGTCAGGAGGCCACAGCCAGAGTGGGGCCCTCTAGAAAGTGAGCCGCCATTTGGGATATGTGACATTCAGTGTCCTTGACCCAGAGCTCAAATGTGTTCTGCCATCCCATGAGCTGCTATGGTGTCAGAAGGGACCTGTGTGCAAGTCTCCTCTCCCCTCAAGGAATAGTGCAGGATACTCATGGTCCAAGACCCATCCTTATAACCAGGTGACCCTGCACAGTGACGAAACCTTCCTGGTCCTGTTCCTCTGGGTACAAAAAGAAGGCACTCTCCAGCCAGACCACGCTGTTGGCTGGACTGGGAGGTGGGTACGGTGCTAGGCCACTGTGAAATGTGTTTTCTTATGGTGACCAGGTCTCAGTGTGGGAGTGTGGAAATGGCAGAAGTCCAGGTCAATCCCAGAAGCACCTGGCACACAGGAGAGACAAACATTGCTAGTGCTGGAGGTGGCAGTGGTGACAATTTCCTGAGTGACCCTGTGCCAGGTGCATGCAGCACGCACTTTACTAGATTGTTTTTTAATCATCACAATAAGCAAAGAAGTTTGCTCCCTTAGTCGAGCTGCAGCAAGACCAGGAATTGCCCATGGGGCTATCAGCACCAGCCAGCTAGCTTCCCTGCAGTCTCCAGTGATCACACACCACACTTGACCTGCTCACAGTTCCCCACAATGGGTCAGCCAGTTAAACGTGGTAGCTGAGACGGTGAGCACCCTGCTTTGCCAACAGACACACAAGAGCTGTGTTCTTCCAAGCCAACTTGGCTCGATCCTCAACCCCAGGAAATGCAGCTTCCTCCTAAGCCAATCACCTAAACCTGGGGAAGATCTAGCAGGATATACCAGTACCTTTTGAGGCACTCTACAAGGAGAGTCGCACCCGAGCACTTTGTGGACCAAAGACTCTGGGAACAATGCAGAGCATGGCTCACAACCACCACCCGAAACATTCATGTCTATTTGGTTCCCAGCAATACAAATAAAGGTGTTGTCAGGCACCTGCATCTGGGGAGGTCTGTCCCTGCCCACTAGATGAAACCTCAACCTGGACAGGGGAGGGTTCTTGACTCTGATCAAGAAAGAGCTCACAAAGAGGTCTGAGGAGTGTAGGTAAGGAAGGAATTCACTAAGGCAAGAATGACAGTGAACGGCAGCAGCCGTGCAGGCAGCAGACATATTAAGGAAGAGCAGCGGGAGGAGCGGGAAGTTCAGTGAACTGCTCAGCATAGGGCAGATCCCTTGCCAACTCCTGAAGCCACGGTCACCCAGCATCCGGTGTCCACCTAAATCTGCACAGCATGGGAATTAAGCCCTCACCATCCCAGGATTTGGGGGAGCTGCAGGGCACTGGATGGAGTGAGATTACGTTCTGAGAACTTCCCAAAGCAAAAGAGATTTTTGGACAGGCGACTAAGGAGCACGATCATACAACTGCAGTCCTGCCCGGGTCACCCAGATGATGGGAACTTGCAAGCCCAAAACAGAGATCTTAGTAGCCCCTCCCTACTTGTCTAAAGCAGAACAGAGAGAAGACTAGAGCTTAAGTCTAGAAAACTGAATTGAAGTAGCAAAGGAACAAAGACACCCCTAGAAGAGCACAGAGACAAAACGTAGTAAGTTGAGCAGCAAGAAGGCTTTACTTAAGGCAAAGTACACACTCAAAGAAAGGGGAGTGCGGGCAGCCTCGGAGACGAGGCGCACTTAAAGCTTAGGATTTGTGTCTTTTAAGGATTTCAAGAATGGGGCAAATGGCCAGGGGGTGTGTAGACTTGACTTGGGGTCTCATGACATGATCTATCTGCAGTGAGAGGCACTGTCACCGTCCATCGTCAGTCCTCTAGCTGTTCTGTAAAATAAACTTAAGATGGTCTAAACTAAGATTAACACGAGTAAGTTAATGATGCTGTGCTTCTCCAAGAGAGTGGTTACTCTCAGGCACTGGGAACATACCATTCAGGACTGCTTGCCATGCCTTAAGAATAGCTCAGTTATTGGCTAAATTACCATAAAGTATGTTTGGAATATTATCTCCTAACTCCCTGGTTTTTCAAATGGAATCTCAGCCTTAAGGTGGAGTCCCTCCTGTTCTTACTATACTACTTATTTGTATCTCCGCATTTTTCTTCACAAGCAGTCCCTGCTCTACCTCAAAGCCTGTTTTCAGAAGCTGGGTGCTGTGTACACTCAGCCCACATCAAGCATTCTTGAATCCACTGATACATAAAAAATACAGGCATGTTTCAAGAAGCTAGCACTGCCAGGCCCAAAGTAAGCCCAGACTCCCACATGTCTCAGCGGGAGCAGCCTGGTGGCTGTCCGAGTGGGGCAGACCCTTTCTCTGAACTGGTGAGCTGGAGCAGACACCGCAGAGGATGCAGCTTGTTTAACTGCATAAAACAAGACCTGACCCCAGCATCCTCAGAAGACCCAGGATGCTGTCAGTGGTGAGAAATGTAAGCAAGACTGGGACCTGCAAATTCGTGATGCTGCTCCAGGGAGAGATGTGCAGAGGGTATGTGGCTGGGGAAAGCTCAGCCAGGGAGGCGACAGGAATGGTCACAGGACCCCTTTACTACCGTTCTCTCCTATGCTGAGTCATGATCCTCTTGGATTATGCTTCTCTCCCCCTCCTTTTCCCTCCCCTACACCCTTCCCTCTCCAGGAAATGGCAAGACCAATGTTCAAACTCTTGTGATGGCTTCGGTTGAAGCCTCACTGCAAAGTTTGGGGCTCTGCTATACCCTGTCACCCGTATCCTGCTCTTCGGGGTCATCTGCCCCTAACTGCATTAAAATAATGTCCAAACACAGGAATCCCACTGAAGGGAGAAGGGAGGGGACACAAATTAAACACAAGACCACATCAGAGGCCTTCGGGGGATAACACGCCAAAGTCCCTATAATACATTATTATGTGACAACACCCCCAAACTCTCCCTTATCCCCACGCTGCGTGAGATTAGCCATGTTATTAATGCTTTCATGACAGAGCACGCAGGAAGTAGAGGGAAGGGCTCTGACACTACAAATCCCCTTTGACTGATGGACTCCCTGTAGGTCCCACACAGGGCAATGGCGAGACGGGTTTTCTTTGGGCGGAAGGGGCATGCCGGGGATCGACCCCAACCTGAATGCTTCCAAGTAAAGGCAAGGGGAGCATTGGCCCACCCTCAGGGCCCCTGCCAACCCCCACGCGTGTCCCGTGTCCCTGGGGCTGGCCCCTCCCTGGGTGTCTGTGGGGTCCCGCCTCACAGGACTGTCCCTCGGGACCTGCTTTTAAACACCCAGGGACACCGTGTTAGGACAGAAGCCTTTCCTTCTGGCGTTAACACATCGCATGGTAACCCAGCCTAGATGGCTCCCATTCCTGCTCCTAGAAGGCTTAAGCCAAGCCAGGTAGGAGGCGATGGGTCATCTGTTCTTTGGAGATGCCGTGATTCTCCAAAACAGTGAGGGCTCTATCTCCTAACCAACGAGGCAGCTTCCAGGACATGATAAGAAGAGCCTACAAACGTGTACAGAAAAAGAGCATATTCCCCCCCTCCTCCACACCATTTCATTCTAAATGGTGTTAGAGCTTTCCCCTAAACCTCCAGGACCAGGCACCACCCACCAGACTCCCCGCTGCCCTCCTCTGAGCCTCACGCTCCCTGGTCACCAGAAGGCATCTCCCTGGCCTCCATCGCAGAAAACATCCAAACTGAAGCCCGCGGTCCACACCAAGGTGGTTTATTTCAGAGCCTGCAGTGCTGAAGCTCTGGAGTTTGGAAGGTCATTCTCAACAGCTGCTTCTGCCGGGCCCAGTGGTGAGCACCTGGCAGACGGAGCTGGGGCTCCTGCAGAAGGCAAGGTGCAGCCACTCCACAGGCGGCCCAGCCACAGGTGTGGGAAAGGCAAGGCCCAGCCAGCACTTTCCGTGCCAAAGGTTCAGAGGGTGCAAAGCTGCTCGGTGGCCAGTGCCACTTAGTCACCACCAAGGCCCAAAAGCACACTGTGGAGGGGAGAGATAAAGCAGGCCCACCCCTCTGGCAAACAGGGTGGAGGAAAGGAGAACGAAAGTCAGCAAAGCAAAGTGAAATCCACAGGGAGAGGGGCAGCAGGCACTCCATGCACAAGCCCCACCCTCTCCCCTGGAGAGGCCAACGTGAGGGGCCTTGGGAACCAGGGGACCCCACAGCACTGACGGCCCTTTCCCTCTGCCCTGCCCCATGACGGTCCTTCTCAGCGACCTGAAGAATCTCAGAACAGCTGAGCTGGGAAAGGCTAAAGAGTTTTCACGCAAAGCATGCGTGCAGACAAAAAATAGGCAGAGATACAAACCCTGCAGAATGCCAGGAAAGAAAAGGGGAATAAAAAAATACAAAACACTTTTCCAGGGAGAGTAGAGTCCCAGGGCCCCAAAGGCACGGCTTTTAGACGTCAGCAGAAGCATCTCAGCTGCGGCAAATAACCTCCACCCTAGGGAAACAGCAAGACGGGAGGCCTCTATCAGCCTGTGAAGCCAGCCCAAGACCTACTTCTGGAAGCCAGCAGATGCCTGGGCACCCAAGCCCTGAGAGAAGCCACCCCCAAACCCGCGGCCCACACCAGGGAGGGGCCTTCCCTCCATAACCCCCTGGGTCCAGGTGGGTTTCTTGTCCAGCCTCGACTAGAACAACTTCAGATACAGTCCCTGACAAATGTGCTTTTTTTCCAGCCAACCAAACCACCATTCATTTGAATTACCACAGTGATTCTTTTAAATTCTAAGACTGACATTTCTAAGACCTACAATGTAAAATTAGAGGACAGGGCAAAGAAACACACAAAGGATGTGACTAACCAAAGGCTGCCTGGTCCTTCCTTTTCCAAACTTCAGAGAAGGAGAATTCACTTTAAATGAATATGCACACACACACACACACACACACACACACACACACACACACATACACAAGCACACGTGTGTGTATGCACATATGTACAGGTTTTTCCCTCATATTCAAAATTATTTGTGAACCAGCCAGGCCTAATTCTGCCGAACCCATTTTTTTAAAAGGAAGGAAAAGGAGCCACAGGCGTGTGTACACTTCTGCTGGGGGCTGGCCAGTGGTATGCACTTCCACTCTGAACCTGGACGCTACCAACGCCCACATAAGGCCAGAACCTGACCATGCCCAAAAGACCACCGCAGGGTCCAATGTCTAGAAGGTCTTAAATCCAGAAGAGCAGAATATCAGACATTACAAATATAAGCTGAATATCCCACAGGCTTTTTTTAGGTTCTTGATAACTTCTGATCTCTTTACTTTTGTCAACATTTGCCTTAGCAAAATTTCTTAAGTCAACATGTTTCTACCCTTTGCCCCTAAGCAAGGCAGAACTCTCTTGAGGAGGAAGAAGGGGTGACATTTCAGAGGGGCATCCAGAGGTTGGTAGAGGCGACTCTCCTGTGCTGACATTCTGAGCAGATGGTCAACACACACAGCTGTGCCAGCGTTTCACAAATAATGTCTGCTTTGGTTTCGACACCTCGGACGAGACAGCTTCCAGATCCTCCTCCACACCCCAGGCTGCAGCTGACCACGTTCCCATCAGATGCCAATGTGCTGGAAAACACAGAGTTTTACCTACAAGAAAAGGAAGAACAAGTCAGCCCTCCGGAAGAGCCCTGCATCCACTCTGATACCTCCCTAACAGCCTCCATCCTGCAGGCCACACTTCCCAACCACAGGACCTTTGAACATGCTGTCTCGAACGTGTATTCCTCCCCTCAGCTTCCAGCTCAGGATCATTTCCCAGCTCCCCACACAGACACCCCTCTTTTCTCCCTGTACCCCTACTTCCTAGCACTTCTACAGGTGTTCACACCCAGGCTCAGCGAAATTGTTCTGTGAAAGTCCAGAAACAAGTATTTTCAACTTCACGGGTCCTACAATCTCTGTGGCAACTACGCAGGCCTGCCACCATGGGGCAAAAGCAGCCACGGAGAGTGTGGAAATGCCTGAGCGTGGCTGTATCCCAATAAAACTTGACTTATAGACATTGAGATCTGAATCGCATACAATTTTCACATACCATGAAATGTTAGCCTTCTTTTCATTCTTTTTTCAACCATTAAAAATGTAAAAAACATTCTTGGTTTGTGAGCCGCCCAAAAAGGAGCAATAGCCAGATTTGGCCCACAGGCCACAGTTTACTGACCCCCGGCTTATGTAGTTATTATCTGATTCATATCTGTCTCTGGCTTAGGCTGGGAGCTCCCTGAAGGATAGACTGGGATCCGAGCTTGCTCCCCTTTACACACCAATGCCAGGCACCGTATCAGACACCATAGGGGGTGCAAGAGATATCTGTACAATTAGCCAAAGAAAGCTGAAAACTACATCTGTTCAAGACATCATCTAAAGACACCTGGAAAGGGAGAGAAAATCTGAGGGGTTAGGACCACCATCTCGTGATGTTTGATCATGGTCGCTATATAATCACACACATAAAAATAGTGGGGATTTAATAGAATTTACAAAATAATGAACTTCTTTCATAATGTTATATGACACCCAATATAAATATTATTGTATCAGGTAAAACTGTCTTCTACAAGATAGGGACATCCAGTTTTTAGGAAATACACACTTAAGTATTTGTGGGCCAAGGGGCATGATATATGCAACTTAACCTCAAACGGTTCAGAAGAAATGTCTGTAACACACACACAAAGCCGTCAAAAGGCGAATGAGGCAAAATGTTGAATAGGAAAGTCTGCGCAACAAACGTAAGGGTGCTGTTCCCTATCTCATTTTTGTGTTTGCAACTTTTCGTAAGCTTGAAATACTTTCCAAATAACTTTTTTTTTAAGGAAAAAACATACATTGGTATCCTTATATTGGCCACGAGAAAAAGATAAACCCCTACAGCCATACCCAAGCTGTGTAGCCTGGCTCTTTCAGAGCGCCCACGTGCTCCCTCCTCTAGGCGGGGGGTTGGGGAGTGGGAACCCCACAGACTGACCTCCCCAGAGCCCAGGCACACACCGCACTCTACAGGCGCAGCCTGGGGACCTCAATGTCAAGACTCCCTCCAGGTCTGACTCCACCATCAGGCCTTCAACGGTGGCCCACTGCAAGTTCAATGCTGAGGACAACGGACAGGATTTGGAGGACTGGACACGGAGCAGAAGAGTTTTCAGAGACCAAACCAAGAATTGGACCAGGGTGAAGGGACCTGATTCCCGAAGGCGACCCCAGAGCAGCTGTGTGAATGAACAAAAGCAGACAGCTGTGGGCCTGCTGAGTCAGGGAAGAGCAGCCGTCAGACCTCGTGGGGGTGTAACTTTATATACCACCAACCCACCGGCTGGTAATTCACCCTCATGGATGCCCCAACAGTAATGATCTAGTGACACCCCAAAAGCCTCCCAGGGGACCTCTACAGGTTCTCCGCCTGCGCCCCACCCCACCCCTGCAGCTGTTTACACCCCCTGTGCCTGTGACAATTCCTCGCCCACGAGGAAACTTGTGCAGGTGAAGGGAAATGGAGCAGTTGGAGGGAGCCCCACCATGCATCACGGAGCAGGGCACATTCCTGGGCTGCCTCCCACAGCAGAGCTAAACCTCCAAGGCTGCTACAGGGCAAGGGAACACAGCAGCTCTTCCGCACACCTCCAGGGGAGCAGTCACTCAGGGCACCCGCGAACCACCCCCTGAGCTCACTATAGCTGCAGAGACCAGGATGGGGAGGCTGGGTGCAAAGCCCCGGTCACTTCAGGTATTCTCCCTGCCTCCCTGAGGCCATGAAGCTGCAGGGGTCACATGGAGCAGGGCCCTGGTTGGGGAGCAGGGGTGCAGAGGTTCACAGATGCTGCTCACCTGTCATCCCTGGCTGGCTCCGACCACACACATGGCACCACAGTTACTTTGCCTGCAATGCCCTCCCCGCCCCCCACCTGCTGATCCACTTTGGGGCACTTCCTGGCCCTTTCAAACCCTCCATCAGCTTCCCCTCCTCTGGGAAGAGCTTCCTGCCCAGGAGAGGTGCCTTCTGGCTGCCCCCACCCCCAGTGCTCTCCTCCCTGTGGTCTCAGGTCATCTTGTAAGCGTCAGTGCTCTAGGCTACCTCCCCGTCTGCACAAGCTCCTGGGAGACAGAGCCAGATCTCCCCACCTCGTGCTCACAATGACCAGATTAGCAGGCTCATGAGCTAGACGCCTGCAGCTGGTGATGGGCGGAGATTCTAAGAAGACTCTCTCCGCCCCTTTCTCTCCCCCAGAACAGCCACGCTGCTGATGACATTCCTGCTTCACAGGAAGATAAGCCAGAGTTGATGCCAACTCGCCCCACCCTCCCGGGAAGCTCCGTGAGAAGAAACGGCCTGCTTACTCCATTCAGATTTCCAACTGTCCTGCACCATGATGCTGGGTTATCACCAAACCAGAGAAGGGGAGGGACATGTCCCAACCTGGCCTTGCCCATGTTTCATCTGTCAGCAGACAAAAGCCCTCAACAGGGGAGCACCTGTCCAGCACCCTGGCAGCTGACCTCCGTGCAGCAGGCAAGCACGCCTCGCGAAGATGGCACAGGACTTGCAGGAATACATGACAGGGAAGCCGAGGGAGGCAGCGAGGCCCCGTCTGTGAGTACGTGTGAGGAAAACACCCCACGTGTGGGGCGGCCCTCAGCAGTCCCACCTCTCCTCTCACATCCCAGGACACCACACACCATAAAGAACAACAAAAAAGTGTGGCTGGCTTTTGCAAAAGCATTTCTAGTTAGGAGGGCTTGTGCTGTTTCCCTTTTCTTTTTCTCTTTTTGCCTGATTCTCATGCAGCACTGTAAACTCTGTGGGTTGGGGGGCAGAAAGCTGAATAAATCAGATTCACTCAGTAATACATTTTCATTGCCATACAAATTCCTGTTCACATGGGCTCCCTCTTCATAGACATAAAACTCAAATCCTTTTAAGGTGCATGATACCTTAGCTGAAAACTACCTCAGATTGCCAATACTGGGTTTTTTTTGAAAATTTAAATTTTATTTATTTATTATTATTTTTTAATAGTTTATTTTGGTATCATTAATCTACAATTACATGTGCAATATTATGGTGATTAAACTTTTCAAAGAAACAAAAATGTCTCAGGAGATGCCCTTTTTTAACACATAAACTCATCATTGTGCAAAGGAAAGAGGGCTAGGAGAGCTCTGTGCAAACTCGCATGGGGATGACCCCCAGTGCTGCTTTGGGTCCATGTAGGATACCCAGCATCCTCGGGGAGGCCTGCAGGCCACCAGGTCCCCTCTGCTTCCTTCCTGGCCTCAGAAGCACAGGATACCCAGCCATCCACATGCCGACGTCCTAACAGCTTTGAGCCTCATCCTCTGCAGAGGATGCATGAGGTGGGCAGAAGGGCCTTCCCAGGCCCCCACTCGAGATGTCACTGCTCTGAGTATGCTTCACAACTGCCACAGGGTGTCCACTGGGACCTTGCGCCCCCAGCCTCAGTCTAGGGCAAGCAGCCAAGTCCATTTTTTCCTACTGACAGCCTAGCCTCCAGGGGCCTCTTGCTGCAGACAGCCACCAAATGCCCTTTGTTCCAAGGACAAGATACCAGGGGCAGCCCCCAGCATCAGAGTGGGAACCTCAACGGTTACCAGTTATATTCCCACAGGAAGAGGGTGGGAGGCAGATATTTCTAGAACCTCTGTCCACTCCTCCACAGGCCACATCTTTTGCAAACCTAAGAAGCAGCGGAACAGAGCTGTCCCTCCAGGCAGGAAGGCAGGACTGGCGGAAGCAGCAGGCTCTCCCAGCAGCATGCTTTGCGCTGCCCTGGAGGACACAGGATGTCACAAACGTCTCCTGTAATAAAACAGGGAAGCGCAGACACCCAAAATAGTAGCCACAACTGCACGCTATGCCAAGCAAGCTCAAAACACATCCCGCCAGGATTTAAACACCTCTCGAAATATGGAACCATTTCGAAACCCTTGATTCTCTGTACTCCATTTAGCCATCATTACGCTCTTCTAATTAGCCTCATTAAGTACAGAGTTGGAAACTCATTTCTACAGCCTTTTTTCCCACCACATCTGGCCCTAAACATCAGAGGTCTCATCTCCTGGATGTCAACATTCCATTTGCACGGTTGCCTAAAAAGAGGGCCTTGCACAGAAGCCTCGCCCTGCCCACCTTATCGGCATCTCCTGCCAGGCCGAGGCCTTCGGGCTCTGTGTTACTTGAGAACTACACATGGAATGGTAGGAGTCAAGTTACTGCCTTACTGCCCTGGCACCAAAAACATGATTTTCCTCTTTGCACTCACTCATAAAATAACCAAAGGTCATGATTCAGCTGCATCCGATTTAAAAGTAGTCTGTTTCCCAAAGGGAACCAAAAAATTTAGTTGAACTATGTCTAAACAGGAAACACAAGTTAAGTACCTGTGAACAGATTTTCATGTGCAGGTGGGGAAGTTCTCAAAAACACGAGACCAAAACATAAAACTGGCCTTAAAATTCTTGTCCTTTCAAACTTATTGACCTGAAAAGTTGTTTGTGACATGTCGCTCGGGTAAGAACATGTTCCAAAATGGCACGTGCAACATGGTCCTAGTTCTGTTAAGAAACAAAATTGCACAGACAGGCACTCACACACACTCTAGTGGTTATCGTTCAGTGGCAAGATCACAGGTCATTTTATTTTCCCTTCTCCTTATCTGTAACGTTTATACCATAATTACATCTATAATAATGAGAGCTATTACTTGGTCCTTCTAAATGGTCAGTCATCTTTGGGCCTGAGGACTAGAGTGGTCTTACATCTCATTGAGTCCCCTCCAAGTTCACTCATGTCCTGATACTATCGCAACCACAAACAGCACAGACTCCTCATGTGAGCTACTTGAAGTTCAATTCTTCGAAACAAACAGGGAGGCAGGATAGTGCCTGGGGATGACAAGGGAAGCCCATGGAGGCAGCTGAAGTAGACAGTTACTGAATAAGTGCTTATATCAGAAAAGAAGGCTGGAGGTGAAGGAGCTATGCTTAGAAAAACATTAGGAAAAAAGAACAGAACACACCTAAAGAAAGCATAAGAAAGGGGAGCAGAAATCAATTGAAATTGAAAATGATAATAGGATCAAGGAAACCAGAATTTGGCTTTTTGTGTCAAGTAAAATTAAACTTCCTGCAAAACCGATCAAGGAAAAGGAGAGAAGGCACACATGATCAGTGTTAAGAATGAAAGGGGACGGTGACCCCACATAACAAAGATTAAAAATATGATAAGAGAATGTTATGAACCACTTTAGGACAACACACCTGAACCCTTAGATGAAATGGACAAAATCCCAGAAAAATATCCCAACAAAATCCCATCAAAACTGACCCAAGAAGAAATAAAAGCTAAATACTCCTATGAATATTCAAAGAATTGAACACCAGTAGTTTTTAAAAGTCTTTTCACAAGGAAAGCATCATGGCCCAACCAGCGTTAGCACTTTCTACTAAACATTTAGGAAACAAATCATTCTAAGCTGATATAAACTATTCCAGAGAAAAGGAAAATAAGGAATATGACTCAACTTGTTTTATGAGGCCAGAAAAACTTCTAGCAAAGCATGACAAGGATATTACAAAGCAGGAAAATGACAGACCCGTCTCAGGCACCGAGAGACACAGGGAAGACCCACACAAAATGTCAGCAAACGGAATGTAGCGATGTGTATAAAACGGCACCATAACCATGACCGTGCTCACTTTAATCTCAGGCATGCAAAGTTGCGTTAATAATAGACACATCAATGAATGTAAACTCACCATCTTAACCAATTAAAGGAAAAACTAGGAGCCTCTCCATAGAGCTCATAAAACTTGACATTTGAAAACTAGGAATAGAGAGAGAAATGACCTGGACAAAAAAAATCACACAAAACCCTACTGCAAACACTACTTTTAGTGGGTCAGTTTTGAAAGCATACCCTTTAAGATCAAGAACAAGACAGGGTGGCAATGTTCATCATTTCCATTTAACAATGACTTAGAGGCCAAGATCACAGAAAGTATTAAAAAATAGAGAGAGAGAGAAATAAAACGTTGAAGGACTTTGGGGGTGGAAGAACTATTATTCTAGGATGATGTATTCATATAAAAAAAATCCCCCATTTATACTACCAGAATAAGAGTTTAGCAAGATGCTGGATTTTCTTAAATCAGCATTTAAAAAAATCAACTGCATTTCTGGACACCACGAACAAAAAGTGAGAAAATGATATTTTTAAAAAGGTATCGGAGACAAAGTCATGAATTACGCGACAGCAGCCTGCTGAGAAACTGTCTTTGAAGCTGTCCCCGAGTGACACAGAGAGAAGCCAGCAGCCCCAGAAGTAAAAACCAAGGCGTGGAGATGAATCTCTCGGGACACGGTGTTTACTACAGCTTTGATCTCCGTGGAAGACCAATACAAATGGTTTGCCAAGTCCTGAGTTTCTGCCTAGAACGGGGAGGAGGAGACATACCAAGGTGCCTGGGGGACCTAAACAATTCCTAAAGTGGTACTAAAAACCACCACTTTTTAATTAAAGGGTGTCAGAGGGCTCCATGCTATTGTGTCAGAGGGAGACAGAGTGCCTGCCATTAAAATGGCCAAGGAAAATGCTCCAGAGGAGGCTTGGAGAAAGGGGTTCTCACCTGCATTTGTCCTTCCAACAGACCAGAGAGCAGACTCAGCCTTTCTTTCCTTTTTTTTTTTCTTTTTTATTGGAATACAGTTGATATATAATCTTATATTGATTTTAAACGTACAACACAGTGACTTGATCATTAAATACTTTACTAAATGCTTACCACAGGAAGTGTACATACCCCATTACCATACCAAAATTTTACAGTATTAGTGGTTATATCCTCTATGCTGTACTTCCATTCCTATGACTCATCTATTTTTTATAATTTGAAGTTTGTACCTCTTTATCCCCTTCCCCTACTTCACCCGTCCCCCGCCCTCCTCCCCTATTGCAAGCAACAGTCTGTTCCCAGCATTTATGGGTCTTAGAAAATGGCAAGATTTCCTTCTTTTTTACAGCTGAGTAATCTTTCAAAAAATGAAAGTATTACATTTCACCTTAGTGCCTACCAGGTGGTCCAATTTAATCATTTGCCTTTGGAAACAAAATCACTATGGGGAAGAGATATCTGCACCCCCATGTCCGTAGCAGCATTATTCACAACAGCCAAGACACGGAACAACCCGAGTGTCCCTTGGCCCTTGAATGGATAAAGAAAATGTGGTATGTATACATATGAAAATGGGATATGTGTGTGTGTGTGTGTGTGTGTGTGTGTGTGTGTGTGTGTGTACACGTACATATATCGTGGAATATTATTCAGCACAAAAAGAAAAAGGAAATCCTGCCATTTACAACAGCATGGATGGAATTCCAGGGCGTGATGCTAAGTGAAATCAGTTAGATGATGAAGACGAATACTGTATGATCTCACTTACATATGCCATCTAAAAAAACAAATTCATAGAAAATGAGGTGAGACTTGTGGTTACCAGGGGTGGGGGTGGGAAGGGGAGGGAGAATTGGAGAAAGGTGGCCAAAAGGTACAAACTTCCAGTTATGAGATAAATAAGTACTAGGAATGACTACAGTTCACAGTGCTTTATGGTATATATGAAACTTGCTAAGAAGGTAGATTCTAAAAGTTCTCATTATAGGGAAAAAATAATTTTGTAGCTGTATGAGGTGATGAATGTTCACTAAACTTACAGTGGTAAATATTTCACGATATACGTATGTCAAGTCATTATGTTGTACATCTTAAGCTTACACAGTTTTGTATGTCAATTATATCTCAATAAAACTAGAGACAATAAATGAAAATTAAAACACTTTTAATCGTTTGCCTTTGGCAACGAGTTTCTATTTTCACAGCAATGCGAACCCAGCACTAATTGTCAGCCTAGAAGAGGAACCTGCTCCATTTTTGAAGCATTGAGACCAGTTGTGGAAGTTTCTTCATCTGACAGTGGTTTCAAAATGTACTTTTTCTGCCTTATACCACACACTATATAAACCTAGCAGTCTTTATAATACCTGTACACAGGTATTCTGAAGGGCTCCTTTTTCCACCTTATTCTAAAGTATGAGTCTACAGACAGAATTTCTGGACAGACAAATTATAATATTTGTTTGGTGTTTTTTTCTATTTTGTGACATTTGAGGCTACCAGAGAAATATGGCTCAGTGTATCAGTTCCCGTGAAGTTAGCTCAGTCACCAAATATGGCTGAGATTCTGTTCAGTGGCTCAGAACCAAAGCAGTTCGTTAACCCACTTAAGCCATCAAATGCTCCCTGTCATATAATACTCCCAGGCCTGCACAATGCATCGCTTTTCACTGTGTTTCATCATGAAGAAAATGTTCTTCACATTAAATTCTGTGTCTGTGCATTGAATGACAGAAAAATGGTTTAGAATAAAATTGTCTAATCTAGAAAAAAACAGTACCGTCACTAAATTTCTTGTGTGTGTATTATTTTGCAGTATGGATGAATATTACTAATTATTTTGATTCTTCTCAAAGGGTACTACTCTTTACCCCAAATGCCAATTACAGCTAATGCTGTGTCCCCACTCTGCTGTCTGTAATCAATCCATGTTTACATGTTCATTCTTTATAAAATTTAGGTGTAATTCATTAACAAATTATTTCCAATATTGGTATGTATGTAAACATGATAGTACAGCCATTTTTCTCCAACAACATGAATACAAATAAAAAACTTTTTAAGCAAAAAGATTTATATAAAATATACTGTATATAAAAAATAGATTTATGAGGACAGGATTAAAGATGGTGTGAGAGGTCAGACAGAGGCTTCCTCCTAAAACTGCATATAATACAAAAATATAACTAATACCACTAATCCTGAAAGAGCAACAGGAAAGAGGCCTGTGCCAAACTGCACACACCTGGAGAAAAGAATAAACCTCATGGAACAGGGTAACGTGCCAAAGCCATGGCCCGGTGGGACCCAAGCCCTTCCTCCACCCCAGCTCTCCGGGGGGAGGGAGAGAAACAGAGCAGGGAGGGAGTGGAGGCCTGGGACTGCTGAATACCTAACTCCGGAGATCTGATCTGGGAGCACAAACCTACGTTTCATGGTACTCTCGTGATTAGGGGGTTGGAAAGCTAAGACAGGCAGAATATCTGGAGAGATTGAGATTCCAGCTGCTTGTGGAAAACAGGGATCCATATCCGGCTGCTCTGGGACAAAAGAAAGGCAGGCAGTTTGAGAGACTTCCTAACAGCAAGAGGGCTGCTAAAGGGCCAAGGATTGAACAGAGCTTTCTGCTCCGGAGAAAGGACAGGTAGACAAAATTGTCCAGGTGCACTCTACCCAGCAGGTTGGGAACTTTCACGATCTTCAGGAGCTCCACCTCCCTGGCTGGCTACACACCTCCAAGGATCCCCTCCATGATAAGCAACCTACTGCATCTTTTTCCCAGCCAGTGCCACCTGGCTTGCAAACCAGCAAACCCTACCCTGGCATTAGGCTGGCCAGAGGGAAGCCCTGTCTACAGCAACTACAAACGCAAAGCATAGAGGCTTATACCTGTGTGCTCGGCCCACTGGTTCTGGCAGTGCAGACAGGCACAGCAGCCAGGAAGCAGGAAATAGCTCTTTCCTACCCCCAAGCACCAATACCACTCCCCTACAACCCCTGACATTGCTTCAGGGCTGAGCAGCTCCAGAGAGTAGAGCTTCTGGGCACTAGAGGGTGCCCTATACAAATATGAAACGCCAAAGGAACCTGGTTCAAAGTAAAATTATGAATATGAATACAACCCCTGAGAAAGATTCAACTGAAATCGACCTCATGAATCTGCATGAAAGGGATTTCAAAAATCATTAACATGCTCATGGACGTACAGAAAAATATTTGAGAACTCAGGGAAGAATTCCGGTTGGTGATCCAATCAATACGGAACACTGTATCAGCAATGAAACATACAATGGAAAATTTTAAAAGCAGATTAGATACGGTGGAGGAGACAATAAATGAAATAGAAACTAGAGAAGAGGAATACAAAGAAGCTGAGGCACAGAGAGAAAAAAGGATCTCTAAAAATCAAAGAATATTGAGAGAACTGTGTGACCAATCCAAACAGAACAATATTCGCATTATAGGTGTACCAGAAGAAGAGAGAGAAAAAGGGATAGAAAGTGTCTTTGAGGAGGTAATTGCTGAAAACTTACCCAATCTAGGGGAGGAGATAGTCTCTCAGACCATGGAGATGCACAGATCTCCCAACACAAGGGACCCAAGGCAGACAACACCAAGACATATAGTAATTAAAATGGCAAAGATCAAGGACAAGGACAGACTATTAAAAGCAGCCAGAGAGAGAAATAAGATCACATACAAAGGAAAACCCATCAGGCTATCATCAGACTTCTCAGCAGAAACCTTACAGGCCAGAAGGGTGTGGCATGATGTATTTAATACAATGAAGCAGAAGGGCCTGGAACCAAGAATACTTTATCCAGCAAGGTTATCATTTAAATTTGAAGGAGGGATTAAACAATTTCCAGATAAGCAAAACCTGAGAGAATTTACCTCCCACAAACTGTCTCTACAGTGTATTTTGGAGGGACTGCTGTAGATGGAAGTGTTCCTACGGTTTAATAGCTGTCACCAGAGGTAATGAAAGTAGAACAGCTAATTACTAAGCAACTGCAAAATTAAATCAACTATCCGCAAAGCCAATCAAGGGATAGACAAACACTACAGAATATGATACCTAATATATAAAGAATGGAGGAGGAAGAAAAAGGAGGAGAAAAAAAACCTTTAGACTGTGTTTGTAATAGCATATTAAGTGAGTTAAGTTAGACTCTTAGATACTAAGGAAGTTAACCTTGATTGAACCTTTGGTAACCACGAATCTACAGCCTTCAATAGCAATAAGTACATACCTATCGATAATCACCCTAAATGTAAATGGTCTGAATGCACCAATCAAAAGACATAGAGTCACTGAATGGATAAAAAAACAAGACCCATCTATATGCTGCCTACAAGAAACTCACTTTAAACCCAAAGACATACACAGATTAAAAGTGAAGGGATGGAAAAAGATATTTCATGCAACTAATAGGGAGAAAAAAGCAGGAGTTGCAGTACTTGTATCAGACAAGAGAAATAGACTTCAAAACAAAAAAAGTCACAAGAGACAAGAAAGGACATTACATAATGATAAAGGGGTCAATCCAACAAGAAGATGTAACCATTATAAATATATATGCACCCAACACAGGAGCACCTACATATGTGAAACAAATACTAACAGAATTAAAAGGGGAAATAGAATGCAGTGCATTTCATTCTAGGAGACTTCAGCACTCCACTCACTCCAAAAGACAGATCAACCAGACAGAAAACAAGTAAAGAGACAGAGGCACTGAACAACACATTAGAACAGATGGACCTAACAGACATCTACAGAACTCTACACCCAAAAGCAGCAGAATGCACATTCTTCTCAAGTGCACACGGAATATTTTCAAGAATAGATCATATCCTAGGTACAAAAAGAGCCTCCGTAAATTCAAGAAGATTGAAATTGTACCAACCAGTTTCTCAGACCACAAAGGTATGAAAGTAGAAATAAACTATGCAAAGAAAATAAAAGATCCCCAAACACATGGAGGCTTCACAACATGCTCCTAAATAACCAATGGATCAATGACCAAATAAAAACAGAGACCAAGCAATATATGGAGACAAATGACAACAATAATTCTACACCGCAAAATCTATGGGATGCAGCAAAGGCCATGCTAAGAGGAAAGTATATTGCAATAGAGGCCTACCTCAGGAAAGAAGAACAATCCCATATGAACAGTCTAAACTCACAATTAATGAAACTAGGAAAAGAAGAACAAATGAGGCCCAAAGTCAGTAGAAGGAGGGACATAATAAAGATTAGAGCAGAAATAAATAAAATTGAGAAGAATAAAATAGAAAGAATCAAAGACAGCAGGAGCTGGTTCTTCCAGAAAATAAACAAAATAGATAAACCCCTAGCCAGACTTATCAAGAAAAAAAGAGAGTCTACTCACATAAACAGAATCAGAAATGAGAAAGGAAAAATCAGTATGGACACCACAGAAATACAAAGAATTATGAGAGAATACTATGAAAAATTATATTCTAACAAACTGGATAACCTAGAAGAAAGGACAACTTTCTAGAAAAATACAACCTTCCAAGGATGACCCAGAAAGAAACAGACACTCTGAACAGACCAATTACGAGCAATGAAATTGAACTGGTACTCAAAAACCTACCTAAGAACAAAACGCATGGACCAGATGGTTTTACAGCTAAATTTTATCAAACATTTAGTGAAGACCTAATACCCATCCTCATTAAAGTTTTCCAAAGAGTAGAAGAAGAGGGAATACTTCCTAACTCATTCTATGAGGCCAGCATCACTCTAATACCAAAACCAGGCAAAGACACCACAAAAAAAGAAAATTACAGAACGATACCCCTGATGAACATAGATGCAAAAATACTCAACAAAATATTAGCAAACCAAATTCAAAGATACATCAAAAAGATCATCCATCATGATCAAGTAGGATTTATTCCAGGAATGTAAGAATTGTACAACATTCGAAAATCCATCAACATCATCCACCACATCAACAAAAAGGACAAAAACCACATGATCATCTCCATAGATGCTGAAAAAGCATTTGACAAAATTCAACATCCATTCATGATAAAAACTCTCAACAAAATGGGTATAGAGGGCAAGTACCTCACCATAATAAAGGCCATATATGACAAACCCACCGCCAACATTATACTTAACAGCGAGAAGCTGAAAGCTTTTCCTTTAAGATCAGGAACAAGACAAGGATGCCCACTCTCCCCACTTCTATTCAACATAGTACTGGAGGTCCTAGCCACAGCAATCAGGCAACACAAAGAAATAAAAGGCATCCAGATTGGCAAGGAAGAACTCAAACTGTCCCTGTTTGCAGATGACATGATATTGTACATAAAAAAACCCTAAAGAATCCACTCAAAAACTACTAGATCTAATATCTGAATTCAGCAAAGCTGCAGGAGACAAAATTAATACGCAGAAATCCGTGGCATTCCTATATACTAACAATGAACTAGCAGAAAGAGAAATCAGGAAAACAATTCCATTCACAATTGCATCAAAAAGAATAAAATGCCTAGGAATAAACCTAACCAAGGAAGTGTAAGACCTATACTCTGAAAACTACAAGGCACTCATGAGAGAAATTAAAGAAGATACCAAAAAATGAAAACACATCACATGCTCATGGATAGGAAGAATTAATATTGGCAAAATGGCCATCCTGCCTAAAGCAATCTATAGATTCAATGCAATTCCTATCAAAATACCAACAGCATTCTTCAATGAACTAGAGCAAATCATTCTAAAATTCATATGGAACCACAAAAGACCCCGAATAGCCAAAGCAATCCTGAGAAGGAAGAATAAAGCTGGGGGGATTACGCTCTCCAACTTCAAGCTCTACTACAAAGCCACAGTAATCAAGACAATTTGGTACTGGCACAAGAACAGACCCACAGACCAATTGAACAGACTAGAGAGCCCTGATATAAACCCAAGCATATAGTTAATTAATATATGATAAAGGAGCCATGGACATACAATAGGGAAATGACAGACTCTTCAACAACTGGTGTTGGCAAACAGGACAGCTACATGAAAGAGAATGAAACTGGATTATTGTTTAACTCTGGACACAAAAGTAAACTCGAAATGGATCAAGACCTGAAGGTAAGTCATGAAACCATAAAACTCTTAGAAGACAACATAGGCAAAAATCTCCTGAATATAACCATGAGCAACTTCTTCTTGAATACATCTCCTCAAGCCAGGGAAACAAAAGCAAAAATGAACACATGGGACTACATCAAACTAAAAAGTTTCTGTATGGCAAAGGACACCATCAACAGAACATAAAAGCATCCTACAGTATGGGAGAATATATTTGTAAATGACATATCCGACAAGGGGTTAACATCCAAAATATATAAAGAACTCACATGCCTCAACACCCAAAAAGCAAATAACCCAATTACAAAATGGGCAGACAACATGAAGAGACAGTTCTCCAAAGAAGAAATTCACATGGTCAACAGGCACATGAAAAGATGCTCCACATCACTAATCATCAGGGAAATGCAAATTAAAACCACAATGAGATATCACCTCACACCAGTTAGGATGGCCAGCATCGAAAAGGCTTAGAACAACAAATGCTGGCAAGGATGCGGAGAAAGGGGAACCCTCCTACACTGCTGGTGGGAATGTAAGCTAGTTCAACCATTGTGGAAAGCAATATGGAGGTTCCTCAAAATACTAAAAATAGAAATACCATTTGACCCAGGAATCCCACTCCTTGGAACTTACCCAAAGAATACAACTTCTCAGATTCAAAAAGACATATGCACCCCTATGTTTATCACAGCACTATTTACAATAGTCAAAATATGGAAGCAACCTAAGTGTCCATCAGTAGATGAATGGATAAAGAAGAGGTGGTACATATACACAATGGAATACTATTCAGGCATAAGAAAGAAACAAATCCTACCATTTGCAACAACATGGATGGAGCTGGAGGACATTATGCTCAGTGAAATAAGCCAGGTGGAGAAAGACAAGTGCCAAATGATTTCCCTCATTTATGGAGTATGACAATGCAGCAAAATTAAAGGAACAAAATAGCAGCAGACTCAGAGACCCCAAGAAGGAACTAGTGGTTACCAAAGGGGAGGGGTGTGGGGAGGGAGGGAGAAGGGGATTGAGGAGTATTATGTTTAGTACATATGGTGTGGGGGTCATGGGGAAAACAGTGTAGCACAGAGAAGGCAAATAGTGAATCTGTGGCATCTTACTACACTGAAGGACAGTGACTACATTGGGGTATGGGTGGGGACTTGATAATATGGGTAAATGTAGTAACCACATTGTTTTTTCATGTGAAACCTTCATTAAGAGTGTATATCAATAATAATAAAAAAATTTAAATATGGATTTATATATAATATATATAGAAATATACATATACACATATGTAAGACCCCTAGGAATATATCTAACAAAAATTTATGAAATATTTATGGAGAAATTTTTGAATGTACTATAAGATTTTCTTAAATGCCTACATAAATGGCAAGTCATTCCATGTTCGTGGATTGGAAGAGTTCACACAAAGGAGCAGATTCTCCCTAAACCCATCCACAGAGTCAAAGCAACTCTAATCAAAATCCCAAACACTGTTTTGTTGAATCTAACAAGTGATTTACATGGAAGGGCCCGGAACAGCCAAGGCTGTGCTGATGAAGAAAAAGTCAGGAGAGGTGGAAGACTGGCCTTCTCTGATACAGAAAAGCTGTGGGTGATGGTTAATCTTATGTGTCAGATTGACTGGGCCACAGGTGCCCAGACCTTTGGTCAAACATTATTCTGGGTATGTCTGGGAGGGTGTTTTTGATGAGATGGAGAACTTTCTCAGTAGACTGAGTAAAGTAGACTGTGGTGAGCCTTCCCCAGTGTGGGTGGGCCTCCCATGGTCAGTCAGAGGCCTGAACTGAACTTGAGAGAACTCCCTCCTTCCCTCTGCCTGACAGCCTTGCAGCTGGGACATCAGTCTTCCCTGCACTTGGCCTGGGACTTACATCAGCACCTGTCCTGGTTCTCAGGCCTATAAACTTGGACCTTCATGATAAATCTCTTTCTACACATATATCCTAGTGGTTCTGTTTCTCTGGAAAACCCTGGCAGGGAGCTCAGGATGGGTCCTGCCTGGATTTGTGACTCCCCTTTGTCACCAATAAGTGGGGCCTTGGGCAAGCACCTTCCCCTTCCCTGGGCCTTCAAGTCCTTCTCTCTAAACTATGTTCCCCCGAACCCCTACACTGAGATTCTCACATACGTGATGAACATCCGAAAAGGATCTGGAAACCACGCTACACTCATGAAGTCACAAAGTCATTCTGACCTTCCTACAGGCCACCTGCAGGAAACTCCTCTGTCTTTGGAGCTCATGGGTAAATCCCATGAAGGGAGTAACCCCTGCTTCCCTCCACCCCCGCCCTCGGCTACCAAGTTGGGGGAGGCTGAGAGAGAAGTTCCCATCTGTGTGCAGGGCGAGTGCCGCATGCAGTTGCCTAGACCAGATCCCCTCGGCCAGCGCACGACGAGCTTCCTGTCTGGGATGCAGCCCCTCCTCCTCACTGAAAGCTGACTTCTTGAGTGTTCGCCTTTGTGAAAAGTAGGGAATATCATTTCTCTGCCAGCATTTCGCTGCTGGCTTCCTGGGTGCTGGGAGATCAGAGCAGTTCTCTCCATAAGCACAACACTCCAAGGTCAAACACGTCACCAAAGAATAAGAACAGAGAGATGCCAGACGGGAACTCTCAGTGTTTCAAAGGGGAACGCTGCACCACCCCAATGCCCTCGGGCCCAGAGGAAGCCTCTGTCCCCGTGCCATACCTGTATTTGATGTCAAATACCGTGGCGTCCTCATCCTCGTCGTCCTCTTCATTTAGCGGGGCCATTTCCACTCTCTCGGCTGGAGTGGTGATGATGTCATACTTGCGGGTTTTCTTCAACCTCCTTCCCGACCTGGGAGAAGAGAAGCACCTTCCTGAGAACTCCACCATCTCTCTGAGATAAGCCCCACTGGTGCTGCCAGCTCGGCTCCCAGGAGCCCTGGACAATACCCCAGTTCCTGCGCTTGCAGCCGTGGGACCTCAGCAGGGTCCTGGCCTCGCCAACCCTCGGCGCCCTCATCCACAACATGGAGATGATGATACCTCCCTGAGCACCAGAAAACCAAACCCAGCCAGCAGGATGAGTAATACCCACATGCAATAACTTTAGAAGGCAAGATGAACGCAAGGAAAATGCACAGTAAGCACAAGATCAAACCGTCCAGTGAGGTCAGGATCCAGCCCTCCACTTGGATGGGCATGACACACCTGTCCCCTTCCCCCTCACCCCTCACCCTTCCTGGCCCTGCTGTGTCAGCAGATCACTGACCCCAAAGCCAGGTGGTACAGCCTGCAGCGGAGAGGCTGCCCCATGGGCCAGCCAGGCGGGATTTGGGTCAGGGCCCTGACACTGCCTATCCATGTGAACATGGGCAAGTCGGCTAATGGGATAAGAATGGTATTTGTCCTTTACAGGCTAGGGAGGATTAAATGAGATGATGCGTTTAACCAGTCAGTACACAGGAGGCTCTTAGCAAAAACTACTATTAGTAAAAATAATAAATAGAAGTGCTATAGCCTCTGTTGTATGGCACAGACTTGTAAAAATGAGTCAATACTGTTTCCATCCTGAGGATTTATGAGTACTGTGAGTTATAACACTAAGCTTTTCCTCTGGGATGGCAGAGGGTCACTGCAGGCCACAGGGAAAGTGCTGAGACAGCCCTTCAGTCTCTGGCACTAGCGCCTCTGCATGAAGGATGCAATCCATATCAGGGCATGGCTCAAAGTTTATGGCACTGCAGGAAATAACACTATTATTATGACTACTGTGCTCTTTGCATTTGTTTCTCCACTCTCTGAGCTTTCTCCAAAATGCCTTGTACTCTCTAGTATCCCTGCCTTTTAAGTATATGTGATCCTGTCTACGAAAAACCAGCCAACCCCCCCAAAATCATAAATGGGGCACTAAAGAATCAAACGCTCTAAGCATTCTTCCTGCAGATTATAAGCCCTCTCCAGGCGGTAACCATGTCAAAGACACACAGAAGATCTCTTTGTCCTCAGCACACAAAAACTCTTCAGTAAGTTTGCAAAATAATGAAATAGGTTCACTTTTTCAGGTTTCCTAGTAATTTCCTAGCAACAACGTGCTTTTGTCTTAGCTACTATGATCTACCAAAAACATGGTCTATGAAAGTGTCATTTACATATAAAAAAATGTATGTTTATCCGTATCTTTGGCATAAAGCAACCTATACTACCTGCAGTACCTGCTCCTCGGGCTTCTTTGGGTAAAAAATTTGGGCAACAATATACAGTTGAAAACCCCCAAACCGCATCTCAAAGCTGGTTGTTTCACCACAAGTGTGCACATGCACACACACACACACAGAGGTATAGGAGTGAGACTGGATTTTGAACATGGAATGAAGCACGGTGCCAACTCCAAGCCTGGTGCTGAGAGGTGAGGGGGCACAGCCCGTCGCCTCCCCAGTGGCCCTGGGACAATGGTATTTAGCAAGCAGGCTTGGTGCAGAGAGTAAATGCTAACGTTATAAACACCTTGGGTCCACACTCTTAAAAAAAGAACCATCAGCAGGTTCTTCTCTTCTCTCCACTCTCCCTGAAAAAGTAAAATCAATCTTTGCATTCTGCCCTAGAAGACTGCTACTCCCTGACCAATTCCATCCCCAATACTGGAGGAAGGAACTAGAAGCCCAGAAACTGTCCCATAGGCCACAAGTAGCCCGAGACAAAGGCACAAGGACAAGCACCCACCCCCAAGTCCTCATGACCTGGGTCAGCTCCCCGTCTGTACAGACCCACACTCCACCTTTCCCAGGAAGATGGCCCCATATCTCCACCCAGAGGATGCACAGCTGCTTGGAGGAAGCACCCAGCTTTGCAACGGAGCGGGGCTTGCCCTTCTGTTAACTGCTGTGTGCCCAGGCTGCCCATTCCCAACACAAATCTGAACAAACCTCTAGAATGCTAGAAAAGGAGATGTCCTGTGGGCCGGAGGACTTGAGAAAGCCTCTAATGGATGCCCACAGAGCCTGCCACCCAGGTGGCTTCAGGCTAAGGAGGCCTGTGTGTAGCTCTTTTTCAGGCATCAGGAAGCCGAGGAAATGCAAAATCTGATTCAAAAACCTTGCTGTGCACTTGGAACTTGAAACCTAGTTCAGTCATTGGTCCTGGTGCAGGACTGACAGCCGAACCTGGAGGAAGGTTCTGGAAGCTCTGACTTCAGCCCTGCTTCATGGGAGTGGATCCCCACCACCCATAAAATCACCTTCCTTCTTCCTGATTGTTTCTAGAGTCTGGCAATGAGAAAAGTAACCTATGAAGCTTACGACCCCTGACAGTTACCCACAGGAGAAGATGGAAGACACCACCAGCAGCAGCAACAATTTCCATGTCCTACTTGCTGCAATGCCAGCCTTTCCAACCGCAGAATCACAGAATATAATCTTAAACCCCAAGATTACACCAAAGGTGTGAGGGTTAATTTTATGTTTCAACTTAACTGGGCCACAGGATGTCCAGACATGTGGTCAAACATTATTTCTGGGTGTGTCTGTGAGGATGCTTCTAGATGAGGTCAACATTGGAATTGGCAGACTGAGAAGGGCAGATTACTCTGCACCCCACCACCTGTGTGGGTGGGCCTCGTCCAATCAGTTGTAGGCCTCAATGGGACATAACAACTGACCCTCCCACAAGTAAGAGTCAGTTCCACCTGTTTGACTGCCTTTGAGTTGGGACACCATTGGGTTTTTTTCTCTTCAGACTCAAGTTGAAACATTAGCTCTTCTTCAGCCTTAAGCCTGCCTGCCATGGAACTGGAATTTATACCAGTGGCTCGCTTGGTCTCTGGCTGGCCTGCTCACCCAGCAGATCTTCAGACTTATCAGCGTCCACAATTGCATGAGCCCATTACTTATAATATAAATTAATTATATCAAGATAATAATATAATCGATATGATTAATGTACTGATAACATAATAGACTATATACTAATATATAATTAATATATATTACTAATTATATACATACATATATATATATATATATATATATACACACACATATACACTCTTGGTTCTGTTTCTCTGGAAAACCATGACTAATCTAAAAGGCCATCAGCAAGAGCCTTCACGCATGCTTCAAATGCCAATTTTGACATAATGAGCTCAAGAAATGATGGTTCAATCAACTCTCTGAGACACAGCACCCTTCACCGAAGAAGAGCATTTTCACAGCTCCACTGTTGGACATGTGAAGGAGGAAAAACCGGAACTTGTGAGAAGTTCAAAGAGATTTGGACTTGTGGCAGAGGGTCCCGGCTGCACTGCTAAGCGCCTCCGAGGTCAGCTGGGTGGGCAACCACACAACATATGAATGGGGTCAGGTGCAGCTGGATGCGGGGGATCTTCACATAATTCTCAGATTTAAAAAGTGAACCTTCCTCAACTCACTGTGTGCAAGTGAGAAGCAGGGAAATGTGTGGACAGAGCAATGAGCATGTCCTGCAGACCCTGACATTCCACAGGCTAATTAACTGTCCTGGGGTCAGAGAACTGTGCTGTCCTGCCACGGAGAGAGAGAACATGACAGCTCCCGAAGCCTAAATAACCTTGCCAGGTCCTGCTCTCTCTTCTCTGAGGGTCTTTCCAAATTAATAATAAATAGTCCATAATAGCTGAGCTCTTCCTGGGTGCCAGCTAAGCAATTTACATATGTGATCAAATGTGAAACTTATCAATCACTCTATAAGACACTGTTGTTTCCTCATACAGCTGAAGAAACTGAGGCTCAGATAGGTTGACGTCTCCATGGCCAAGGTCCAGGGGCTGCCCCAGCATGAATCCCCTGGCAGGTCACCTTCAACAACCTCATGGCTGCCAAGAGGCCAGGCACCAGCTTTTCCTCCCTACCTCCCACTCACTCCTCACCGCAAGCCCCGCTCCACACCCCCAGCAGATTTCCCAAACTCTGGACTCTAATACCAAGAAACTCTGCCCCCATTACATTTTCTGGAACTTGCCACTTAACACAGCTCCCACCTTCCTATTTCAAATTGCTCTGGGCATATGTCCAATTAGCTCTTTCTAAATTGTGACTCCCTAAGGACATGTGCTGGTTTGGGGTGGGCCAGCATCCACCTCCTCCCTCTTTTTGGCACATGTATCCTCAGTAGCCTCAGTGAATCTGCCTCCCACGTGGTCCCCATGGATAGAGAGGCCCGGCCACCAACCACACCCCACCTCCAGGAGGAGTGAACTTGCGCCCAAGCCAGTCAGTGTGTTGCAACCCCCAGGCCCTGGCAATAGGGGGGCGGGAGTTACCTGGCCAGTCAGAGCTCATGACCCTTTGCTAGGAAGGCTGGAACAAGGGCAGTAAATGCCCCACCCTTGAAAGCCAGATGAAACAAGCCATCTTGCCACCTTCTAGAAATGGAAACAAAGCCAATATGGTAGAACACAGATTGGAGGGCAACAGACCAAGTTCCAGGTCTATCTACTACGGTAGCTACAAAGCTACTCTCTTCTTCACCAAAGCCAGTCTGGGCTGGGTTTTCTTCACACACAACCTAAAGCATCCTAACTACCAGGGATTTTCCCATGTTTTAATAGTAAAGTTTCCACATATAATTTTCCCATTTCATCACACCCTTTAAGACTCTAGGACTCCTCCCTGCTCTAGAACAAAGAGCCATACATAGGAAGTGCCTCAGGGAAAAAAAACCCTGACACTTTTTGCTCAGGGTTACCTGTGCACAGGATTTCCATGAAGACAAACATCCTGGTGACGTCCCCTCACAGGCTTTGTTTACGAGCACACCAGATGAGGAAAAGGCAAAAGCCACGTGGCCACAAAGAATCTAATGTCACATGAGCCTCTCCAGGGGACAGTGCGTCAGCCTCTGGGCACAGCCTCATCTCAGAGATGCCTGGGGAAGAAGCACCTGGTTCCAGACAGAGCCCAGGTTTAGAGTCAGACTCAGGTTGGTATCCCAGGGTTTCTAAACGCTGGCCTGTGTCCTCAGCTGCACACACAAGCAGCTGGCGGACCAAGCGGATACCAGCTGGCCAGCACCGTCAGGGACAGCGCTTTCTGCTGAAGGAGACTCGGGAATCAAAGAAGGGGAGAGATATTGGTGGACCACCCTCCACAGCCTGGCCCCCTGGCCACAGTTTCTCTCTTCTGGAACAAGGTCCCATCAGACCAGGTGGCCTCAACAAAAAGATGGCAAAGGTGGTTTTAAGTCAATGTCCATGTTGTGCGTCACAGCAGCAGGCAAGCCCAGGGAAGCTCTAAAAAAGACAAAGCGTCTATCCCTGGGAGCCAAAACACATATTTCTAACAAGACAGAGGAGACGTTCAAAATTCTTTTACTCTGAAATGTAATCCTAAAGCCAGGGGGGTTGTTTGCTCCAAGATCCTTTCAACAGCTGGTCAGAACTGGGTTTCCCAGTGAGCGTCAGGGGGCCCGGCATCGAAGCAGCACAGCTGACCAGCTTGGAAAGTAGCCCCCCTCCTCCAAAGAGAAACAAAACAAAACAAATCCTTCAGGGTTAGTTTGTTACTGGAAGTTTAGTTTGGAGGGGGAGGTCAGATCCACAGACAGCACGTCCCGAGATGAGGTTTGGACCTCAGCTGTGTGATCCCCGCCCGGTCCACGGGCCTCAGGGCAAGGCTCCCACCCCGAACCTTAATTTCATATCCTTTCCGTTTGCAGGTTCAGTTGGGGTCCTGGTGACAGATCGCCATGGCGCCGCCTGCCCTCCCTGCACCACGGGGCCACCGCTTTCCCATTTCCCCGTCAAGGCTGACGAAGGACGTCCCAAACAGTCCAGGTGTCCCCTTCTTCAGACTCCTGTGATCTCCACGTGAGGCACAATTTACATGAGGCTCTGAAACATGTGTGGCCCTCCTGCACCACCACCCCACTGGGCTGACAGACACCCCAGTGGGACCACCCTCCGTGCCAGGCAATGCACACATGGTCTCATGGCAGCCTCCACCCAGGGAGGCATCATAGAGTCAAGGAAGCAGAAGCCAGGGGGCGCTGAGTGACCTGCCCTGTAAGTGGGACTCCAACGCAGGTCTGCCACAGTCCGGAACCCGACATCTCCTCACTCCAACGAGAGGGCAGGAAACTCAGCTCAGACATCTGGTATACCCACATCCTCGGGGTGGGCACTCTCAGGCCAGCCAGAAGTGCAAACACAATGTTCTTTTGGCTGTCAGCCACCTCCCGCCAAGACCAAAGCAACCAGCGGCAGCTTGTGTCAACAAAAGGGGCACACGCTATTTTTGACTAGAAAGGTTAAGTTTCAACCTCCATAACAATGTCAAGCCTCCTAGATCAGTGTACAGCTTCAAGGAAATCCAATACACACTGACCGATTTCTGCAGGGGAATCCAGACAGGCGGATTCCAAAGCTCAGAGAGGGAGGGGGAAAGGCAGTAAGAAGAGCCAGGAAAATTCCAGAAAAGAGGAGTAGGAAGAGAAACTGATCCTAATTAAGTTTTCTTTAAGGCTGGGGGTTAGGAGGGAGATGGAGAGTGACGGTTCATGGGCTCACACTTTCTCATGGGGGATGAAAATCTCCTAAAACGGATTGGGGTCACGGGGCACAATTAGGTGAACAAACTAAAAACCATGAATTGGACACTTTAAAGAGGTGAACTGTATGGCATGTGAATTATATCTTATATAAAGCTTTTGTTAAAAACAGGGAAAGATAAATGTTTCTACATGTATGTACCTATGTAATGTTCATTTTTATGCTTTTAAATTCTCCCTGTGAAGATTCACAAGAAACTGACAGCATCCAGAGAAGGAACCCGGGTGTCTGAGGGACAGAGGGAGATTGCTCACGCTACACTGGCTCCTTAGGAATTTAGAACCACGTGAATAGATGGCCCATTTTTTTAAACAAACAAAATTCAAAGTAAGTAATTAAAATATTTTTAAAGGGACTAAGCGTATGTCAGGCCTGCCTTTTCCCGGAGCAGCCCAGGGGCACCTCTGTTCCTCCGGGAGGGCTGCACGTCACCTCCTGACGGTGGTTTTGCCTCTGCTCATCTGTGACTGCACGAGCCAAACTCAGCAATCAAACCTTTCTTCCGCCTTAACGGTTTTCCTTTCTAAGCCCATTAAAGCAGCTCTGTAGCTCATGGACCAGCTTTCTGCCAACCAGAACCATGCTAGTTGTCACAAAGAGCCTGTGTTCTCTTTGACATTTAGGAAAATTAATGAAGAAAATGAAAACGAAATGTGGGGGGCGAGCCCAAATCCAGCAGCTGTTGTGAGTCAGGTGGGGTGCCGGGCCTGCCTTCACCTGTGGGGACAAAGGCCTTTCCCCCATTTTTAACATTGGGGCTCTACCCAGCACCTTCTTCCTTCGGAACACAGGACATACCTGGGCCCTTCCTAGAAAACCAAATAAACTTGAAGAAAGAAAGGACACGACTCCCAAACCCACCCTGTGGAAGCAGCTGCCTGGGAGGCAGTGACCACAGCACTGGGCCCCCAGAGGGCAGGCGACAAGCCAGGGTTAGTCCGGGCTCAGGGGCGAAACCCCCACTGCCTACCCCACGGTAGGCACCACGATACCGCTCCCAAGTGCCAACCTTCCTCGGCCCCTGCGCTCCCCCCGGCACTTTCCTTTCAAAGCAACTTAAACATGCCACTGAGCGAGGCAAACAGTGCACTATGAATCTCCTTTCGCCAGCTCCCGAGGGGCAGCCTGAGACAGTTACAGGAGACAGCGGGCTTCCCTCCAGCTGAGCACGAGCTCCCAGGTCTCCCCGGCCCAGCTCCAGCACGGCTCCAGCCAAGCCCTCCTGAACACAGGCAAGTCTTCCAGGCCCACATGGCAGCATCTCCAGGCCTTTCCCCTGTCCTGGGGCTGCCCAGTCACCCCCCACACCAGGGCTCCTCTCTTCCAGCACCCAGTCAAGCAAAACAACTCAAAGCATCACGTCAAAAACTCGGATTGCCCAGAGCCCCGTGGGGACAGGAAACCAGTGAAGCGGGCCTGGTGTGGCATAAACATTAGCCCAAACACAATGACGAGGGCTGAGCAATGCTCTGCCTTTGAGCCAAGAAGACACAAGGAGTGGTGTGCACAAACCCAGCCGAGACGGGATGGCCACTGCCCACTCCCGGCTTCCACGTGGGGCATGGGCCCTGCTTTTCCAGGCATTCCCATCTACCCCAGGCATTCCCAAAGAGGCACATCTAGATTTTTATGTGAAGACTCCCAATTTTTAAGTATTCCCAACCATCTCAGTTGTTAAAAACACGGTGCAGATCAAAACAAAACAAAAGCACATTTCTATAGGCCTCTTAGTGTCCTGGCCATAGTTTACAGTGCCAACCAAGAATGAGTTATATCAAATAATTCGGCTAAAAAATCATGAGCCTAGAAAGATGGAATCATAAGCAACTGAGGTTCCTTATCATCTGTTCACTAGCGGTTCAGTCTTGATTAAGGGGCACCAATCATTATTTATACAGCCTAGCTGCTTTCCCCCTTTCTCAAGCAGCATCCCCTTGGGATTAACAAAACAGTACCACTGCTGACTGAGTTCAATGCCTGCATGCAGCACACAACACACAGTGTACTGGGAGGGGGAGGGCAGGCGGGCCACACTTCATATAATATCACACAACATGGGCGCGATAACCCCTCAGGGCTCAACCAGAAGTCTTGGGGTTCTCCTTCCTGACACGGCAGCGTTTCCCCTCCATCTGCCCCCCACCCTCGTTTCTCTTTCCCTCTCTCAGTGCTTGAGGGCACAGCCAACCCTGATTCCTGCAAGATAAAATAAGCACACCCCGGGTTTGACCTGTTAGAGGAGTCACATGACATATATGGCAACAGCAAGTGCCCGGGGACCCGCTTCTCTGGCTCCCAAGTGTGTTTGCTAAGGGTTGGGTCCACCCCGTTTCTCTGTGAAGTGCCAGGTGAGGGAAGTGAGCTTAAAGTGAGGAAGGCAGCCTGTAGGGTCCACTCCTTTGGTTCAAGGGCAACGGCAAGATGACCAAGAGAGACTCTTTGCTGGACCCAGGGGATTGGCCACAGCCTGGAAAATCTGGGGTCACTGAGCTTTGGGACACACGTCCTAAGTGCCCCTTTCAGCATCCACTTGTCCCCATGCCATGGTAGGGGAGGCGTGGGAATGTCAGTCCTTGCCACCCCACCCCCACTTCAGGGAGGGTCACTTGTTGGCAGAAGCTCCCAGCCTCTCCAGTCAAGCCCAGATACCTGGCTGTGGGGCTGGTTCGGTGGCCGGTTTCATTGTACCTCACACTGTTTCTCATCAAGCCTTCTCCCCTGCCTGACCACCCCTCACTGTGCCCCGATACCCAGGCCCTTCTGGGCATCCTGACACCTTCCTCTTCCTCCACCTCTTCCTCCACTCAGGTCTCCAGCCCTCCGGACTGCTCCTTCCAGCACCTTCCATGGGTCTCCACAGCCTTCCTGAGCCCCCACTGCGGTCAAGTCACTATTCACCGGCTCACTCAGCAAATGCTAATTTAGCACCCGATACAGGTCAGCATTACTGAGGCAGCGCTCTGGTTATCTCACTCTTGCATTCAGATCACCCACTGGCTCCTCCGACCCACTGCGATTCCCCAAATCCTCCAGCTAGAATCCGTGTCTTCCAAACTCCGGCTGTGACCAGGGAAGGGCGGGGCATGCTGGATAGCAAGTCAGACTCCTGCCCTGCACCAGCCATGTGGCCTTCGGCAAGACACTCATCACTCCAGGCCTTGGTCTACTCATCTGTAAAACGGGGGCTCTGATGAGGAAACACGCAGGAAACACTCGGTACAGCACCTGGCACAGTAAGGGCTCGATAAATACTAGTTGCTATTGTTATGGTCATCGTCATGATTTCCAAGTGATCATTTTCTCAAACCCTACCCAAAGCAAAACCCGCTTGGCCATGTGGTCCTGAAAGAACCTCTTCTTCCTCCCACCGTGTCAGGTCCTAAGCCCCCTCCTCCTCCCCACTGCCTTCCCAGACCAGTCTGTCCCCGGCCCAAGCCCTGGGGCCGTCCGTTTGCAGCATATGCTTTTGTTTGCACATGTTGCTTCCATGCACTACTCCCCGACTGACTGGCTTGCTCCTTACAAACCAAGAAGAATCCTCCAAGGGCATTCTCCTACCTCCCAGACTGAACTGGAAGCTCCTGGGCCTCTGGTGTGTTCCCCACTGTACCCTCTATGCCCACAGTAGGTCTCACTGAGGACACTGGGACAAACGCTCTATCCATTCAGCCACGTGTTGTCCTGGGTCCATGGCTGAATGTCAGGGACACCCAGCTGGACCGCACCAAAAGCTGGCCCACCATGTCCCGGAGGCCCAGAAGGGGCCAAGCTGAGCATCAGAACACCTGGGCTTAAGTCCTACCTTCCCTACAGACTCACTGAGTGACCTTCACTAACCCTTACCTCCTCTGGGCCTCAGTTTCCTCGTCTGTGCAATGGAGTGGAGGCAGGGAGGTCAGGGGAGCACTAAATGTGAGGAAAGGCCTACTAGAGCGGTTATAAGGCCCTCCACCTTCTCAGGCCTGGGAGCGCCACCCACCCTCTCTGTGCCACGGTCCCTCCTCTGCTCCACACCTGCCAGTGACAGCGGATTTCCCCCGGCTGCATCCCCAGGAAAATAAATAGCCAGTCCAGATTCCTGGCAGATTGCCCTTAGAGTCAGGACAGACTTTTAAAGTGAAATCATAACAACATGATTCTAGATTCATGGTCCCAGAAATTCCCTTTGCAAAAAGAACCAAAACATCAGCCATAAAACCAAAATAGTAGACATGATCCAGGAAGTGTTCTCTGCCCAAACCCAAGAGGGTGGCTGCCCATGACACACCCCCACAGGGCACTGTGCAGGCACTGGCCGTGGGGACCCCCACCCCTACATGTGCCTCGCCTCTCAAGGACCTGCATTTGCAAAGCCCCCCAGACACATGGGCATGAGAGTTTAGAGAGGAAGCCATACAAGCCAGAGGACTCAGGGTTCAACTAAAGAGGGATTTTCCTCCCTTTCCAATTTGACAGAAGGAATCAGTGGCATGGGCCAGGTCCTCCCAGGCCAGCTCATCAGGACAGTTAGGAGGTACCTTCTCCGCTCGGGGAATTCAGCAGTCAAGCAGGAAGTCGGTCAGAGGTGGGGAGGGGGCTGTGTTGGGTCCCATGTGTCCAGGGAGGCTCACAAAGGCTAAAGAGTCTCTGAGTTCATTAGAAAGAGGCTCCTCGGAGGCAGAAGCACCTGCTGATTATTTTGGTCATATGGCTGTGTCTTCATTTACTAGCAGCAGCAAGACCAAAAGATTGGGTGTAAATTACATCTGTTTTCAGAAGCCTAATACAATAGGATATTTGGCTGCTTAAAGGAGAGACAGGGACTTGGTTGACTAGATCTCATTCTAACTATCCCAATAGCCCTTGGAAGCACGTACTCTAATTAGTCTTGGGAAATGGATGCCCAAAAAGGCTCAGTAAACTATCAGACAACCAGCAAGCTGCACAGCAGGGACTCAGGGTTTCTCAGCCTCCACTCTAGGGACACCCTGGCCTGGACCAGTCTTTGTTAAGGAGCTGTCCTGTGTTCCCAGGGATGTTCTGCAGCATCCCTGGTCCTGAAACTTTGGATGCCAGTAGCATTTTTTTTTAATTTTGCGGAGAATTAAATTGAGGAGACACTCTGTACCCTCTGTTTAAAAAAAAAAATCTGGATTTTTACAGTGTTAGATTTATTTAACACTCTTTCTTCACTGTGGTCTATAAAATTAAACATGGGGAGAATTGGAAGAAGGTGACCAAAAGGTCCAAACTTCTGGTTGCAAGAAATTACTGGGGATGTTACAACATTACAACTATAGCCAGTACTGCTATGTGGCATATTTGCAAGTTGATTAGAGAGTAGATCTCAAAAGTTCTCATTGCAAAGAAAAAAACATTTTTTTTTCTTTCTTCTTTTTGGTATCTATAGGAGATGATGAGTGTTAACTAAATTCACTGTGGTATTCACTCCATCATACATATAAGTCAAGTCATTATGCAGACACCTTATCTTACACAGCGCTGTTGGTCAGCTGTACCTCAGTAAAACTCGGTGGGGGGGTAGTCTGTTTTAAAAATTAAAGTTAAATTAAGATGAATGTGTTTCACTTCTATAGCTTTATCCCCCAATTCAAAGCCTTGGTCAAGCAATCCAACACGACCTAGTGCTAAACGAGCTCCAAAATCTCTCTCGAAGCCATAAAAAGGTGCTTTGCTTTCCAACCACAGCCCTTCCCAAAGTTTCAGTTTATTAAAATAATATTCATATACTAATGCACAATAACTAAAAGCATTTTGGAATGGCAACTTTCCCCCAAAGCTCAAAAGTATTAAGCTTTTATGCTCTTACAAGTAATGTTTATTCTTACTACAAATGTAAATACACAGATGATGGGTAATTGGGGAAATACAAAAGAAGCAGGAAAGTCTTCATTCCTTTTCAAAGACCTGGTTTAATAAATAAAACCTCTGCAGTTCCAATGTCTCCAGGACATGGTGGCTTGCAACCTGTGTCATAGATCCAAGTGTGACAGCTGGGCGATGTCAGGTCACCTAGGCTTTGTCTCCACCCCATCCCCCAAGAAGCACCAAGAGGAACCCTCCTTTCAGACAAGATGGTTTTACAAAGCTTCTGAAATAGAAAATGGTTGGGTGTACGGCCAACAGAGATCTGGAAGAAATGTGGTCTGGGCAGTATTGCTGGGAGGCCGGCCAAGACGGGAAAAGGATCCCCAAGAGGAGAGGAAAATCATGGTTTCAGGTGGTCGTTTCCCTGCCTCGTCTCCACCCTGTTCATAAGACACCAGGGAATAAAGTCGGATTCCCTCCAGATCTCAAACGGCAAAGTTAGAACCAAGGCCGCATGTGGGGCCAAATGTATGGAGAACAATGGCCACTGGTTATGCATGTCATCCCTAAATCCACGCAACCGCATCAGGTATTTCCCATCAAAAATGGAAGGATTGCAGTTTTCTGCTTCCTACACATACAGCCTCTTTGTTGATTCCCTTCCAGCTCTCTTCAACATGTCAAGTAAGAGATCTCGGCAGGACAGCCCCACTGCAAGCTGGGCAGAACTGCATGCACACATACATGCATACATGTGCACACACATATACACATGTGTGTGCATGCACATATACACATGTACACACATGTGCACATACACACAAAGGTACCCTCAATAGGGGGCGCTCTGCCTCCAAACTGCCTTTCTCTCCCTCCAATTTTGTCTCCAGTCTTCAAAAAGTTTTCCTTAATGATTAAAAAATATGAGAATGGTGTAAATGATTCTGTAGATGGGAAGATCCGAATGATTCTTAAGTGTGGGAAGAGACAGTGGCTCAATCTCTGTAGAAAATGGAGAAATGCAAAACAAAGCAATGAATTACAAGATTATTCCCATCTGATTGGAACACATGAGAAAGTGGGATAATACCGTCAGATATGATGAAGAATCACAGTCAGGCACTGCAGGTGGAGGCAAGTTGGTACATACTCAAGGAAATCAAGTCTGGGTACCACTGGGACCCAGAAATCCTGCTCCCAGGTGTACACTGCAGATGCTCTGGTGCAGGTCCTCAGGAAGATATACCCAAGGATACAGCAAGATGTTCAGGGTACACACAGGGAGGGAAATAATGAGTATATGTCCTATGTAAGGAAACTCAGACAATATGGAAACACATCATGAGTGATATATACATAATAAATAAATAATAATCACCCACATCCATAGATTTCTTTGCATTCATGTATATGTATGAATATATACACATTCATATATATATATATATATATATATATGTATACACACACAATTTATCTATTTAAATGAGCTCATACTACACATGCACTTTTGTAATCTGTTCCCCTCAGCAATATAGAGGGAGTATTACATCAATGACACCATTTTTAACAGCTGCATAGTATTCCACTTAAGGATCGCCATAAATTATTTAACCAATGCCCAACTGTTAGACCATTAGGTTATGTAAACCTTTCCACCATCAGATAGAACTGCTCTGAACTATACTGCCCGGGCATCTTTGCTTTCTCTTCTAATTAATAAAATCAGAAGCACAGAACAGATGTCACAGTGAAAAATGTGTGTAACTTGGGGATGGAATTGCTTGGCTAAAGGTTTTTTTTTTTCACTACAATACACATTCTTTGCTTCTAATCTTAATAGTTTCCTTGGATCCACATTTCTTTCTATTGTCTGGCAAAGTGACCCTTCAGGGAAAACAGAAAAATGGGCTAAGACTGTCCCTTTATAAGCAATACTACTACAACACTCTTCCTCCCGTATCTACAATGTTAAGAAAACGGATGGGCCATCACCCACACTAATCACTCCCTCACCAGTCTCCAGCATCAGCCATCTATCTAGTCACAGAAGACATTCTGAGAAGCATTGGCGATGTAAAATATTTAGGATTTGGACACTCATCGGCTAAAAATATCTTCATTAGATGCCACCTTGCTCTTGGAGCCATGCTAGGTGTTAGAGAGACACATGTGATTATGCCCCAGGCCTGCTCTTGTGAGCCCTCAGCCTGGTAAAGTAGAAGGACCCGTCAGTGTCACTCTGGACTCCGCACAAGGAAGTCAAAACTCTGGGGTGCTCTGGGAGCGCAGGGGAACCCTGGCTGGGGAGGCTTCTCAGAGGAAGTGACACAGGAGGGCAAACAGCACGAGCTGACTATGCAGGCTCGGTGGGAGAGGGGACTCCAGGCAGAGGGTCAGAGTGGGGAGGACATGCAGGCCCGCGGCCACGTGACAGCTCTAGAGAGCCCCCAGAGGTCCAGTGGGACTGGAGCTGCAGACAGAGCCAAGACTGGGACTCACAAGGGGGCAGGGCCAGGGTCGTGAAGAGCCAGCCTCGCATGCACACTAAGAAGCTTCTGCATGGTGGGGACAGAGGAAGGAGGAACCCAGGAGAGGGAGGCAGAACGGAGCAGGGACACGACTGGCAGCAGGAACACCAGCCTGAAGGAGACAGTGTAAGCAGGCAAGATCAGTGGAGGGCCAACAGGCAGGCAAGCTTCTACGGGGACAAGAGGCATAGGCGAGGTAGTGACGCAGTGGGTCACCGCAATGGACAGGATGTAGTGACCACATGCTAACGACTGGGATGGGGATCAGGTAAGGAGGGTGCCAGCAGTTCCAGAGGCCTGATGAACAGAGCCAGCAGAGGACTGTGGGAAAGGGGAAAGGGCACAGTGCAGACGGCGGAGCAGCACGATGGGCCACAGAAATGTAGAGTGTTCTAGAATCTAGTAGATAACTTCCTCCACTCCCTGGGATTCCACTTTCTCCTCTACAAAGGAGCACATGGCGACCAGGTACAGAGGCCCCACCCAGCTGTAAAATGCTGTTAGCTCCTGTCTACACAGAAGCCAGACTGGCAGCTGTCTCCCACAAGTTCACCACAACAGGAGTCTCTTCCTGGGAAGAAGAGAAAGGTTATGTCCATCACCGGCTTCTCCTATGGAGTCAGAACCTTGTTCCGACACTCCACACCCAAGCCAGCAAGGACCCATCCCTGCCGCCCGAGTGCCGGCTCTCGCACTCAAGCACACAGCTCAGGGCCCGCACATCTGGCCACATGCTGCTTGCTTTTCTCCCCCACTCCTAGGTAATAAGGAGCAGACTGGCAAAACAGTTCAAGTACCTTCTTAAAAAGTACACCGCCTTGTGGGCTTGGCAGCCTATTTTGAGTGCAACGTCTCAAACTCCAGGCTCAAACTGCAGAGCTGCTGTGGGCATCAGCGTTCACTCCAACTGAACCATCAAGAAGTCAGTAGAGAACGATGGTGTGTCTGCTGAGTGCCAGTCTGGCATCAGGCACAGAGACACTAGGATGCCTGGGCATCTCCACCCTCCAGGACTGCCTGCTGAGTGTGGCAGCTGGGCCTTAGCGACGGCATGCAGTCATGGCAGGTGTAACGCAGGAGCTGGACCAGGAGCCAGGAAACACAAGCCAGGCCCATGGAGCATAAGGAACAGAGCAAGTGACACCGAGGAGGTCTGGAACGGCTGGCTGATGGCAGCAAGGTACACTGCGGCCATTTTGTAAGGACCCTGAATGCCACGACCAGTATCGGCTACAGGGAACCACTGAGGTTTGTCAGCAGAGAGGCAAAGTCAGTGAGAAGAATGGGCTGAAGAGGGGGTCAATTCGATGCCCAGAGCACATCAAGGGGGACCAGCAGAGTGAGGAACAACGCGACTTGAGCCAGGGCAGGCCACAGTTCCCTGCTCCATTTTCCCAGGACAAGCGGCATTCCATCCTACAGACCCACGAGGAAGCACCTGGACTCAGTCACACAGCAGCAGCAGAAAACCGCCACCAATAACTCCCACCTGCTTTTCCAGGTCCAGTTTCTGCTCCTGCACTGAAAACACTCCCTGGGGAGAGCAAGCCCCCGGCCCCAGACCTCTGACAGCTGATCAAACACCAAAGCACACCGTGTACGCTTGGTAGGGGAGGGAACGGGCAGTGAATATCCGACACACACACCCAGGCTTGCCGGCCGGCCTTCCTGAGCAACAAGCCACATTTGGTTCACTTCCTCCAGACACAGCATTGCCCAGGCACTAGGGAACAATGTCCTCCTGACACCCCCTGAAATCCCTCTGTCTCACTGCTTCTGGGACCCAGGGCATCTGCCCTTATTTCCCAGGGGCTTTCTCCCTGAACTGAAGCAACCTACAAAAGCCTCTCCAAGATCCCTCAGCCCTCACGGGTCTTCACTGGGGCAGCTCAGTCAGGCAGGGGCGTGGGACAGCCATTTGTATCTCCAGCTAACAGAGTTACTGAGGCCACCGCGGGTGGCCAAGCATCCCGAAGCCGGCTCCCATCCCCGGTGCAAAGCGCGCCTCCAACAGGCGTCGGGGGACGGGCATCCCCTCAAGCTAGGCGCTGCTCTTTTGTTTGTAGCACATTCAGGGGGAGAAGAAAAAAGGCAGGTGGGTGTTTGGGAGTCTCAAGAGAGGCGAGGGAGGTGGATGAGGTCAAAGTCAGACCGACCTGCTTTCAAATTCTACTTCCACCACTCAGTTTACTTGGATAAGCCGCCCGGCTTCTCTGGACTTTTTTCCTCGTCTGTGAAATGGGTATAAAAATACATTCCGTGTCCGGGGCCCGGGATTCGGGGCGCTCTTGTTAGTGTTAAGCCTTAGCAGGAATTCAGGATATACGACACACATCGTTAACGGGGGAGTCAGTTTCTAAGACGTGCGTCAGGAAAGCCGGCGAGAGCGCCCTGCGGCGGCGGGGCCGGGACTGCGCGGGGGCCGCGCACCAAGGCGCCCGGGCCGGGGAAGGGGCGCCGCGACCCACCTGAAGACGCGCAGCAGCAGGCAGCCGAGGAGCAGGGCCGCGACGGCGCACGCCACCACCACGGCCGCCTTCAGGGTGGGCAGGGCGCGGAGCAGGCGGGAGACGCGGGTCACCAGGGCGTCGCCGGTGCTGTTGGAGGCGCCGCCGCCCGCCGCCGCAGCCCCCGACCGGGTGGCGTTGCCGGGCGCCGGGCGCTCGGGGTCGGGCTGCGGCGCGGCGGCGGACTCGCTCTGCGGGCGCGGGCAGCGGGCGCGGCCAGGAGCGCGAGCAGGCACGCAGGAGCGGCGGACGGCGCGGCGGCGCGCATGGTGTGAGCACCGGCTCCCGCACCCGCGCCGAGGCCTGCGCCCGGGCCCATGACCGAGGCGGCTGCGCGGGGCTGGGCAGGAAACTGCGGCGCCCGGAAGAGCCCGAGCCGCCGCCGCCGCCGCCACCAGCAACACGTTGCACCGAGTCATTCGACGGGCCGCGGCCCCACGGGGGCGGGGCAGGCCGCCAGGCCGCGTGCGGGCTGCGCTCGGCGCGCCCGCGGCCCCCATTCTCCTGGGACCCCTCGAAGAAGTACTCACAGCCGCGCTCGCTCCGCGCCCGCAGAGGGCACGTTTTATGTTTCTTTTAGTCCTTCAGCTGCCTTAAGAGACAGGTGCTTCTGTTCTCACTTAACGAGTTGACTTAGGATATGGTGCAGGTATTGTCCCACAGCTTGCGTGAGTCAGGAATCTGAGCATAGCGTTGCCGAGTCCTCTCCTTCGGGGTCTCTCGGTAGGACCCAATCAAGGTGTCAGCTGGAGCTGGGTCTTCTCTGAAAGCCTGACTGAGGAAGGAACTGCTTCCAAACTCAGTCTGTGGTTGTTGGGCAGCTTCAGTTCCCCAGTGGCTGTTGACCAGAGACTGCCCTAGGTCCCTGACCACATGTGAGCAGCTTGCCTCATCAAAATGCGCAAGTCTAGAAGGCACTAGAGAGAGTCTGCTAGCAAGGCAGAAGTCACTGTCTTGTAAAACTTTATCGTAGCAGTGACATGATAAGAAGTGATGACACCTTTTCTATAGTCTCTCGGTTAAGAGGCAAGTCATAGATCTCGCCATGCTCAAGGAGAGGGGGTTACACAAGGATGTGAGTATCAGGAAGCAGGAATTATTTGGGCCATCTAAGAAAGTGCCTGCCACTCTTTGTGATACCTTTTGATCGAGTGAGATGAACAATAATCAGGTTATCAGCAGTTCTCACCCAGGAAGTACTAGGTAAAGTGCACACTGAATAGCCCAACATGCCCCAGTAGTGATAAAGACGGACAGATCACGTGGTTCAGGTCTCTGCCTGCTCTAAAATGCCGCTAAGTTGGTATATCAAAAATGTTGCTTTGATAGAAAACCAGCATTATCCTATCAGCATTATAGAATTTATAAAACAAATTCCTTAAAGAACCACCTCTGACGTCCATGATTTTACAGCACTTCCCTCTGAGGCACAAACCACAGCGTCACAGGCGCATTATTTTTGTCCTTAACAGAAATTCCTGCGTGGTAGAGCAAAGAGGTCCGGGGCCTTGAAACCTCTCAGCCTGGATGAGATGTTTGACCACTGAGTGGCCTTGGCCCAGGACCTAACCAGAATCCAAGTTTTTTTAAATCCCTAAAATGAGAACAATAATACTTAGCTCCATAAGGTCACTGGAAGCATCTATAAAAAAGGAGGAAATATTAGTACCCTTGTCCTTCTTTTGACACAAATCATGGACTGACGTAGACTTACTTGATTGTTTAACACTGACTTAACACCAAGAATGTAGAAAGCATAAATGTTAGATTTTTTAGTAAAAAGAGGCTTTAGAATCTTTTGTTCTTCCTGATTTTTTGCTGTGCAAATTATTACTTATAAATTGCCCTTAATCAGAGTTCCTTAAACATTTTGATTAAACCAGCCATAAACATGACATTTTTAACATGGAACACTGGGCGACAGGCAACAGAAACCAACTGGCTGATTTCAGGAAAAGGGAGTTTATTGGAAGCAGGTTGGGCTGCTTCTAGAATCAACTGTAAGCTAGAGCAGAAGTTCTACTAGTGTGGTCTGTGAACTCCTGGAGTCCCTGAGACCCTTTCAGGGAACCATCAAAATCAAAACTAATTCCTTAATAATGCTAAGATGTTATTTGACTTTTCCACTAAGTTAATATTTGCACTAATGGTGCAAAATCAATGGTGATGAAAACTGATGGTGCCTTAGCATGAATCAAAACAAACTATACTCATAGTAATTGTATTCTTCACAACCATGCACTATAGGGAGAAAAGCAAAAAGAGCCAGTTTTACTTAGAATATCCTTGATATAGCCATGGAATTATTAAATCATGGCCCTTAGGAACAGAACACTTTAATATTATATGTGATGAAATGGGAAGTAGGAATAAATCACTTCTGCACACTGAAGCATGATGACTGTCTTTAGAACAAGCACATGTGCAGTTCTTGGAGGTGCAAACTGAACTAGCCATTTGTTTCATGCAACACCATTTTTAATCAGAAGAGTACCCAACAAACCTCAGACCTGGTCTATGGCAGGCACTTTCTTAAAAATGAACAAGATGAGTCTGTCACTGCAAGGAAAACAACTGACAGTAGTGTAGCCAGAGATAAAATTCAAACCTTCAGGTGATAATTTGAATTTTTAGACAGCTTGTCAGTTAGGATGCTTCCTGCTTCCCAATACCTCAAGACTTTTCTGCTGAGCTTGGTGGTGGATACTAAAAAAATGTGGGGCATTTGATATTGTATAATGAAATATGTCAGAATTTGGAAGATCTGCATAAATCGGCAAACCACTTTTCCCAAGTGGCCAACATACAATGTTACAAAATCATGCATGGGCAGAAGAGCCATTCCAAGTGCAAGACAGACAAATGGATTTTGATGAAACAGTACAAAAGGTCATTGATACGGTTTCAGATTTCACATGGCAATTAATCTTTAAGAAACTACTACTTGCAAGTTTGAGTATAGTATCGAGTAACATCCATACTATCTGAAAAGGTTATTAAAATTCTCCTCCCTTTTCTGACTATGTATCTGGATAAAGCTGCATTTTCTCCATATTTTTCAACCGAAACAACAAATCACAACAGATTGAATGCAAAAGCAGATAGGCAAATCCAGCTTTCTTCTATTAAGCCAGACATTAAAGAGATTTGCAAAAACTGGTAAATAATGCCACTCTTCTCTCCAATTTTGTTGAGAAAATACACTTATTTTTCACAACAATGTAACTGATGTTAACAAGTTAACGGATTTGTTCGTTGGTTTTAAATGAATTAATGAATATTTTTAAGTTTTCTCCATTTTTAATATTTCTCATTCCATATAGATCAATAGGTATAACCCACATAAACAAAAGCTCTTTGAGGTCCTTCCTCTTTCTTAGGACTGGAAATCTGAAGAGACCAGAAAGTTCCTGAGACTAAAAAGTTGCTGGAGAAATGCTGAGCTTAGAATCGGGCTTGAATTGGGCAGGGGCAGCGGGGTGGGGTGCGGGTAGAGGAAGCAAATCTATTAGGATATTTTCTGCTATGGGAAACAGAAAACCCACCTTGAACTGACTTAAAGGAAAAGAAAGTCTCTTCTCTCACATAAAGAAGCCCCAAGTGGAGAGGCTCCAGGGTGGCACTTTCCTGAAAGGCACCCCTGGCAAAGGGGAGGAGGAGAGGCCCAACTTGAGAAACCCAGGGGCCAACCCCGCAGTGTCTCAGCCAACCTCTCATTTGTCCTTATCATGTCAGCAGAGCTCATGTCATCTAGAATCTTATCACAGCAACAGATACTTTTTGTGCTCCTGTTATGGGCTGGGCACCACAAGAAAGGGAGCAGCAGGTGACATGTGGCCTCCGGCCTTCATGAAAGCCGCTCTTATTGGACACTGATCTAATCACTAGTAAATAACATTTCCAGACCCAGGAGAAAAGGGTCAGGGAGAGCAGATAATAGGTGTTGCGTGTACTACAGAGTCATGGCTAAAGATATCCAGACAGGGAACCAGTGTTGGCTGAGTGCCCACCATGTACCAGGCTCGCCTTGCACACATCATCTCCTTAATCCTCACAGCAACCCCCGCGGTTTGTGGCCTCCCTAGTGGGTGAAGGCCTGAGGAGTCCGACACCTGTCTGAGGTTACACGTATCCCAAGGGAAAAAGCCAGATCCCAGCCCTCCGTCTGCCTCCTAATCAAGGCTGAGCCCCCTTCCAGATGGTCTGCTACTTGACTGGAAATGTTCTGTGAGCCTGTATGGTGCTGTGAATCTCAGAGTACTTTTAGAAGAGCAATGCTGGCTTAGTAGGAGAAGCTTCTAGAACCCCATTCAAAACCCCTTTTGCACAGGCCTCTGTTACTGGTATAAAACATACTCCTGGAATACCAGCAAATGTCATGTTCAAATCAAATTTGAAAATGGTCTCCTTTACATACAACTGTTGTCATCTGTATAATAAAGAGACTGTACTTCTCTCACTTTCAAGTCCTTGCCCCATTTCCTCCAGTCTAGAAGAATGGAAAATAAAAGGGCTTAACTCAGCCCAACCTAATTCAGGAGCATAACCAGCCCCTGGCATGGAGGGGACATGAAGGACTTGCCATTTTAAAATCAGGCTAGCCCCAGCCAGACTGGGAGAGTCAGTCACCTCGCCCACCCTCTCCTGCTCAGGCCATGTGGCCTCTGGCTCTTGTCCCTCCCGGCCCCCCTGCCCACCCCTCCGCCATGTGCTCGCCAGTAGGCAGGCTTTCATGCAGGCCACACTGTTGTTACTATTTACTCTGTGTCAGGTGGTTTACATATTTGTCTTATTCAAACCTCACACAGGCCTGGGGAGAAAATACAATTCTCTCCTCCTTTCACAGATAAAGAAACTGAGGCCTAGAGAGGCAAATAACTTGTATACAAATAACTCCATAAAACAGCTTCTGCCCACACTTCAGTTTATTTTGTTTAAAGGTTTCATATGTCATCAGGGGACTTTTTTTTATTGGAATATAGTTGATGTACAACATTATACTGGTTTCAAATATGCGACACAGTGATTCGATGATTATACACATTACTAAATCCTAACCATAGTAAGTGTAGTTGCCATCTATCAACATGCAAGGATATTACAATATTGTTGGCTATCTTTCCGATGCTGTATATCCACTCCTGTGACTAATCTATTATTATAATCTGCAGTTTGTACCTCTTTATCCCCTTCACCTATGTCACCCATCCCCCAACCCCACTCCCCTATGGTGACCAACAGTCTGTAATACTGAGTCTACTTTTTTGTTTTGTTTTTTAGATTCCACATATATAAGTGAAATCAATGGCATTTGTCTTCCCCTGACTTGTTTCACTTAGCATCATACCCTCTAGGTCCCTTCATGTTGTCTCAAATGGCAAGTTTCTTTAGGCTTAGTAATATTCCATTGTGTATATGTACTACATCTTCTTTATCCATTCAAGGAAGGGAGGGAGAGAGGAAAGGAGGATAAGAGAGACTAGGGGTGAGAGAGGCGGAGGCTTGAACATCCTCCAGGAGAACACGGTACCTCCGGAAATCCCCCTGAACGACACCGCCCCATCCTCAGCGTGTTCCCTCTCAGCTCTTTCCGGGGGGCCCTCACACAGCACAGCTGCAGCTCATTTTACTCCCTAAAAGCTAGAAATTAGGATAATATCATATGATATTCATGCCTATTTTTATAAATAATTCATCCTTTTTTTTGCACGAAAGTAAAATAGCCTGAAGCTAGAACATCTGAAAGGAACATTGGTGCCTTATTCATAAAATAATAATGTGTTGGCTTGCCAGACCATTTGTGAAAGTCCCTAAGCTAAAATACACTGAGTTCTAGGGTTATTTATAGCCTGGAAAAGGCCTTCTGATGCCTTTCTCAGTTCACACTTGATAAGGGCAATGTTATGCTTTCTCTGAATCTGGGCTTTCCCAAAGCAGTTACGTTTGCACAGGGAAATCTGAAAGATAACTTGGCAAATAAGCATCTTTGTGAGATCCAAGCCCTGAGTACACAACTGCTTTTTTTAACTCTGCAAAAAAAAATTATACACAAAAGGATGATGGAGTCTAATCGTCAACCACAGCTATGGAAAATGGGGCCACAGATTGTTAACATTTATGGAAGTCTTTTTCCCAAGCCTGATAGGGAAATTTCTTTTGCAGAGGGATAGCAACTCCAGAGCTGGAAATGCTTAAAAACAACTGTTAGCAAGTAAGATTTGGGCCTCTCTGTGGTATTATGGGTTCTCCCTTCCCTCCAAAATCGTGCAATCGTTTTTTACAAGATCTTTTTTTCACCACCTGTGATGATCTTTAAAATTCTAAGGTTGCTCTTATCAAATTATCTCTAGAAAAATCCATAACAGACTCATAATACTGGTTCCTATGGAAGACAATGACCAACCAGTTTGTGAGGACGGAGGGTGTTCCTGGATCATGAGACTTGCAGTGCTAAACCAGAAAATCCTGGGCAAATCAGATCCAGTTTGTCACCCTTCCTATGCCAAGGAACTCTGGATGGCTGGGGCAGGGTGGGGAAGAAAACTGTAACTATATGTAACACTTTTGGAATATCACACCATATGAGTTTATTACCTGTTTAAAAAAAATAAGTTAAAAATGTTCTGTTGAGAACTAACCCAACATTCTGTGTTTTATAGCGAGGTGATGCACTCCAGCCTGCTGCAGGGGTAAAAACCATTGAACTTTGGCCTATGGTATATGCTCATTTGATCAAGTTTACAGCAGCTAGGACTAAAACTCAAAACCACAAAGAGCAACTAACTGAGCTGAGAGATACCTATTATAGCCATTGTCTCTAAATCTGACTATAAGCTAAGCATTTCAAGTGTTACATGATTTCACTTTTTGGAATTTGTGGTAGGGAAACAAGAATGAGCACAGATAATTAGCAAGAAAAAAAATCCATTGCAGTGTTGTTGGTGATTGTAAAAAGAAACAATATAAATGTCTAACAAGAGCAGATTGCTGAATAAATAATAGAACATCCATATGGTAGAATAATATAGAACTCTTTAAAATGTTGTAGAAATACATCTTTTATTTTGAAACATGCTCATGATATATGAAAAAAACAGATTACAAATTTGTGTTTGATCCCACTTTTGTTTAATAGAAAATAACTTTAAAATTCTGAAGTGCTAATAGTGGTTAAGGTAGGTAAAGTACATGGGGCTACCATTTAAAATTATCTTTTTTTGTTGTTTGTCTGCATTTTCTGAACTTTCTGTAATGAGTAGGTATCACTTTGTTATAATAAAAATAATACATTTTGAAAATAAAAGTGCAGGGCCTCGCTCTGTTAAGTATTATGGAAATAAATGAATGAACCAAAGGTTATTTCATGTCCAATTTTCTCCAAATAGTTATCATGACAAGTGATAAAAGCATTTTAATAGCATTTTTTTAAATGCTCTGTGGCTATCAGGCGAGGGGACTATTTAAATTAGATCTCTACAAATGGCAAACAGTAGTAAATTAGACCTCTACAAAATTAATATCATTACATTTAAGTTTTGCTCTGTTTATTATTTCATTCATTTCTGAAAGATATTCTCCAAAGGACTTAACAGTCATTCACCAAAAGAACTCAGAAGTTCGCAAAGTGTTTTTATACTCATTCCCCAACACCAGAAGGTAACTGGGGCTCGAATGGTTGTTCGCTCTGGAAGATGAGGAAAGGAGGCCTGACCAGGTCATCTCACTGGCCAAGGGCTGCACGTGTGCACAGGACCTTCTCTCACCCGCGACAGGCCTCTCCTTTGCTGGACTACTTTATAGCTGGTTAGTATTGTCAAACCATGGAAACAGCGGGCTCTTGCCAAGGAGAAATATTTCTATCGAAGTTTCTCAAGTCTCCCCTAGGAGAGCCCGCCAACCAGTGGGGACATCGTATTGGCTGATGGAGCCCTGCTGCAACAAAAAGTGCCACCCACATAGAAACTTTGCATGGGATTCAGTAGGACACAAAATCCTGAGGTGCATCATATGGGGAGGGCCCCAGGCTCTGAGCTGAGGGTGGGCCATCGGCCCCCAGCTTCAGCGCATCACACACATCAAGTCACATTCATTCGTTCTCTTCTCAAAATGAAGATTTTGAGCGGAGCAGACCAGCTAGGCAGAACTGAGCGGGCTCCAGCCTTCTTCCCCCAGAAAAGTCCAGGGCGAGGAAGAGGGCAGCTCACCCTCTGGATGGCTGTTTGTAAAAGAAACTGCGATTGTGAGGCACACTCCAGGCTGCTCGATGAACACACACACCACTGTTGTCGCTGCGTGTCTCAGGGCCTGCGGCCCGAGGCGGCCCATCCCCACCTGTCTGGCTGTGATTCCCACCGTTGTTACCATCAGCCTCTCCGTGAAGGTCCAAATTAGGTTTGACATTCGTGATGTTTTCCTCAGCTCCACATCCCCATTCTGTGCAGATTCCTCTTAATTCCCAGCAGAGCTCTGCCAAAGACTGAGACACAGGAATGGTTCAGTTTTGAGATGGTCCCAGTGGCATCTCTCCCAGTCCCCACAGCATGAATCCCAAACCTTTACCCTCCGTGGAAGCCTCCAAGCCCCACTCCTGACCCTTCCAGCTCACAACCAACCTTGCTGCCTGCACTCCAGGAAGGCTGCCTCCTCACCATCTCGCCCTGCTCTGCTGGGCTCTCGGGGATACACCACCATTCAAGGCCTTCCCCTCTGCCTTTCCTCCGGGTCCCGTCTCCTGTAAGGCTTTGCTCCAGGTCCTCAATCCTCTTCTAGATACTTCCTATTCTGGTCTCCCATCACTTTCTAAAAAATCCCCTTATGGATGAAATGAGAGTTCCTGTGGCCAGGATTCTCACCCGGCCCTGGTTGACTAGCTCACTGCACACCTGTGGGCAATACATGGCTGTTGACTCTATATAAAGAGCTCCACCCAGTGCTCTGAGGGTGACATAGTGGCACGGCTGCAAGCCTGCAAGGCTACAGGAGAGCAGAGAAGAGGCTGGAGTGGTGGCAGTGCCAAGGACAGAGGCCCAGAGGACGGCTGTGCGGGACGACTGTGCAGAGAGGCCCAGAGGACGGCTGTGCAGACAGAGGGTCCCAGAGGCAGAGACCAGCTTGCTGCATACAGACTCGCTCTGAGTGAATGGGATTTAGTGACTGACCTGCCACCTGGAAACAAAGTTGGGTATAACCCTTTCACCCCAAGAATGTTTTGCTGTCAATTTCTTTGGTCACATTGAATCCATAGCGAACTTGCCCAGGGCTGAAACCCTTTGGCAAGACACCCCTCAACTCCGTGTGTCTCCCTCCTCGCCCCAATTCTCTGGCTGCTACTCCTCTGAACCTCTCAGAGGCATCTGGAGGTGCGGGGCTCCCTGCCTCAGACCTCTGCTCTCCGAGGGCCAGACCTGCCCTCTTCAAGTTCCCCATCTTCCCTCTCCTTTGTCTCCCTCTCCGGAGCGGGCTCCTCTGCCTTTAGCTCAGTTGGTGGGGTTCCTCGTCCCACTCTTCCCCCTTTCCCTGGATCCTCAGCCATGGCCCCAGCTTTAAAGGACTTTGCCAATCTGCCCCATGACCTTCCTAAGAGCTGCTGACTCCAGAAACCTCAAACACAACATGTCCAAACCCAGATGCCCATTGCGTGCATCAGGGTCTGTGGTTCCAAGCAGGTTTCCCCAACACCTGTTCTGCCTCCAGAGCTCCCTGCCTCTGCTGGCCAGCACACAGCAGTTAGCAGAGCCAGAAACTTGGGGGGTCCCCCACTCTCCTTCCTCTCCTCACTCCCAGATCACCGCATCCTTTCTCCTCTCCCTCAAAATGGAGTCCAAAGCCATCCATATTCATTTGCCTGTCTGACTTCCCAACACACACACACAGGAATGTAATGTCCGTGGAGTCAGGAACTTTGTCTCTTTTGTTCATCGATGTATCCTCACCAGCCAGAAATACGCCTGGTGCATAGTGCTCCGTAAATGCTGCTTAACTAGATGAACACATACACCCTGCCTTAGTCTGACGTCAGATCAAGAGTACATGTTCAAAGTCAGTTTGAATCCTGGCTCAGCCATTTGCTCTCTGGGTCACTTCTCAAACTAACTGAACTAAAGCTAAGCCTGAATCTCCTCATTTTGTAATATGGGCATAAACAGAGCAGCTGCGTCAAGAGTTCATTGGTAGGATTAACTGAGATAATACATGTAAAGAGCTCGTCACAGCACCTGGTGCGTGTGGCGTCATCAGTGGGCATCAGACATTGTCACTGCTGTTGCCATCCCCTCCTGTCCTCAGCTCACCTGCTACAGCACCCTCCCACTGTTCTGACTCCGGGCACTTCCTCCTGGAGGGAAGCCTACCCTCCTCTCTTAAGCAGAGTGATCCAAACCCAAAACTGAACATAATACTCCCTTGCTGAAAGCGCTTCAGGGGAATTCTGCGTCTAGAGTCCAAATGCCACAGTCCAGCCCCAGCGTCCCCATCTGCAGCGTTGTCCACCCCCGCACCTGAACTCTAATTTCACTAAGCGACTTGCTCTCCCTCCCCTCCGAGCCTTTGCTGAGCTGTTCCCTGGTTCTTCTACCAGGAATGCTCCTCCTACTCCATTCCCCTCTGTACGTTGCTTATATAACTCCGCGTCCTTCTACAAATAAGACACAAAGCTCCTTTCTAAAGTTTCTCTTGATCTCTCCTCTATCCCATGCAGACTTACCCCAGCCTACATACATTCCTTCATGACAGCTAAGGAGGCCTACTGTCCCAGTTCACCCCAGAGCTGCCTGGAATGCAGAACGGTCAGTGTTAAAACCAGGGAGCCTTGAGCAGACAGACATTCAGTCACCTAATAGCATTGATCACATTATCTTGGAATAAGCTATCTTCCGATAAGATTGGGGAACAGACATTTTGCCTTCCTCATCTCCACATCCCTAACATCTAACCTACTCTCAGGCATATAAAATGGTAAAGTGGTCCACATTCAATAAGTATTTGCTGAATGCATTCATTGAGACAGCAATTAATTGAGGCACCAGAAGAGCTAATGGCCATGGTTCAAACCCTGTCTCCCTTCCTGTATGGCCTTGGGCAAGATATTACTTTCATTTACATATTTATTTATCTGTCCTCGAATGATGCAAGGCAAATTTCTTGGTCTGACTAAGCTTCTGTTTCCTCATTTGTAAAATGGAGATGATAAGATGCATTCCATAGAGATGATGTGAAGATTAAATGGTTAACATAAGGCCTGGCATATGATAAGCTTTCAATAAGTGTTAGCTGCTATTACTAGTTACTTTTATTATTTAAAGAGTTAGTATAGTGCAGTCAGTAAGTGTTCATTCCTCTCCCCATTAAATAAATTAATACAGGTAGCCTGAAATGTAATTATACCACAGAGAAAGCTTCTCTTAAAACAGTGGTCCATCCACTATGGCTACACATTAGAATCCCCTAGGGGACTTTTACAAAGACTGCTGCCCAACACCCGACCAATTAATTCAAATCTCCAGTGATGGATCCATGCCTCAGCTCCTTTAAAGGGCACCCTTGTGTTTCTAACAGGCAACCAAGGTTGAGAACCTCTGCCTTAGGGCACTGGGTTACTTACTCTTTAATTCTTAATTGCTACACTGGGTCTTTCCAAACAGTTATTCCTGATCTAGCTGTTGTCAACGGCAAGTGCTTAATTCCCTTTGTCCACCTCCCTTTGTCCCCAGGACAAGAACCCAAGGATTTTCGGCTGAACTGAGGAGAGCGGGGTGCCTGGTGGTACCTCGGTGCCCAAAGCCCTTTGCACAGGCCCCTGCTGCTCCCTTTCCTTCTGAATCTTCACAGCTTGAGATTCTCAGAGGAATTGGGGGAAATGAAAAAGAGGTCACTTCATCTGTCTCTTCCCTAAGGGTGCACATGGTTTCATTTTGTAGCCAGTGTTTCCCAAACTCGGGAAACACAGACCTCTCCACCATGTCAGCATGAGAATTTTTTTGTTTGCATTTTCAACTTGCTGATAATCTCAAATTCGACTATTATCTGGTCGTCACATTTTAAGAGGCTTACTCCAAGATTTAAGCCCCTAGGTTTGTGTTTTGTTACATAAAGGCAATACACATGCAGATTTTGAAGTAGTCTGACTAGAGGGTCCGAGGTGGGAAGCTGAGTCCTCCCAAAGCACAAGGCAGTAGAAGCAAAACAGATACAAAGTGGCCAGCAAGGGGCTGTTATGTCAAATTTGTGGCAGAAACAGATGCAGTTTTGTGTGTCCTGTCTAGACATAACCGTTTGCAGCAGCTCATTAGCAGTAAGTGGTAAATATTCATTTAAGATATTGTCTTTTCCCACACCTAAAACAATAGGAAGAGAAACCCCACTTAAAGTAGATTTTAATAACACTAACCACCATATCTTTTGGTGAACGTGACCGAGCTACAGATTTACAAAGTAACATCTCATTAAAATCAGCAGTTGGGAATTGCCTACAGGCCAAATTTTGGTCGTAGAGTGTCTGATTGTTCAGCATTAGCAAATACAGCCTTGGTGTTATTAGTACCATTTGTGTCTCATTCTTATGAAAAGAGATAGTCTGCATTAGTTTTATTAAAGTGAAAATA
>JAVSCE010019168.1:0-31756 GCA_032199065.1 Smutsia gigantea
AAACAGACCAATCACAAGTGACGAAATCCAATTGGTAATCAAAAAACTACCCAAGAACAAAATCCCTGGGCCTGATGGATTCACCTCTGAATTCTACCAGACATATAGAGAAGAAATAACACCGATTCTCCTTAAAGTTTTTGAAAAAATAGAAGAGGAGGGAATACTTCCAAACTCATTCTATGAAGCCAGCATCACTCTAATACCAAAACCGGGCAAAGACCTCACCAAAAAAGAAAATTACAGACCAATATCGCTGATGAATGTAGATGCAAAAATACTCAACAAAATATTAGCAAACCGGATTCAAAAATACATCAAGAGGATCATACACCATGATCAAGTGGGATTCATCCCAGGGATGCAAGGATGGTACAACATTCGAAAATCCATCAACATAATCCACCACATCAACAAAAAGAAGAACAAAAACCACATGATCATCTCCATAGATGCTGAAAAAGCATTTGACAAAATTCAGCATCCATTCCTGATTAAAACTCTCAACAAAATGAGTATAGAGGGCAAGTACCTCAACATCATAAAGGCTATATATGACAAACCCACAGCTAACATCATACTTAACGGCGAGACGCTGAAAGCTTTTCATCTAAGATCGGGAACAAGACAAGGATGCCCACTCTCTCCACTGTTATTCAACATAGTACTGGAGGTCCTAGCCACAGCAATCAGACAAAACAAAGACATACAAGGCATCCAGATTGGTAAAGAAGAAGTCAAATTGTCACTATTTGCAGATGACATGATACTGTACATAAAAAACCCTAAAGATTCCATTCCAAAACTACTAGAACTAATATCTGAATTCAGCAAAGTTGCAGGATACAAAATTAACACACAGAAATCTGTTGCTTTCCTATACACTAATGATGAACTAACAGAAAGAGAAATCAGAAAAACAATTCCATTCACAATTGCATCAAAAAGAATAAAATACCTAGGAATAAACCTAACGAAGGAAGTGAAAGACCTGTACTCTGAAAACTACAAGACACTCCTAAGAGAAATTAAAGAGGACACTAACAAATGGAAATGCATCCCATGCTCTTGGCTAGGAAGAATAAATATTGTCAAAATGGCTATACTACCTAAAGCAATCTACAGATTCAATGCAATCCCTATCAAACTACCAACAGCTTTCTTCAATGAACTGGAACAAATAATTCTAAAATTCATATGGAACCACAAAAGACCCCGAATAGCCAAAGCAATCCTGAGAAGGAGGAATAAAACAGGGGGAATTACACTCCCTGACTTCAAGCTCTACTACAAAGCCACAGTAATCAAGACAATTTGGTATTGGCACAAAAACAGACCCACAGACCAGTGGAACAGAATAGAAAATCCAAACATTAACCCAAACATATACAGTCAATTAATATTTGATAAAAGTGCCTTGGATATACAATGGGGAGATGACAGCCTCTTCAGCAGCTGGTGTTGGAAAAACTGGACAGCTACATGTAAGAGAATGAAACTGGACTACTGTCTAGCCCCATACACAAAGGTAAACTCAAGGTGGATCAAAGACCTGAATGTAAGTCATGAAACCATAAAACTCTTAGAAAAAAACATAGGCAAAAATCTCTTGGACATAAACATGAGCAACTTCTTCATGAACATATCTCCCCGGGCAAGGGAAACAAAAGCAAAAATGAACAAGTGGGACTATATCAAGCTGAAAAGCTTCTGTACAGCAAAGGACACCATCAGTAGAACAAAAAGACATCCTACAGTATGGGAGAATATATTCATAGAAAACATATCTGATAAAGGGTTGACATCCAAAATATATAAAGAACTCATGCACCTTAACAAACAGAAAGCAAATAATCCAATTAAGAAATGGGCAGAGGACATGAATAGACACTTCTCCAAAGAAGAAATTCAGATGGCCAACAGGCACATGAAAAGATGCTCCACATCGCTAATCATCAGAGAAATGCAGATTAAAACCACAATGAGATATCACCTCACACCAGTGAGGATGGCCAACATCCAAAACACAAACAACAACAAATGTTGGCGAGGATGTGGAGAAAAGGGAACCCTCCTACACTGCTGGTGGGACTGCAAATTAGTTCAACCATTGTGGAAAGCAGTATGGAGGTTCCTCAAAAAACTCAAAATAGAAATACCATTTGACCCAGGAATTCCACTCCTAGGAATTTATCCTAAGAATGCAGCAGCCCAATTTGAAAAGGACAGATGCACCCCTATGTTTATTGCAGCACTATTTACAATAGCCAAGAAATGGAAGCAACCTAAGTGTCCATCAGTAGATGAATGGATAAAGAAGATGTGGTACATATACACAATGGAATATTATTCAGCCATAAGAAGAAAACAAATCCTACCATTTGCAACAACATGGATGGAGCTAGAGGGTATTATGCTCAGTGAAATAAGCCAAGCCGAAAAAGACAAGTATCAAATGATTTCACTCATATGTGGAGTATAAGAACAAAGAAAAAAACTGAAGGAACAAAACAGCAGCAGACTCACAGAACCCAAGAACGGACTAATAGTTACCAAAGGGAAAGGGACTGGGGAAAATGGGCGGGAAGGGAGGGATAAGAGGGAAAAAGGGGCATTACGATTAGCAGATGTAATGTTGGGGGGGCACGGGGAGGGCAGTACAACTCAGAGAAGACAAGTAGTGATTCTATAGCATCTCACTACGCTGATGGACAGTGACTGTAATGAGGTTGGTGGGGGGGACCTGATGAAGGGGTAGTTTAATAATCGTAATATTGCATATGTAATTGTAAATTAATGATAATAAAATAAATTATATTAAAAAAAAAAAGAAATACTACTTTCCTTCTCGGAGTTGTACAGCCCTCCCCGTGCCCCCCCAACATTTCGTCTGCTAATCGTAATGCCCCTTTTTCCCCCTTGTCCCTCCCTTCCCGCCCATTTTCCCCAGTCCCTTTCCTTTTGGTAACTGTTAGTCCATTCTTGGGTTCTGTTAGTCTGCTGCTGTTTTTTTCTTTCAGTTTTTTTCTTTGTTCTTACACTCCTCATATTAGTGAAATCATTTGATACTTGTCTTTTTCCACTTGGGTTATTTCACTGAGCATAATACCCTCTAGCTCCATCCATGTTGTTGCAAATGGTAGGATTTGTTTTCTTCTTATGGCTGAATAATATTCCATTGTGTATATGTACCACATCTTCTTTATCCATTCATCTACTGATGAACACTTAGGTTGCTTCCATTTCTTGGCTATTGTAAATAGTGTTGCCATAAATATAGGGGTGTATATGTCTTTTTGAAACTGGGCTGCTGCATTCTTTGGGTAAATTCCTAGGAGTGGAATTCCTTGGTCAAATGGTATTTCTATTTTGAGTTTTTTGAGGAACCTCCATGCTGCTTTCCACAATGGTACAACTAATTTGTATTCCAACCAGCAGTGCAGGAGGGTTCCCTTTTCTCCACATCCTCGCCAACATTTATTGTTGTTGTGTTTTGGATGTTGGCCATCCTCACTGGTGTGAGGTGATATCTCACTGTGGTTTTAATCTGCATTTCTCTGATGGTTAGCGATGTGGAGCCTCTTTTCATGTGCCTGTTGGCCATCTCAATTTCTTCTTTAGAGAAGTGTTTATTCATGTCCTCTGCCCATTTCTTAATTGGATTATTTGCTTTCTGATTGTTAAGGTGCATGAGTTCTTTATGTATTTTGGATGTCAACCCCTTATCGGATATGTCATTTATAAATATATTCTCCCATACTGTAGGACGTCTTTTTGTTCTACTGATGATGGTGTCCTTTGCTGTATAGAAGGGTTTCAGCTTGATATAGTCCCACTTGTTCATTTTTGCTTTTGTTTCCCTTGCCCGGGGAGATATGTTCATGAAGAAGTCACTCATGTTTATGTCCGAGAGATTTTTGCCTATGTTTTTTTCTAAGAGTTTTATGGTTTCATGACTTACATTCAGGTCTGTGATCCATTTTGAGTTTATTTTTGTGTATGGGGTTAGATAGTAGTCCAGTTTCATTCTCTTACATGTAGCTGTCCAGTTTGGCCAACACCAGCTGCTGAAGAGGCTGTCATCTCCCCATTGTATATCCAAGGCTCCTTTATCATATATTAATTGACTGTGTATGTTTGGGTTAATGTTTGGATTATCCATTCTGTTCCACTGGTCTGTGGGTCTGTTCTTGTGCCAATACCAAATTGTATTGATTACTGAAGCTTTGTAGTAGAGCTTGAATTCTGGGAGCATAATTCTACCTGTTTTATTCTTCCTTCTCAGGATTGCTTTGGCTATTCAGGTTCTTTTGTGGTTCCATATGAATTTTAGAATTATTTGTTCCAGTTCATTGGAGAAAGCTGTTGGTGTTTTGATAGGGATTGCATTGAATCTGTAGATTGCTTTAGGTAGTATAGCCATTTTGACAATATTTATACTTCCTAGGCAAGAGCATGGGATGAATTTCCATTTGTTAGTGTCCCCTTTAGTTTCTCTTAGGAGTGTCTTGTAGTTTTCAGGGTATAGGTCTTTCAGTTCCTTGGTTAGGTTTATACCTAGGTATTTTATGCTTTTGGATGCAATTGTGAATGGAATTGTTTTCCTGATTTCTTTTTCTGCTAGTTCATCTTTAGTGTATAGGAAAGCAACAGATTTCTGTGTGTTAATTTTGTATTCTGCAACTTTGCTGAATTCAGATATTAGTCCTAGTAGTTTTGGAGTGGAGTCTTTAGGGTTTTTTATGTACAATATCATGTCACCTACAAATAGTGACAATTTGACTTCTTCTTTACCAATCTGGATGCCTTGTATTTCTTTGTTTTGTCTGATTGCCGTGGCTAGGACCTCCAGTACTATATTGAATAGCAGTGGAGAGAGTGTGCATCCTTGTCTTGTTCCTGATCTTAGATGAAATGCTTTCAGCTTCTCTCTGTTAAGTGTGATGTTGGCTGTGGGTTTGTCATATATGGCCTTTATGATGTTGAGGTCCTTCCCTCTCTACCCATTTTGTTGAGAGTTTTAATCATGAATGGATGTTGAATTTTGTCAAATGCTTTTTCAGCGTCTATGGAGATGATCTTGTGGTTTTTGTTCTTCTTTTTGTTGATGTGGTGGATGATGTTGATGGATTTTTGAATGTTGTACCATTCTTGCATCCCTGAGATGAATCCCACTTGATCATGGTATTTGATCTTCTTGGTGTATTTTTGAATTCAGTTTGCTAGTTTTGTGTTGAGTATTTTTGCATCTATGTTCACCAGGGATATTGGACTGTTATTTTCATTTTTGGTGAGGTCTTTGCCAGGTTTTGGGATTAGAGTGATGCTGGCTTCATAGAATGAGTTTGGAAGTGTTCCCTCCTCTTCTATTTTTTGGAAAACTTTAAGGGGAATGGGTATCATTTTTTCTCTATATGGCTGATAAAATTCAGCGTGAATCCATTTGGCCCTCGGGTTTCGTTCTTGTGTAGTTTTCTGATTACTCATTCAATTTCGTTGCTGGTAATTGGTCTGTTTAGGTTTTCTGTTTCTTGTTTGGTCAGTCTTGGAAGGTTGTATTTTTCTAAGAAGTTGTCCATTTCTTGTAGGTTTTCCAGCTTGTTAGCATATATATTTTCATAGTATTCTCTTATAATTTTTTCTATTTCTGTGGGGTCCGTCGTGATTTTTCCTTTCTCATTTCTGATTCTGTCTATGTGTGTAGATTCTCTTTTTCTCTTAATAACTCTGGCTAGGGTTTTATCTATTTTGTTTATTTTTTCAAAGTACCAGCTCTTGGTTTCATTGATTTTTTTCTATTGTTTTATTCTTCTCAATTTTATTTATTTATTTTCTAATCTTTATTATGTCCCTCCTTCTGGTGACTTTGGGCCTCATTTGTTCTTCTTTTTTCAATTTCAATAATTGTGTCTTTAGACTATTCATTTGGGAATGTTCTCCCTTCTTTAAATAGGCCTGGATTGCAATATGTTTTCCTCTTAGAACCGGCTTTGCTGCGTCCCACAGAAGTTGCAGCTTTGTGTTGTTGTTATTAGTCTCCATATATTCTTTGATGTCTGTTTTAATTTGGTCATTGATCCATTGATTATTTAGGAGTATGTTGTTAAGCCTCCATGTATTTTTGAGCCTTTTTGTTTTCTTTGTACAATTTATTTTAGTTTTATACCTTTGTGATATGCAAGCTGGTTGGTAGAATTTCAATATTTTTGAATTTACTAAGGTTCTTTTTGTGGCCTAGTATGTGGTCTATTCTGGAAAATGTTCCATGTGCACTTGAGTAGAATGTGTATCCTGCTGCTTTTGGGTGTAGAGTTCTAGAGATGTCTGTTAGGTCCATCTGTTCTAGTGTGTTGTTCAGTGCCTCTGTGTCTTATTTTCTGTCTGGTTGATCTGTCCTTTGGAGTGAGTGGTGTGTTGAAGTCTCCTAAAATGAATGCATTGCTTTCTATTTCCTCCTTTAATTCTGTTAGTATTTGTTTCACATATGTCGTTGCTCCAGTGTTGGGTGCATATATATTTATAATGGTTATATCCTCTTGTTGGACTGACCCCTTTATCATTATGTAATGTCTGTCTTTATCTTTTGCTACTTTCTTTGTTTTGAAGTCTATTTTGTGTGATACAAGTACTGCAACACCTGCTTTTTTCCCCCTGTTGTTTGCATGAAATATATTTTTCCATCCCATCACTTTTAGTCTGTGTATATCTTTGGGTTTGAGGTGAGTCTCTTGTAAACAGCATATAGATCGGTGTTGCTTTTTTATCCATTCTATTACTCTGTGCTTTTGATTGGTGCATTCAGTCCATTTACATTTAGGGTGATTATCAATAGATATGTACTTATTGCCATTGCTGGCTTAAGATTCATGGTTACCAAAGGTTCAAGGGTAGCTTCTTTACTATCGAACAGTCTAACTACTCTCTTGTTAAGCTATTATAAACGCAGTCTGATGATTCTTTATTCCTCTCCCTTCTTCTTATTCCTCCTCCATTCTTTATATGCTAGGTGTTTTATTCTGTACTCTTCTACGTTTCCTTTGACTGTTTTTGTCGGTAGTTGATTTTATTTTTTGTCTTTAGTTAGTATTTTATGGTCTGCTTTCTTTACTATGATTTTCTTTTCTCTGGTGACGTCTTTTTAGCCTTATAAGTGCCTCCATCTACAGCAGTCCCTTTAAGATGTCCTGTAGAGGTGGTTTGTGGGAGGCAAATTCCCTCAACTTTTGCTTGTCTGGGAATTGTTTAATCCCTCCCTCAAATTTAAATGATAATTGTGCTGGATACAGTATTCTTGGTTCAAGCCCCTTCTGTTTCATTGTCTTAAATATATCATGCAATTCTCTTCTGGCGTTGAGAAGTCTGATGGTAGTCTGAAGGGTTTTCCTTTGTAGGTGATAATTTTTCTCTCTCTGGCTGCGTTTAATACTCTGTCCTTGTCTTTGATCTTGATATACATTCTTATGAAGGTTTCACATGAAAAACAATGTGGTTACTGTATTCACCCATAATTATCACATCCCCCCCATACTCCATTGCAGTCACTGTCCATCAGTGTAGTAAGATGCCACAGAGTCACTACTTGTCTTCTCTGTGCTACACAGTCTTCCCCGTGACCCACACCCTACACCATGTGTACCAATCATAATACCCCCTAATCCCATCCTCCCTCCCTCCCCACACCGCCTCCCCCACCCATCACGTTTGGTAACCACGAGTCCCTTCTTGGAGTCTCTGAGTCTGCTGCTGTTTTGTTCCTTCAGTTTTGCTTTGTTGTTATACTCCACAAATGAGGGAAATCTTTTGGTAGTTGTCTTTCTCTGCCTGGCTTATTTCATTGAACACAATACCCTCTAGCTTCATCCATGTTTTTGCAAATGGTAAGATTTGTTTTCGTCTTTGGCTGAATAATATTCCATTGTGTAAATGTACCATATCTTTTTTATCCATTCATCTACTGAGGGACACTTAGGTTGCTTCCATATTTTCGCTATTGTAAATAGTGCTGCAATAATATAGGGGTGCATATGTCTTTTTGAACCTGAGACCCTGCTCTCTCTGCGTAAATTCCTAGGAGTGGAATTCCTGGGTCAAATGGTGTTTCAATTTTTCGTTTTATGAGGAACCTCCATACTGCTTTCCACAATGACTGAACTAATTTACATTTCCACCAGCAGCGTAGGAGGATTCCCCTTTCTCCACATCCTCGCCCGCATGTTTTTCCTAGTTTTTTTGATGTTGGCCATCCTAACTGGTGTGAGGTGATATTGGGGTTTTAATTTGCATTTCTCTGATAATTAGCGATGTGGAGCATCTTTTCATGTGCATGTTGGCCATCTGAATTCCTTCTTTGAAGAAGTGTCTTTTCCTATCCTCTGCCCATTTTTTAATTGGGTTATCTGCTTTTTGGTCTTGAGGCCTCTGCTCTGGATTCTTTTATATATTTTGGATGTTAACCCCTTGTTGGATACGTCATTTATGAATATATTCTCCCATACCGTAGGATGCCTTTTTGTTCTACTGATGGTGTCCTTTATTGTACAGAAGCTTTTTATTTTAATGTAGTCCCATTTGTTTATTTTTGCTTTTGTTTCCCTTTCCCAAGGAAGTGCTTTCAGAAGTTGCTCATGTTTATACTCAGAGAGTTTTGCCTATGTTTTCTTCTAAGAGTTTTATGGTTTCATGACTTACATTCAGGTCTTTGATCCATTTCAAGTTTACGTTTGTGTATGGACTTAGGCAATAATCCAGTTTCATTCTCTTATATGTAGCTGTTCTGTTTTGCCAACACTAGTTGTTAAACAGCCTGTCATTTCCCCATTGTATATCCATGGCTCCTTTATCATATATTAATTTATCATATATGCTTGGGTTTATATCTGGTTTCTCCGTTCTGTTCCATTGATCTATGGGTCTGTTCTTGTGCCAGTACCAAAATGTCTTGATTACTGTGGCTTTGTAGTAGAGCTTTATGTCGGGAGTGTAATCTGCCCAGCTTTATTCTTACTTCTCAGGATTTCTTTGGTTATTTGGGGTCTTTTGTGGTTCTATATGAATTTTAGAACTATTTGCTCTAGTTCATTGAAGAATGCTCTTGGTATTTTGATAGGGATTGCATTGAATCTGTAGATTGCCTTAGGCAGGATGGCCATTTTGACAGTATTAATTCTTCCTATCCATGAGCATGGGATGTGTTTCCATTTATTGGTATCTTTAGTTTTTCTCATGAGTGTCTTGTAGTGTTCAGGGTAAAGGTCTTTCACTTCCTTGGTTAGGTTTATTCCTAGGTAATTTATTCTTTTTGATGCAATTGTGAGTGGAATTGTTTTCCTGATTTCTCTTTCTGCTAGTTCATCCTAAGTATATAGGAATGCAACAGATTTCTGTGTATTGATTTTGTATCTTGCAACTTTGCTGAATTCAGTTATTAGTTCTAGTAGTTTTGGTGTGGATTCTTTAGGGTTTTCTATGTACAATATCATATCATCTGGAAACAGTGACAGTTTAACTTCTTCCTTACTAGTCTGGATGCCCTTTATTTCTTTGTGTTGTCTGATTGCCATGGCTAAGACCTCCAGTACTATGTTGAATAAAAATGGTGAAAGTGGGCATCCTTGTCTTGTTCCCGATCTTAAAGGAAAAGTCTTCAGCTTCTTGCTTTTAAGTATTATGTTGGTTGTGGGTTTGTCATATATGGCCTTTATTATGTTGAGGTACTTGCCCTCTACACCCATGTTGTTGAGAGTTTTTATCATGAATGGATGTTGAATTTTGTCGAATGCAGCATCTGTGGAAATGATCATGTGGTTTTTGTCCTTCTTTTTGTTGATGTGGTGGATGATGTTGATGGGTTTTCTAATATTGTACCATGCTTTCATCCCTGGAATAAATCCTACTTGATCATTACGGATGATCTTTTTGAAGTATTTTTTAATTTGATTTGCTAATACTTTGTTGAATATTTTTGCATCTATGTTCATCAGGTATATTGGTAATTTTCTTTTTTTTTGTGGTGTCTTTGTCTGGTTTTGGTATTAGAGTGATGGTGGCCTCATAGAATGAGTTTGGAAGTATTTCCTCCTCTTCTACTTTTTGGAAAACCTTAAGGAGGATGTGTATTAGGTCTTCTCTAAATGTTTGATAAAATTCAGTGGTGAAGCCATCTGGTCCAGGGATTTTGTTCTTAGGTAGTTGTTTGATTACCAATTCAATTTCCTTGCTGGTAATTGGTCTGTTCAGATTTTCTGTTTCTTCCTGGGTAAGCCTTGGAAGGTTGTATTTTTCTAGAAAGTTGTCCATTCCTTCTAGGTTATCCAGTTTGTTAGCATACAATTTTTCATAGTATTCTGTGATTCTTTGTATTTTGTGGTGCCCATAGTGATTTTTCCTTTCTCATTTTTAATTCTGTTTATGTGTATAGACTCTTTTTTTCTTGGTAAATCTGTCTAGGGGTTTATCTGTTTTTTTTTTTTACTGAAGGAACAACTGCTTTCACTGATTCATTCTATTGTTTTATTCTTCTCTGTTTTAAAAAATTTCTGCTCTAATCTTTATTATGTCCCTTCTTCTACTGATTTTGGGCATCATTTGTTCTTCTTTTTCTAGTTTCATTAATTGTGAGTTTAGACTGTTCATATGAGATTGTTCTTCTTTCCTGAGGCAAGCCTGTATTTCAGTATACTCCCCTCTTAGCTCAGCCTTCCCTGCATCCCACAGATTTTGCAGTGTTGAGTTATTTTTGTCATTTGTCTCCATATATTACTTGATCTCTGTTTTTATTTGGTCATTGATCCATTGATTATTTAGGAGCATGTTGTTAAGCCTCCATGTGTTTGTGGGCTTTTTTGTTTTGTTTGAATAATTTGTTTCTAATTTCATACCTTTGTGATTTGAGAAGCTGGTTGGTATTATTTCAATCTTTTTTAATTTACCGAGGCTCTTTTTGTGACCTAGAATATGATCTATTCTTGAAAATGTTCCATGTGCACTTGAGAAGAATGTGTACCCTGTTGCTTTGGGGTGGAGTGTTCTATAGATATCTGTTAGGTCCATCTGTTTTAATATGTTGTTCAGTGCCTCTGTGTCCTTATTTTCTGTCTGGTTGATCTGTCCTTTGGAGTGAGTGGTATGTTGAAGTCTCCTAAAATTAATAAATTGCATTCTATTTCCCCTTTAATTCTGTTGGTATTTGTTTCACGTATGTAGGTGCTCCTGTGTTGCATGCATTGATATTTATATCCTCTTGTTGTACTGTCCCTTTTATCATTATGTAATGCCCTTCTTTGATTAGTTACTTTCTTTGTTCTGAAGTCTGTTTTGTCTGATACAAGTACTGCAACTCTTTTCTTCCTTTTATTTGTATGAAATATCTTTTTCCATCCCTTCACTTTTACTCTGTGTTTGTCTTTGTGTTTCAAGTGAGTCTCTTATAGGCAGCATACAGATGGGTCTTTCTTTTTGTCCATTCTGTAACTCTATGTGTTTTGATTGGTGCATTAAGTCCATTTATATTTAGGGTGATTATCAATATATATATATACTGATTGCCATTTTAGGCTTTAGATTCGTGGTTACCAAAGGTTCAAGCGCAGCCTCCTTACCATCTAATAGTGTAATAACTTAACTCCCTTATTATGCTAATTCAAACACAATCTAAAGGTTCTTTTTTTCTTTCTTGTCCTCTTCTTTGTCCTCCACTCTGTTTATATTAGGTGTCATATTCTGTCCTCTTTGTGTCTCCCTTAACTGACTTTGGGGGTAGTTGATTTAATTTTGCATTTGCATAGTAATTACATTTTCTACTTCCTTTACTGTGGTTTTATTTTCTCTGGTGACAGCTATTTAGCTTTAGGAGCACTTCCATCTATAGCAGTCCCTCCAAAATACACTGTAGAGATGGTTTGTGGGAGGTAAATTCCCTCAACTTTTGCTTATCTGTAAATTGTTTAATCCCTCTTTCAAATTTAAATGATAATCTTTCTGGGTAGAGTATTCTTTTTTGGAGGCCCTTCTGTTTCATTGCATTAAATATATCATGCCACTCCCTTCTGGTTTCTGCTGAGAAGTATGATGATAGCCTGATGGGTTTTCCTTTGTACATGATCTTTTCCTCTCTCTGGGTGCTATTAATACTCTCTCCTTGTTCTTGATCTTTGCTATTTTAATTATTATATGTCTTGGTGTTTTCTTCCTATGGTCCCTTTTGTTGGGAGATCTGTGTCTTTGTTTTCCTGTTCTCTATTTCTATTTCATTTACTGTCTCCTCTGCCTCATCTAATCTGCTTTTAAATCCCTATATTGTATGTTTCATTTCAGATACTGTATTTTTCAAAGTTTCTATCTCTTTTCCAAGTCCTCCCTGAGATCTTGAATATTTTTCTGTAGCTCCGTGAGCATGTTTATGATTTTTATTTTGAAATCTTTGAGAAGATGATTGGTGATTTCAGCTTCACTTAGCCCTCTTTCTGGTGTTTGAAGGACACTGGTTTGTACAAAATTGTTTTGCCGTTTCATATTTCTAATGATTACTACGGACTAATAGCTTCGTGTAGGCAGTGCCCTCTTGTGCCCAGAAGCTCTACTATCTGGAGCTGCTCAGCACGTTGAGCGGTGGTATGGGTCACAGGCAAGCAGCACTGGCACCTGTCAGGAGGAAAGTTCTTTCCTGTTTCCCCACTGCAGTGCCTGCCTCCACGGCCAGGTCCAGTGGCCCGAGTGCACAGGGCCGAATGGCCCATGTATTTTAAATCTTGGATGTTCAGCATGTATCACAGTGTTGACTGAATAAATGTACAGTTGTCTGTTAAACAATATGCGCCTGCATTGCACAGGTCCACTTTTTCACAACTTTTTTTCAGTAAGTACTGCATAGTACTGCAATGCATTTTCTCTTCCTTATGATTTTCTTAATAACATTTTCTTTTCTCTAGCTTACTTTAAGAATACAGTATATAAAACATGTGAGATACAAAATATGTTAGTGGACTATATTTTTGGCAAAGTTTCCTGTCATTGGTAGGCTATTAGTAGTTAAGGTTTTGAGGAGTCAAAGGTTCAATGTGGACTTTCAACTGCAAAGAGGGTATGGTCAGCCCCTTTGTTGTTTAAGGGTCAACTGTGTTTTTGTACAGATGCCAAAGATGATATATTACCCATTGCCTCCAGTTCTCCAGTCTTTATTCTTTATTCACTGGTATTCTGTCATGTCTTCTCAGTAAGTTTATTATGACTCTTTCAGGAGCGTGTATGGCACCATTTCACACCCCCTTTTTTGTAATTTAAATTTCCTTCACCCTCAAAAGCCTTTAATGGGTTGTCAACTGTACAGCACAAATAGAAATTAAGAAAAACAGTTTAAAGGACCCACTATGAAATGTAATGCTTCCATTAAATGCCGGCATGCCTCTGAAGCTTTCCATCCATTGCTTTAGGATGAGAGTCTCTGCCTCAGGATTGCGCTTGTCTTCAAGGGGAAAGAATTGAAGCTAGCCATGGAGAACCAGTGATGCCTCTTTCTGGTTGACTGAGCAGGCCAGTAGCCGGTGTATGCTGGGAACTGCAGCAGCCAGAGGTGGGGGAAGGGACAGATGTATTATGCTTTTGAGTCAAAGGAAAGATATTTGCATAATGGGATATGGGATGCATGGCTTTCTCCATTTCTCTGGGCCTGATCCTCTGACTCCAGAAAGTATTGTGTCCATTTATACCAGGATAGCAAAAGTGCTCAGTGGGGAGAATGGGAACCCATCCCACTCTGGGCTACCACAAGCTGATGTTAAACATCAAGTATTATCTTGAGCAATGCAGCCTCATGTACAGGGCAGGGATAGTGTGTTGGAGAAGAGTGAAAAGTTCTAGAACTTTTTCAAACCATTATTTCCAAATGCATGCATCAGAATTGCTGGCAGGGACTGGGGTAGGGGTAGCAGGCCTAAGAATCCTCAGTGTGCCCTAGAAATAGGTATGAGTCACCCCTAAGGTACACAATCAAAGTAGGAAGGAAAGTGGCTGCTGTCCATTTGGTGCTGCTGTTTGAATGCTTCCTGTCTGAAAGTGGGACACAACAGCTTTATCCTGTATCAAACCACGATTGTCATGGCTCACAAGCTTACATTTCAGAGTTAAGGTGCAAACAACCATCAGCTCTGAATGACCAGGTTTCCCTACAAGACTGTGACCTACCTGTTTTTCCCAGAGTGGGTTGAATTAACTTCATGTCTTCGGGAAAAGTACTAAATTTTACCTCACACCTAACTTGTGACTTTGATGTTTTCTGAGCAGTGCGTATTTGCTAATTCCTGTTTTATGTTCCCTGCAAGTCCTCCTTGACTCAGTATGGTGCCCATGGAGACTCTCCTGAGGTTGCAGAATTCAGCAACTTTTAATTTCAGTTTCCTATCTGGCAGACGGGGTGAGGCCATACACTTCTTGAAGAGCAGATCTCAGCAACGCTGTGCTCTCCAGACATCATGTAAATTCATTATTTACAGCCTTACTGACAGCCCTGCCAGACAGCTGCTAAGTCCATTGGTACAGTCGTCCGGCCTGCTCACTGTCAGTACCTTCTTTTCTCTTTACATCAAAAACCAAGACTCAAATGATCAAAGACACTTCTCTGGTTTAACTGTATTTACTCCCTAACCACAATTCCACTAAACTTCCTGCCCTGAAGGTCGTTGTATCTTGGTGTTGGTTTAATTCCCCCCTTTCCTCTGTTTCCTTTTATTTAGCTAATTGTTTTAAATTATATTATTTTGAGATAATTGTAGATTCACATGCCTTTGTAAGAAACAATACCTTCCCCCAGCTTACCCCCGCCGTGCTGCCATTTTACGCAGCTAGAGCACAGTATCAAAACCGGGAAATTGGTGTTAATGCCCTTCATTCCGTCTCATAGCGCTGGGAATCCTGCAAATTCAGAGTTAAGGAATCACATTAACATTATCACATTTTTTAGACTTCCAATAAGATCAATCACGTAGCAAGTAAGGGTCCAAACTGGAGGAAGAGAGGGCTTCTCTGGAGAAAAGATTTCCTAAGGCCTCTGGCTCTGTAATCCGCAACACAAAGAAAATGAGTTTACAGTGCATAATGATATGTCTTTATTTCATCAACAGAAATGGTGTCTAGACAAAATTCAGTTAACACTAGCAATTCAACTGAGGGAAAATTCTTTTGCACAATAGTGTATTTACAATGAGTAAATGAAGTTTCAATTCATTAGTTCATAGCAATGCTTTTTTCCCCCAAAAGGTAAAAATTCTTAGTTACAGAGAATAAGCATCAACAGCCATTTCATTTTTACAATAAAAACCACAACAAAAACCACAATCACTTAGAAAGGAAAGGACAGGCCTAAGAACTAGTACAATAAAATGATGCATTGAATTAAGTCACATTAATCGCATAGAATCTGTGTAAAAAGTATGTAGAAAAACACCTGATGTAACCTGTTACAGTCGTTGACCAGTTATGAGAGGTACAGAGGGTTATACAGGTAGATATGTGTGAAAACTGTCCGTATTGTTCGACCTGGGGAGGAAGAGGAGAGGGGCTGCAGCCCCTTGCATACGCTGAGAAGACCCTGTTTTGGATATGGCCTCTGGAGTTTGTAAGGCATATATTAGAGGTGCACTTGCATCAGACTGGTTCTGGAACAGATTCTCGCAGGCCCTTTGGGCTCACAGGCCAAGGCAGTGCTTGCCTGGGAAGGCTCACTGTGGCTGACTAGCGCCGAAGCTCCCGAAGGCATCTGCAATCTTCCAGCTCACTCACTACAAGTGGCGGGTCTTTTACATCAGAGTGCGAATGGGCATTCCAGCACTCACATGTGCAAAATGCACTGCAGGACTCAAGTGGAGGTCGCCACTCTGCCTCCAGACACATTTTGGTAGAGGACTTAGCATCAATCTGTAGGAAGAATCCTCTTTGTCCAAGTCCCTTCACTCTCTTTCCTTATATACATGTCCGATCATCCCCACGGGAGCATTTGGCACTGAATTCGAGTCTACCTGAAATGAGTGGTTTCGGTGCACTTCTGCTTCTAAGGAGGGCCACTGTTTTTATCTGAGGTCAATAAACTGGAATGAAAATGAAAGAGTCGTTCATCCATTGCTTGATAGTGAAATGCATACACCACGTCACACCGTTAAAGCAAAGCTACGGAAGTGGGCCTCTGCAACCAAGTAGGTATTCTTCACAAACGGTAGCATCATTTTCAAATTACAATTAAAATGCAGATATTCATTTGATATAAATATTATCTCCCAGGGTAGAGTGTAGGAAAATACTATACACTTAACTTTTCTTTGCAAGAAATGTTTTTGCACCGTCGGTTGAATAATTTACCCTCCATCTGCCACAGTAGGTCTTTTCTATACAAATACTATTTGCACACACTATTTGTATACAAACATATTCTATTCTACAGCATCAGCCTTTGATGCTCGGGTCGTTAGACGGCTCAGGCAGTATTAGAAACATACAGCTTGAACACACAAATGCCTCCATGCACACAGACTTCTGCAAGAATACTGACTCCATACAGCATATTACACTGAGCACTGAGTCGCCAGAACCTGAACCTACAACAAAATCCTCAGTTTGGGGAAGAAACACGATACAGTGAACAGCTTTATTCTTTAAAAAAAAAAAAAAAGAATTATGTTCCTTAGTCTATTTACAGTGATTTGAGGACAGAACTTGATTCTCGCTCCTAGAGCTGTGACTCCTCCTGAACGGTAAGCAACAGTGGAACACTTTGAGGCCATTTATTAGGCAGCTCCTAGATTAAACAGAGAATGAAGTATAGAACTAGACAGCTACACAGGGATTTGAAAAAGCTTTGCAGGCTTTTACTGATTTTGAGAGAAGGACGCTACTCCACATGCTGTGGAGCAGCTCGTAGGGGCTGGGCTTTGTGGTTTCTTAAAAGGTTTGTACTTTCCACACCTTTGTTCATTTCTTCTTTTTTAACAGCAATCAAAAAGTATTAAAAGAGAGAGTATAGGTTCAGCTCTCTTGACGACAGCATTGAACTTCACCTCGTGCCCATCTGACTCTGAGCAGTCCTCTCGTGCAAGTTCTGTAGCTGGTCCCTGCCCTCCCTTTGAAGGACATACTAATCACTAGCCTCTTTTTACTTCCTTGGGAAAGCAATACAAGGATTAAATCCAAAATCATAGTGCATCTTAAGAGCAGCATACTTTCAGAAAGACAGTTAATAAATTACTTGTACGATACACGAAGTAACATTTATACTGTTAACATTTATACCTCTGGGGCCCGAGTTGCTGTGAGGGAACCCGCAAGAGAAGTAGCAGGACAGCCTAGTAACCAGCTCTTTCATTTTGTTTTGTTTTTGCCACTGTTTTGTTCCAGAATCAGTACATAATGAAGCTCCATTTTACTCAAGGCACCCCCCAGATAACACAGAGGAACAAGCACGTTCCCAGCAGAACACTCACCTGCCGCGAGCTTGGCCGACCTGAATGAAGTGAGGCTGCCTGGCGACACACGTAGGACAAAGGCAGAGTCAAGGGCAGGACTAGATTCAGACGGATCTCCAGCAGCCCCCGGGCCCCCTCCACTGTCCCCACCCCGGCAAGCCATGGCTGCCGCAGCCACTCACAGGCACCCCCCGTAAGCGGTCCACAGCTACAGCGTCCTCCAATTTTGGGAGGAAGGGCCCTTAAAAAGAAAGCTAAATATTACCATGCTGTGCAAACACTACCCCTTGCATGAACTTGCTTTTCTTTTTCATAAAAATCACAGGCTTCGCTTCCCTAAGGGATCGCAGGAGAAGGAGATAGGCTGGTTTTTAAAACTCCACCTGAGGCAACGTGGATTCTGGTCCCCGGCTACTCCACCCTTGGAATCAACCCAGAAATGATTCTGACAAACCCGTGGTTCAGAGTGGTAAAAGACGAGACGGGGCACATAAACAGCCGCACAAAGCCAGCTGCTGTTCATGGTGGGATAGTGAACAAAATCATAACAGCTTGTTAGAAATCTCTAAGAAATCAAAAGACGGTTTCTTGAGCAGTTTTTTTAACCAGTTCCCACGGCAAGCGCTTGGCTGGGGAAGAGGAAGAAAAATAAAGCGAGGCAGGGGTTGGTAGGAGGATGTGGGCTGAGTTAGGGTGGAGAGAAATAGAGACCCCCCCACCCCCCACCCCCAGAAGGCTGGTACCCAGGTGTGCACGGGCCCAACAGCTGGCGGGGGGGTGGGGAACTGGAGGGACGTGGTCAAGTTGCACATGAGTTGTTATCGAGTAACACGCCAACAGGCTGGTTTGGACCTGGTTATGATACGAGCAGAAACATTCCTTTTTGAAAAGAGGAGGTGGTCACTTAGAAAAGGCAACAAGAGCATTAAAATACTGCTGGCTGACTCCTCCACTGTAACACATACCTGCGATGTAGCGCATGATTCACACTGAGTTTAAATTCGAGCGTCACCAGTTTTCCACAAAGGCAAACCTCACGGTGAAGCACAGAACCGTTCTACTAGGCCAAGGAATTCCAACAACTAATTAAACAGAGTAGGTCCAACACAGAGCTTTATCAAAATCTAACTCGTACAAGCACGCGCGCGCGCACACACACACACACACACACACACACACACACACACACACACAGAAAACAAAAACCCAGAGGCAGGTTTTAAAAGTGGAACTACTTTAAAAGAATAGCCTTTTCTTTTTTCATCCTACTGCTTGAACCAACACATTTCTGGCATTCAGACATATTTCCACACTTAGCACTAATATTTGTACAGAAAAAAGTAATACTAAAACATGTTACTATGATTTCACTTTTTGCCTACATCATATACTAATTTCTCCTTTTACATGCAGCTTTAATATCGTCCAAACAATGGCACGAATAAAGAAACAAAGTCAACCATCTAGTCCCCAGGGCCCACCCCCACCCTGTCCCCCCATCAAACCGTTCCGGACTCTTCCCTCAGCCAGGCCGGAGGCCCCCTGGAGGAAGGGGGTGGATTCCTCCTCCTCAGGGCTGGCTGTGGGATCTCGGGCACATCTTCCTGTAAACGTGGCCGGCATGGGGGTCGGGGGAGTGGCAACACGCCCCCAGGGCCAAGGGAAACTGCTCTCTGTGGGTTGCAAGCCAGCCAGTTTTTCAGCAAGAGAAGAAAATTATCATCAGGTGAGGGTAGGTGTGTGTGTGTGGTGGGGGTGTGGGGGCGGGAGGGCTCCTGGACGTGTAACATCCAAAACCTCTGGAATGAAATCTGCCTTTAGATGAGAGACTGGTGGAAAAACCTCAGAATTCAACTCAAAGCATTTGGAGAGAGGCGGAAGAAAAGTTCTTTTGCCTGCATCACGGACGGAGCTCAGGCTCACCTCTGCCCTGCTCTCTCCTACTCTGGGCGAGCTGCACTAACCCTGGATGGCCACTTACAGGCAGGACCCCCAGGGCTGCGACTCAGACCCCTGCAGGCAGATGTCCTGGGCGGCCAGTCCTGGGCGGGCAAGCTGGGGTCCTTCAACGGAGCAGGTCCTACTGTTCTACACTTCCAAGGGCAAGTAGACGCTTATGAAGCGTTGAAATGAATGGGACTTACTCCCGGGGTAAGAAAACAGTTCTAACTTGATTTCTAGGAGCCAATGCCTGCTAAATTCTGGTATAAAAATCATAGATTTCTGCTGCTTTGATGCACTTTTGAGTAAGATGTCCAAACTCTCTCCCCACTCAGGAATTTGAACATCCAGCATCAACTGTGAACTCAATCTGCATTTGAAGTTTGCTTAGGGAAAGGTGGGGAGGAGAGGAGATATAAAAATATCCAAGCAGATTATTGTCTACACATCCTAGGATGAATTCCTTATTTGGCAAGATTGTTTTTCCTACATGATTATCACCTGAGTGCTTTTTAATTAGTTAAAATGTCTTACTTTTTAACTAAAAGCAAAGAATATACAGTATACTTGAGTTATACTGAAGTTACAACTTCATTTAAGAAAATAGGGTTGACCCAAAACTCAGTGCACGTGGCAAAATTGACCGTGACTGTACAGAATCTGCAAGAAACCACCAGCTCACAGTACTCGAGAGACACGGTCTGGCGGCGCCCAAACCGAATTGGGAAAAAAAAAAAAGTCTGAAAGGAAACCGCAAAGAAAGCTTCCAACACCGAATTCTGTCCATAAATAAGTACAAATCGAAATTGAACTGTGAAGCAAGAAAACCGACTGTGTTTATAGTTACCAAGAGTTCTAGCATCAGAGGCGAAAGAAGGAATGTTGGAACCTGTTGATAAGTGAGAAATGAAGTTTCCAGTTTTAGGATGAGAAAATTGAGGCATGCAGGACTTTTGCATATGGATATATATATATATATATTTATATATATTATATATAATATGTACAGTCTAGCTATAAAACTTTGATGTGTTATAGAAGCTGTCTTCAATGAAAAAAATTGAACATTCAGAAGAAATTCCTGAGATAGGGTTTGTGACACGGGCCACTGAGAAAAGAAATCCGTGGTTGGGTCCTAGAGGTGTGACAGTCTATCCCTGTTATGACTGAAATGAACCCACAGACAGACAGTGTCCACCACTGCTGTCTTTCCTTGCCTACGCAAGGGGTAGCACCAATGTGAAGGTAACTGTGTCTCACTCCTTCTGGAACAGAGGAGGGAACGCTTAGAAACAGTATTGCTGCTAAGAAAGCTGTAGTGTGCACCAAATTCCTTCTCGGTTCTTCCAGACAACAGAGGAACAGACCACAGGCTGACCGAAGAACAGCCGGGTAGGAGAGGTGTCAGAACTGGGAGGCAGGCCAAGTCACTAGGTATAATCTTTCCGGGGCTGTTCGTCCGTTGTACACTTATCAGTCATTTCCTGGCAGAAGTCTATGGTCACCGTTTGGCTCCTGGGTTCAAGAGAAGGGCCTCTCTCTGAGAAGGTTCCCGGGTCAGGGCCTTCCAGCCTCCTGGCAGAGGTACAGTTCTCTGAGGCGCTGCTGGGTGCCCAGGGCAGCCCTGGGGGAGCCGTGCCCTGCTCCAAGCAGCAGGGAACGTTCTCCCCCACTGCACACTGGGAGGTGGCGAGGTTTTGCTCGACCCCCAGGGGCGCAGGGGTAATACTGGAGGCTGTGGGGAGCCCCGCAGGTCTGAGGACAGGGCAGTACCGATGCAGGGCCTGGATCTGCTCGGGGCTCTGGATGTCTCGGCAGACCTCCTGCGAAAGGCAGGAGAAGTTGTCCAACAGTTCTCCCATGCATGCCTTCAGCTGATTCCTCTCGGACAACAGCTTCTCTTTCTCACATACCTGGACAACAGAGGAAGAAGAGAAGGCATGAGCAAGTGGCAGCGGAGGACCTAAGCCCTTGTTTCTGGGAGTTTTCCACCTTTTGTTTTTATATCCTACATTATTGTAGGATGAATGACCAGATCAGGATCTAGAAACCTAAAAAACATGTATTTCAGGGAGCCTGGACACACTTCTGCCAAGTCTCCCACTTGAGCAGCCCTCCTGACGTGCCACTGACCCTGACACCTTCCCTGAGGCGGCTCTGAGGCCAGGCCAGGTGACCCCCAAAATGACCGCCAACCAGAAAACTGCAGGTCCAGTTTCCTGGAATTTGGGGTTTGCAGATAATCAACTGGAAAACTCTCAGTCCCAAACCCTGTCGCTGAACATGTCTCCCAAATGGAACAGCGTGCCATTGCTGATGGTCAGAAATACTTGACCAGTTCCAACTATATGACATTCTGGAAACAGGCAAACCTATGGGGAGAGGAAAACAACTGGCGGTTTGAGGGCTGATGGGGGCGGGGAAGAGAGGGATGGCGAGGGGAAGCACAGAGGACTCTCACGGCCGTGAAACTGCTCCGTGATCATGCCATGTGTCCAAACCCACAGAATGTACAAGGCCAAGAACGAGCCCTAATGCAAATTATGAACTTCGGGTAATGCGTCTACGTAGGTTCATCAGTTGTAAGAATGCACCCCCCGTGAGGGTTGCTGGCAGTGGGGCAGACCGTGAGTGTGTAAGGGTTGGCAGCATACGGGAACTCTGTATTTTCCATTCAATTGTGCTGTGAACCTAAAACTTCTCTAAAAAAGAAAGTATTGTTAAGAAATGAAAATCACAAAAAAATTGACCATTGGTGATTTCATATGGTTCAACCCAACACCAGCAGGCCCCCTGGCCTTTGTAGCGGACAGACTGAACACAGCCGATCCCCTTCAGGACAGCTGGGGACAGTGCACCGAGTCCCAAGCATGGGTTCTCCGTGCAAACAGGCAGGGCAGAGGCGGGGGCTGAGCCCTAGCGCACTCGGGCAAGGTTCCGGCTGTTTTTCTTAAAGAAAATCCCCCATAAGCTCTTGTGTTGCTGAAATTCATCACCTTGTCAGAGAGATTAATTTAGTCAACAGAGGGGAGGCTGATTAAGGTTTAACCATAACCATTTGTGGGAGGAGAGAGGAGGCGGCTCCCTGAGACACACACCAGGACATGGATGAAGAAACTGGATGTCCACTGTGTATCAACAATACAACAACACATGATCGTGGGCCAAGAACCTGGGGAGCTGAAGCCGCCTGAAGCGTGCCCTCACCAACCCTTCCCAAAGGTGGGCAGGAAGGGTGAGAAGAGGATGCGAGCGAAGAGCCAATAGCTGACGCGGGGGTCTCGCGCATGGGAGCTGTGCACGCCGAAACGTGTGAATGCAGTCTGGCAGGCAGCATGGCCATTTGTGTCGGAGAGAGAGATTTATATGGGGAAAGGGCACCTGCTAAAATATTTATAAATCTATCAAGGAAACATGTTTTAAAAAATGAAAAATAAACAGACGTACAAGTGCAACTTGAGAGAAATATATTATGCAAGTCTGCAAAAGCTGAGTGGCATGCCAGAGACCGCGTGGGAGTGGGGAGCGAGTGTGCGCATGCTGGGGACCAGCCTGCCCGTGCCATCCCTGCCACTGGGTGTGCATAGGAACCAAAACACATCTGGCAGGTCTCTTTGGGAAGAAAGTCTTCCACTCGTGGCTACGGACGTTGGACCTCCGTCCCAGTAACCTCGAAGCCTACAAAGTGGGAGGCAACACCGCGCGGCCCTGGGAGGCGCATTCATCTCGATTCCGTGATACCATCTGGGCCAGGGCACAGACCCCTCCGTGCCCTACCGATCTGCAACATGTTCCGGGCCACCTTGTAGGGGGAAGAAAACCAAATGCTGCGTGTGGCCGTGTTCTGGCTCTCTGCAGGAAAGGCAGTCCAGATCAAGGCCTTACTTCCAAGCACGGAGCTCTGAGCCACACTGGTGAGCACATGAGACCCCACTCAGCAGTGCTATGCAGCATTATTTCACTTTTCCAAAAAAGTGGAGGGAGAAGTAGGAGAGGGCCTCTTGGCTCTTCAACTGAACAATATTAGCAAAGTGCTTTAAATATCTTCCTGGTGTGTGGCTTAGACTTTACTATTTGTTCAGGATTACACTATTACATGGAGAAGAATGCTAATTACAAAAATCAGGCATTTCTCAAATCTGGGTAATTAGAGTTATTGGACTGCCTGAGGAGGAGCACAGGGCCGGAATTACAATGGACGTGGCCTAAGGTCCTGCCAGCTGGGGGCTCCGCCTGGCCTGCTCCCTCCCGAAGCCCTGTGGGCTTTCAGAAGACACACACTCACCAGTGGCACTGACTTGCTTCTCTGTGGGGCTTAAATGAAAACGCGGTGTTGTTATAAAAACAGTAAAGAAAAAATTGAAAAACAAAGAATTCATAATCCCATAACCCAGTCACAATTTCAATAGATTTCAGGCAACAGACATTTCCTGAGAGGCTTCAGTAGGTCTGCAACTGGGGATGCAGAGATGAGCCACACACTGTCCTTGTGAGGAACTTAAGAGTCCAGGGCCAGTGGCGGGGGAAACACGCATCCACAGGTAATGCGAGACTAATGTGATAAGCACGAAGCTGGAGGTCAGTGAGGGCGCTAGTGGCAGGTGCCCAGCCTCTCTGGGGACTCAACAAAGGGGCTTCCTGGAGAGGAACGTGGATTGTAAGGAAAAAACACTCGAGGAATGTACAAGGCAGAGGAGAACCAGCAGAGGCACGGCACAGAGTAGTATAAACAGCAGGAAACGGGGGGACGTGCAGACAGCTGGATTTTCAGGGGCCACGTTCTCGGAAGGGAGTGGGAGGTGATGTTGGAGGGCAGCTACAGACTGAACGATGGAGAGCACGGTATGTCTTCTAAGGAGCTTGGGCTTTACTGCACAGGCCATGAGAGCCCTGAACCCGGGAAGGTTTTCCCTGCTTGGTGGGTGTTAAGTAAATAATTAAAATGAAAAAGGACCCTGAGGTCTAGGGCTATGTAACAGGTAACAGTTACTCATGCTTTTCAAACATCATCCAGAGGGTGGCTACCATGAGGCGAGGGATGCCGCGTGGTCCGAGGACCCACACTTAAGATCATCACCACATCGTGTGGCCTCCCTCTTCTCCAGCCTGGCTCAGACACAGCAGCCGCGATGAGTTCCCAGGACGTGGCCAGCAGAGAGATTGTGTGTGGTCCATGGGGCTGTGCTGGTTGCCTTCAAAGCTATACTCAGTAGCCAGAGGCCACCAGGATTTACTTCTCAGAGCTCAATGTTTCTTGTCAAGGCGACGGGGGTGCAGAGCTCCAAGGCAGGAGAAGCTTGGCAGATGGGAGCTTCTTCCCTGGGACAAAATACTTCCAGGCACAGGGAAGAGATGTCAGCCCCTTTGAAGCAGAATTGCAAAACAAGGACCCCAGGGACCCCGAAGGGCTTCAGGAGAGCCTGTGGCTGAGTGATCACCTCGCAGTGGGCAGACCTCCCATCCCTCACCCTACACTCTTCTGTGGGAGGCAGGAGAAAGCACGAGTAAGAACACAAGATTTGGAATCAGACACCTGGGTTTGCATTCAAGCTCTGCCCCAGAGGTGGGAGGTACCAAACCTCTCTGTGCTCTAGTTCCCACCTCTGTAAAAGGGGACAGAATAGTACCTACTAACTCATAGGCTGATGTGTGGATTAAGTGTGAACATCGACAAATATTGTTTAGAACAATACCTGGTCCACATATGCATGCAGTAAATGTTAGCTACAAGTTGAGCGGAAAATAAAAAAGAACTACTTGGTGACATATGGCTGAAGGATATACAATACTGCCAAGATCACACACCTGCACAGACACACACACTGCAGACAAAAAGGTATTATTTTTGTCGAGGAACTTGTTTAAAACTAAACTGCAAGTTGCCTGTATGGTGACCCTCTTCCCCACTTCCCCGGCCTTCACTACTGCAGCCTTGCATCAGGCCTGGTCACTCCGGGCTGCTGACAGCGGTGGATGGGGCAACTCACCAATTTGCGGATTTCACATTCTAAGTTCTGGATGCAGTCCAATTTCCTCTTGCGGCAGCGCTGGGCTGCAATGCGGTTCTTGCTGCGCCGTCGGACGTCGTGAATGAACTCTAACTGCTCTGAGGTTAGCTTGTGCATCTTAACCATCATCTGGAAATCGTTCCTTGGAAGATCTGTGATTTGATCTACAGGAAAGGGAAGTTTGACCTGAAACCAAGAGTGACAGAATAGGATTATGGCAGCTGGATTTTTCACTTTAAATCTGGCAGGTGAAACATCAAAGAAAGTGGTGTAAAAACCTCCATTTAAAGATGATCAATATGGAAACTACTGACAAGAGTAGTGATTAATTCTTTCCTGTTTCAAATATAAATAAGATGTAGTATTCAGATAAACAGAACGTGAACACACACATGATAATGTGGTTATCATTGCTGAGAGTTCTGAAGGAAGCATCACAGGAAATATTGGGAAATGTATGCTTTTTCATTGCTACAGCACTTTTACCAGAAAGGCTCTGTGGTTGAAATCTACTTCCATTGAGGCTTAGCTCAATAAAATGACAATTTACACACAGTATCATCTAAGGAATTACTAACACACTTGAGTGAAGACAGCACCGCATACCCTGAAGATGGTAGAAAGATGAAACCACCAGTATGATTCTTAGTTATAGCAGCATAAGAGAGATATGGAGAGGTAAATTGGACAGGCTACCCCAGGTAGGCCGGGAGTTAGGACTGGGCTTTAGTCCTTCCCACTAGACATGAGACACAGGCTAGTTCTTTTATTTCCCTGAGCATCAGTTTCCTCATCTGCAAAATGGGGCAAGTTATTTAGTTACGCAGTGTTATACAAGCATTAGGCCCTTTGGAAGATTATATTTTCCAAAAATACAATGGTCATCCCCCCTCACATACTCTTTCACAACATCATGATGACCCTCTTTTATCAAGAGGAGGGATGACTTTCCTGCCTCTTGACCAGCACAATGCAGTGAGAGTAATGATGTGTAACTTTGGAGGCTAGGTCATAAAAGGTGCTGCAATGCCCCCTTAGGCTTCTTAGATTGCTCTCTGTGGAAGAAACCAGCTGCTGCGCTCCAAGGAGAGGCAAGCAGCCTCTAGAGAGACCCATGTGGAGGAGAGGACGGAGGCCTGTAGCCACCAGCCAGCATCACCTCGCCGGTATGGTGGGTGAGCTACCACGGTCGCGGACTCTCCCGGTACAGTCAAACCATCAGATGACAGAAGTCTCGGCCAACATTTCACTTCGACCTTCTGAGATATCCCGAGTTGGAAGTGCTCAGATAGGGCACTCCTGAATCCCTGACCCGCAGAAACAGTGAGAGGTGTGTTTAATGGTCACTGCTTTAAGCCATGAGGGTTTGGGGGGATTTGTTATACAGCAATAGACAACTGACGCAGGTATTCTTATCAGCAAGATCCCTACTTTCAAACTCTTGACAAATCAAGGCAAACACAACAAGCATTATCCCAAGAGACGACACCCATCTCTTGAGGGATGGATCTATGCTCTTATACTCTGTTAAATGTCTGCTTACAACCCTGTGGTGGTTTGACATCTTTCTTAAGCAAAGAACTGCTGCTCTCTAGGGCCTCCTCAACACCTGCAAGGTCGAGAACACAGGCCTGCACCTCCCAGCATTTGTTATGATTCACTTCCCTCTCCAGGACGCCTCCTGATGAGGCAGGACTGCAGGGCAGGTCTGGGTCTGTTTCAGAAGCTTCTGAAAAAGAAAGGTTGCAGGTTGCTTGGCCAAGAGACAAAGTGTTTCCTAGCTCAGATTGCTGCATTCTTGCTCACATGAGCATCTGCTCCAGAAGGACCAGCAGAGGGCACTACAAGCTGAAACTTCCTTCAAGCACCAGCCCAGCGCTGTCCAGTGCAAACAACAGGAGCTGCATATGGGATCTTACATTTTTCTAGTAGCCGCATTAAAGAAAGAAGCAGGTGAAGTTAACTTTAACCGTATATATAATTCAAAACAATAGATCCAAATTTTCAGTGTGTAATTAATCTAAAAATTGAGCTGTTTGACTTTTTTTTTTTTTTTGGTATGAAGTTTTCAAAATCCGAGGCATGTTTTTACGGCAGATCACAATGCAGGATAGCCACGTTTCTAGGACTCAATGGCCACATGTGGCCCGTGGCGACTCTACTGGATAGCTCTAGGTGATGGAATATAAATGGGCTCGAGTGACCCTGAGTAACCAGAAAAACAGACGGGTGTTTACTTGATTAAAACACTTTTGGGTGAAGAAGCCAGCTCCTTGTTAATATTCAGAAGCTGTAGTGTATGTCTGTGTTGTTCAGGGGGAGCGAGATGAAAATATTTTATCCTGAGCTCAGGCTTTTTCTTTGGTTGCATCAGATGCAGGCAGACATGAGTCCAGACCCCAGCATTTGTGGACAGTTAATCCCTATGCACAAAGGCAGTCCTACAAAATGACCCTCCAGTGGCTGCAGGCAATTGCTTTGTCAGGTGACTTCACCGCTCCGAGTCTGCTAGCCGTGCTGTTTGCTGAAGGCTCCCGGTGGGTGTGCTGATTCAACTTCCACACGGCGAACCGTGTCCCAGGACACCTGTAAAATTCTGACCCAAGAACGCCAGACTGCAGGGGCCCATGTGACATCACCTTCAGCTCAGCCCTTCTCTGCTTCCTAAAGAAGGGCAGACAGGGCAAGGGCTTTGTCCGCGGGGCTGTGTTTGCACAGAGCTTATAATGATATGAAGAATGTTTGATTTTCCCTTTTATAGCCTTTGCATGACAAATAGACACGCGGATCCGGGACGGCGCCTGGGTAACTCAAGAGTTCTCACTGCGGGGACATGGATGCTTCCCCACCAGGGGGCCTTGTTTACACGGCATGGGTTGCAGCACTCTACCCCCTATGATCACAATAAAAACCCAGTTCTGCTCCTGCCCTAAATTGCATTTACTTATTTTCAGGAATAATATATATCTACAGTTCAGGCCACACGGGAAGCTAAAAGGCCTTCAATACCAAAGCTACTGTATTCAAAATCACCCAGACAGCAAATATAAATCACTAGGGAAACAGGAAAGAGAGAAAATCAACAATACTGGTTTCAAAGTCCTTGAAGCAAAAGACCCCATAAAATTTCAGCAGAGCTGTTGCAACTTCAGCCGCTTTTAAAAGAGGTCAAAGCAGAAGCAGAGTCAGCTACAAGCTTTCTTCCAGGGATAAAGGCCCAAACCCCAGCACTCTTGTTTCTTTTTAAAAGGCTCTGTTACCCCCCGGCAAGGGAGAACTTAAACGGACTGACCCAAAGGCGTCCTCGGAAAGGCACAGTGGGAACCTGCCACTGCCATTTGTTACTTTCCGAGCAGTAAGTTCAAGGCCAGTGGGCACGTTCCCTGGACACGGAGGAGCCACAGGCGCCGGGAGGAGACTCCATCTCAGGCTTGTAGGCCCCTCGGCTGCCCAAAGGGGGCTCAGAAGTCAGCTAATGTGACCTGGCCTTGGAAAGCTGAAGCGCATGGAGAAGACTGAGGCCCTTCTCCCCTTCCTCCAGCGATTTCTTACAATCCCAATGGGCTCAATGGGGCTGAACATCTTGTTTATTGACCCCTCTCCACATACTTCCAGGAGCTTCTTCTTTCTCAGCAGGGGTGTGGTTTCATCCTCATAAACAGTGCAAAACACCCAACCTGATCGGAAGAAAAGTCCTGCCAACTACCCCTCCACCTGTCTGAACGGCCGGCCTGCAGCTACCTTCAGATGCCCACACGCATACGAGGCCAGGCATGAAGTCTAAGCAGCAGGCTGTGCAGAAGGGGACTGGCTCGGGGGATCCAGGATGCTGATCTCCCTTTAGGCGCAGGGCAGCGCTGCCCCCACTTTGCTTCTCCGTAGAGAGTCCCAGGGCCAGGGGCCATCACCGAGTTAGCAAGCTAAGCCCCACAGGGCGCCAGAGGCAGTGCTCCCGGACAGTCTGCTACTGTTGACTTACCCCGTCCCAGTTGGCGTGTTTCCCTTCTCTTCCCTCAGGAGCGCAACAGGAAGAACAGACAGAGGACGTTTTTAGCCCAGTTCCTCCACTGGCCTGCCAAGCAGTGAGCAGAGGAAGATCAGACCTTCTGGGGGCTCCAGTGAAATGAGTGGTCCCTGCAGTGGTCCCACAGGCTGGCAAAGGAGGGAGAAGGCTCTGACATTTGGAACGTGACAATGAAACCTAAATACTCCTCCTCCAGGGCCTGCCCAGGGATGCCACTGCTGGACCCTGGGGTGCCAGCACTTCCTTCTCACCAAGCAGAAAGCCACTTCATTCCCTTGTCCCCAACCACCCTGGTTTTGTGGCCAAAACCAGTCCCTTTTCTCTCAGGTCTACAAAAGTGTCACTTAAAAACTGTATGAGAAATATAATTTCTTTTAGAAAACTCAAATATGAGACAAAAGAGGGGGCAAAAATTCCCACCCCCAAATTTACCAGAAGAAAACAAAACCACTATTTTGAAAAGATACATGCACCCCTATGTTTATCGCAGCCCTATTTACAATAGCCAAGATATGGAAGCAACCTAAGTGTCCATCAGTAGATGAATGGATAAAGAAGATGTACATAAACAGAATGGAATATTACTCAGCCATAAAAAAGAGTGAAACCTTGCCATTTGCGGCAACACAGATGGACCTAGAGGGTATTGTGCTCAGTGAAATAAATCATATGGTGAAAGAGAAATACCATATGACTTCACTTACATGTGGGATCTAAAAAACAAATGAACAAACAAAAAAACAGAAGTAGACCCATAAACACAGAGAACAGACTCATGGTTGCCATCCAGGAGAGGGGTGAAGGGATGGGTGAAATGGGTGAAGGGGATAAAGAGGTACAAACTTCTAATTATAAAAATAAATTAGCCACAGGGATGAAAGTACAGCATAGGGAATATAGTCAATAATGTTGTTGTATCTTTGTATGTTGACAGGCAGTAACTACATTTATCATGGTAAGCATTTAATGTATATAATTGTCAAATTACTATGTTGTACACCCAAAAGCACATAATGTATGTCAACTGAATTTCAGTAAAAAAGACTTCAGAGTGAAAAAAAAGTCCCAGCCCTGAAAATGACTCTGTTGCTCCAGTGGATGTCCCTATGACCTGTGTTTTCTCTGCATATTTTTTACAGGTTGTTGTCAGATGTTCTAAGCTCCCTCATCTCTTCATGCCTCCGAACACATGGCACTGGCCTGGTGGTGCTGGTTTGCTGGATGGGGGCTATGCAAGAAGCAGGACAGAGATGTAAACGTTGGAGAAAAAGCCAAACACAAACATCTGTTTCCTCTAAAACCCCAATGGAAGGTGACTGGTCAATCTTCTGTCCTCTCTCTTTTCTTAGTTTCACTACTAGATGTTGAATAGAAACCGTAGGAGTTGGAGCAGCTATCAGTTTCGAGGCTCTGATGGCACAGTCAACTCTCTGAAGCATGTGATGCCCATGTGCTCTTACAAGACCCTCAGAGCTCCAAGCAGGGTCAGAGAAGGAAGCAAATAACCATCGGGCTGATGACTCCGGGGCTGCTGGCATGGTGACAGCCAGCTCAGGGCTATGCAGATGCTGATGGCAAACGCTCCTCTTCCAGGCTAAGAATGTTTCCTGCACAACCGTCATTCTACCCTCTGTCTTCATGGTCCCACTTAGGAAACAAATGCAGGACACCTTGGATTTAATTATGGTACTGTGATGAACTAGCTGGGTGATCTCAGGCAAGTCTTTCATTCTCTATCCTGAAGTTCTTTGAGGATCTGTGAGTCAGAGGGAGATCCTACCTGCCCTGCTTAGCTTACAGAATTGTTATGGAGAATAAAAGTGCATAAAAAGCTGGAGAAAGTGCTTTGAAAAGTTTGAACTGCCTTATAGATACAGATATGAAGTATTATTATTATTATTTCTGTATATTAGCCCTATCTTTACTTGTCACATGGTTTCTCCTTCCAGACATACAGCATGCTTTGGAATTCCAGAAGCTAAGAATGTCTTTCTAGACAACATGGAAACATTGTTTTAATTAGAGATATGGCTGAATTCCATGCTGCCCAGGAAGGTTTTCTTTTTATTAAGCAGACCAATTACAGACATTTTACAAAGATGCCTGATTCAATGAACCACAAAAATGACTATAAACATTTTATATACAACATATGCCTGGAAGTTGGCATTTGGGTGGAAGAGTTAAGAGTCAGATGTAGTTCTTCCATTCTATTACATTTCAGTGTTTGCTCTGGACCAATTATTTCTTCCAACTCTCCCCGTCCCCTTCCCCCAAACACACACACACACACACACACACACACACACTCACACACTTTTATCCCTCTTGATAGGAAA